>JACCIC010000004.1:2637500-2965000 GCA_018907035.1 Sycobia sp. Sy_11
GTGATTTCTCAATCTTCTAATTTTGAAAAAACTAATAGCTTATTGACTCTTATAACTCGTCCAAATGGTCTCAGATTTGAAAGTATCTATATTTATTCAAAATCATTAAATCAACCAAAATAGAAGTAGTTAGAAAAACTTATGGTCCGAATGGAGAATGTACAGTAATCAGTTGACTTTTTTGGACATCAATGTCATTAGGTATAATAATAATAAAGTAAAGCTTAATTATAGTAGGTATAGAAAACCTACTTGGTCGAAAGCTCGAAACGTTGGGCAACTTCATTCAATTTTCAATTGGGTAAAGATGGTGGGAACAGTCAGATTGCACTTCACTAATAAAGAATTTTTTCAGCTAATATAATTTTGTTACAGCTTAGTCTACGGAGGTGATTTTAAACAAGGACAGTCTGACTGTCGTGATAATTTTCAATTAATTATATATTGATATGTATTAGTATTGATATAAATATTACGAGTGTGAATAAGTCTTTCCCGTTTTTTGTAAGAGATGGCGCCACCAATACTGTGCGAGTATTCAATGGTTACATATGTCATAATCAAAGCTTATTCATATGTCAACCATTCCATACTAACACATTAGTTAAAATTTTTTCGCATCATAAATTTTTGATATCGTGAAAATGTCGAAATTTGAGCCGAGTCGACGTCATTTGCGGGAAGTTTCACTTTATTGGTTCAATTTGAAGAAATCTACTGCCCAGACGCATCGATTGCTTCAGGAGGCTTATGGAGAAGGTTGTGTCGATGATTCAAGTGTTCGCGGATGGTTTCGACGCTTCAAAAGCGGTGATTTCGACGTGGAAGACAAGGAGTGTTCCGGTCGGCCGCAAATCTTTGAAGATCGAGAATTGGCGACTTTGCTTGATGAAGATTCTTGTCAAACGCAAGAAGAACTTGCTGAAGCATTGGGAGTTGGCCGAACAACCATTTTCAAGCGTTTGAAAGCCATGGGAATGATCCAAAAGCAAGGAAATTGGGTGCCGTACGAACTGAAGCTGAGAGACGTCGAACGGCGTTTTTTCACTTGCGAACAGCTGCTTCAGCGACATAAAAGAAAGGGTTTTCTGCATCGTATCGTGACTGGCGATGAAAAGTGGATACGTTACGATAATCCGAAGCGAAGAAAATCATGGGGACTACCCGGCCATGCATCATCATCGACGGCCAAGCCAAATATTCATGGCGCCAAGCTCATGCTCTGTATATGGTGGGACCAGCTAGGTGTGGTTTACTATGAGCTTCTGAAACCGAATGAAAGGATCACAGGCGAGGTCTATCGATGACAATTGATGCGTTTGAGCCGCGCACTGCGAGAAAAACGGCCACAATACTCCGACAGGCACGACAAAGTTATTTTGCAACATGACAATGCTCGCCCACATGTTGCACCGCCGGTGAAAACATACTTAGAAACGCTCAAATGGAAAGTCCTACCCTCCCGCCGTATAGTCCAGACGTTGCTCTGTCTGATTACCATCTCTTCAGATCGATGACGCATGGCCTGGCTGACCAGCACTTCCATTCCTACGAGGAAGCCAAAAAATGGGTGGATGACTGGATAGAGGCCAAACCGGTCGAATTTTTTCGCAACGGGATTCGTATGTTGCCAGAAAGATGGGAAAAAGTTGTAGCTAGCGATGGCCAATACTTTCAATAATTCATTTGTAACCATTTTTTCACAATAAAGGCTCAAAATTTGAAAAAAAAACGGGAAAGACTTATTCACATACCTGATATATATTGATATTATTATGTATTAATTTTAATTTATTTAATTAGACCGTAAGACCAATAGAAATATTTATTAATTACTATAATAGCTTGGCATGGTACTTCTATTCATGCAATATGTTCAAAAACCATAAAAATAAACTTTATTAAATGTCATCCATTTTCAATCATTACTTAAAAAGGATTGAAAAAAGTAAAAGCTATTAGCTAAACAATAAAATAATAAATAGTCGTTATATTTTAAACAAACATCTAGATCTATAATGTGCTTAGAAGAACCAATGAGAGATAAGAATTGTAGAAGATCAACATATGCGTATTAATGCCTATAATAAAAAATATATGTTCGTGCAGAATAGATTCCAATAATATAAAAATAATAAAGTGAGAACATAAAAATATTTTACATTTAGTGAACATGAAGCACTAATATCACCTGATAACGTATTTCCTAACTCTATTATGATTTACAATGATATTGCTTGCGAGAAACGGAAAAATTTTAAAGCTTACATTGCATAGGAAGACAAGAATGTTGATTCCTTTTATCTTTGTCAGATTTATACACACGTTGCAAAATATCTTGTAATGAATAATGTTAATTTCCTTACATTGTTTCGACAAAACGAGGTTAATTTAAAACATATATATATATATATCGATAATGTGAATTCAGACATGTCTTTTAATCAATTTAAAAATATATGTTCAACTTGTTTGAATGATGGTAAACATCGCTTGATAGTCATTGATAAAAATCAAAACATAAATTATGGTAGATATAGGAAAGGATTCCACTGTTTTGCTATAAATATAGCATAACATAAATATGTCGAACATTTTGGTTTTAAAAGTTGAACACTAAACATGGCCGACTATCAATGAGAAAAATCTACATTGCTTCAACTAGCCAAGTTACGAGAAGTATTAAGATGTAAATATAAATTATTAAAATATGATGTAGAACTAAATGTAAAACTAAATTCAATCAATCGTTAGTCCGCTGAATAAACTCATTACTGTAGTAAAGTGCCTGACGTATCAAATATTAAGAGAGACCAATTTACCAACTACATTCCATCAACTGGTCAAGTCACGCGAAGCAATAAGATGTAAATATAAATTATTAAAATATGATCGAGCTAATCTAGAACTTGCTTTAGACAAAACCTTCAAATCAATTATTACTCCTCTGAATAAACTCAATACTGTAGCAAAAGCGCCTGATGTATTGAATATTAAAAACAAAGAGTAGAACAATTTATCTGCTTTTAAAGAAGAAGAAAATTAAAAAATCGTTATCTGATGATGAGAGTAATTATGATATTAATACTGATATTAGTAATATACTGACAAAATTATTGCTGTGATGACGCTCTGCAAAATCATCAAGGTACTGACAACATTAATAATTCGTTTGAATCAGCTGAGAGTGATATTAAGCAAGATGATAAAAGTTTTGAGAAATACCTAGTTATGGTCAACCTTAAACTCTTGATTTTCTGTATGGAGTTCATAAGGAAAATAATAAACTCGTTATTGGAAATTTATCAATAAATTTCACCAACTGTAGTGTCGTAAATAATAATACAAAATACCCCTTAATTATTGGATTATTAGAACTATTATTTAGTAAATTACCAGACGTAAAACTTATTAATAATAACGACGGTTAAACTTATCTAAAAACTCTCGAAGTATTCAATGCTCATAAAAAATATTATGATAAAAATAAAGGAATTCGTGTAATGAAAAATAAAAATTTTTTAGAAATTCTTTTATCAATGTTTATGAAAAAAAAGAGGACGTATTTTACCTCGATTTAAAATTGTACGAAAACAATATGCCCTTAGACTGTGTATACTGTGATAACTCGAATCAGTTATTAAATCGACTAACGGTATTGTTGACTGAAAAATTTGTAGGAAATCAGAATTACATTAATGAAATATACTTTATTATCGAGGATCTGCTTGAGACTAGTGTTATATATTAATTTATAAACACAACATTTCAATCCGTTTAATAATGAGTATTGATGTATTCAGACGTCAGTTAGACAAAACTGAAGGCAGTCAAGGTCTACCTGGCGTTGGATTTAAATTAAAATATGATTGTCAATATGAAATGGAAAATAAACGACTGTGTAATCTATCACCGTCAGTTAAATTCAACGATGCCATTAATTTAGATACATTGAGAATTTATGTGCAAGAAGAATCTTCAAGCTTATTAAAACTTGTGAGCGAGATAAATGAAAAAATCAACGTTTTACCAGATATACTACCATCTAAAGTAGAATTGAAAAAAACAGAATTGCTAAGTCAATAACTTTATTAAATGCATATAAATATAGAATTAGAAGTAAATTGATTTCTATTAATAGTAAAGATAAAACAAATTTCAGAATTTACAGTAAAATCATACAATGAAGTATGGAAAGAAAGAAAAAATGGAAATAGTGAGGAAAATTCATAAACCTGCTCATTACAATTATAATAGATGACAATTTTAATTACGTAATATAGATGAGACATGGCTAGCAGATCTCATTGAAATGCAATTTTATGCTAGAACAAATAAAGGATCTAAATACATGATTACAATCATAGATATCTTATCTAAATTTGCGTGCGCTGTACCCTTGATGCGAAAAACTGGTAAAGATGTGTTAACAGCTTTTAATACTATTTTCAAGAATAGACGTGTACCAAAGAATCTACATACAGATAGAGATAATGAATTTTATAATGTAGATTTTTAAGAACTAATGAGAAAAATAATATTAATCTATACTCAACATGTAGTAATCTAAAAGCATCTATACGCCAGCGTACTTTAAAAGAAAAAATGGGGATAGGATTTAGTCTTTGCGGAAATTCTAAGTAAATTGATATTTTACCGAATTTAATTCCTGCTTATAATGCAACAAAACATAGAACTATCGGTGTTAAACCAAAAGCTATTACATCAGTAAATAAATCACAGATTTTAAGAACATTACTTGGCAGAGTAAAAATAAAGAAAAAAATTAATAGACTTAATGTTGGAGATCAAGTAGGAGTGAGTAAACTGAAGCAGAGTTTTACACGTAACTGATCTACAGAAGTATTCACCATCAACAGAGTTGTAGAAAGAAATCTGAAAACTTGCCATTTAAATAATTATAAAAATCAACCCATCGCTGGATGTTTCTATGAATAATAGCTTCTAGGAACCAAGTATCCATATGTTTACCTCGTTGAAAAAGATCTTAAACTTTCTTTAATTCTTTAAATTTGATAACTCTCATAATGGTTGGACAAATAAAGAGAATTTACAGCTTAAGTAATACGAAATTATAAAATGATTATACTTTTAATTTGCAAATTAATTTTTTATAATTTTGTTAATGAGAATTAATATATAAGTATACCTCGGTTTAAATAAAATGTTTAGTTATTTCATCTTACACATACATTTTACATATTATATTATATATTGTTATAAATTCAAAATTATCTTCACCTAAAGGTTTTAGAAATAATGTAAATTTATCTGCATACTCGCACGTATTGTTGAAAAATCTTTCATTTTTTATTTAAGCCTTTGAAATTCATTAGGTAAAAAAGGTTGCAATTAGCAATCAAACTCGACCACTGTTTTCTACTTTCTTGATTTTTGGAATCATATAATTTCTATTTCTTTCTAATTCAGTAATTTTTTTAGTGGGAAGAAAGTCACATCCTATGTTATGGTTCAATATTTTCAAATCCATCTGCAGAATTTTATAAACTATTTAAAAAATGTTTTTTTATATAATTATTTTATATTATTTACAATTAAAACTACAACAACAAAAAACACCTGAAGAGATGAATTCTCTAGTTGTATTCTGTCTTTGTTAAAACTTGATATGAAATCAGCAGCTGCTAGATGTGCTATCAGTTGAGCAGACGACTAAGCACCAAGGAACGTCATTTCGGGACTTAGTATAGTGTATATGATTGTCGTTGAACAATTGCTCTTACGAAAAATATGTATGTGTGTGTGTGTGTGTTTATTGTTTTTTCAGAATCACTGCTTTGAAAGATTGCTTGCGGACAATTGCAATCAAGCACGAAACCTGAATGATTGAGTTCTATATATATATTTTTTCCGTTTTTCTCCTTCCATAAGCTCTATTTCCCCTTCATTTTCCATCTTCATGTCGAACGTGCTCCACTGTGGTTTATGCAAGCTCTCTCATTCATTACTCATTAATCCTATCCCGATTTGCTTAGATGACTTTTATAAAGTCTTGATCGTGGCCTCGTCTCTCATACAGGTTCTAACTTATATTCAGTTGAGCAATGTACTAATCTACTACTACCTGAGCCTTCTTATATTCCAGTTGCAAATTGTCCAGTATATAGTTGTAGTAATTCTGCATTTGCAGTGTCGTTTCTAATCCTTCTAACGACTTATTCATTTAATACACGTTCATATTCACGAATGCTATAATTGCTCCAAGAAAAAATGTCTGTGGATTCTATTTCTATAAAACGCTTATCATTGGAAGAATTCAAAGTTATTGTATTTTGTTTTTCTATTTGTAAAATAGAAAATTAAATTTAATTTAAAACTTATTGTATTTTTCACTACTGCACTTTTAACATCTTTGGTTTTCTTGATTAGACGTACTCCTTGAATTTTTGTACTATACATTTTAGTTCACAATCCAATAAATTCAGTTAAAATTCTACCATTACACTTATCCTTCAACCCAAGAATTTTTTTATTTTTCTGGGGTATTCGATAAGAATCGTTCTCAGAGTAATCTGATGTATCAAATTTATGACTAACCTTCCGCATTAAATTATACATATCAATCTTTTTTACTTCTTATATAAAATTCTCAGTATCTGTATATAAGAATTTACAGTTTTTACCTACTCTAGTTCGCATTTATTCATAATGAAAACTTAAAACTAAAGCTTTAAATAAATTCAATACGGACAATCCAACAGATATAGGTTAGGTTTTCTTATACGAATTTCAGTTCTCAATAAAATTTTTGTATGGCAACAAAATGTTCAACAAAAATGGAGATTTTCTGGAAATTTCTACTAACGATTAGTGCTTCTGCACCATAATTTCCACCCCATCTATTTATTAACTGTACAACAACTTTTTTTCTTTCATTTTTCATAGTCTTACCCTAAATAGTATTATTCACAAATTTTTAAAATATCTTCTTAAATTTATTTTTAGCATACTTTCCCTTTTTACTATTAAAATCATTATAATCTTGAATCCATGGCTTCTGGTTAAATTTTAATATTCTATGTATTCTTTTAAGTGCAAGCCATTTTGAAGTACTTATTGCAAGACTCGATAATATATGATATAGCGATTTTTATCGTATATTATCGTTAATAATTTCTTTATTTTAATTTTTGAAACCACAAAATGTTCGAAGCATACAGGTAGATATTTCTGTGAATCGTGTATACTTTCAAGATATTTTAAATGGACATTTAGTATACATCCAGTAGAAGAGTTTTTTGCTCTATTTTCAAAATTTGGTTTCATCATCCATATTCTGAATCCACTCAAAGCCTCAGTACGGATGATATTTTGTCATAGCCCAGCTGTAAAATTTATTTATATCATAATAGAGCAAATATGTATTTTCTTTTGTATCATAAAAGTCACTACTCATAAATTTATTATTTGCTTTTGCATATCGATTAGAATATTGCCGAATACCACCACTAATACCTCTTTCAATAAACATAAGCATATCAATATCAGTAAGCAATTTTAATTTTATTTTCATGTTTTTGAGCATGGTATTCCATGATAGATCGGGAGTAGTATAATAGTGTTCTGGATAAGGACTGTAAGCTTCGAGACAATTCTTTCGAAAGTTTTCGAATATATCAACAAGAAGCAATACATCTGTTTTTAAATATAAATATGAATAGTCGCCGAAAGTTTTAGTATCAAATGTTTGCCACACTAGTTCAGCATGCTATTCTTCATCAGCAATGGTTGAATTATTTAAATTACTATAAAATGCATCTTTTACTAATAGCTGTGTTCTCGTAGTCTATCAAAGAATAAAATATATGCACATGGGAAGATTTATTTTCTTTTAATTAATTTAATTTCATCGTTTGTTCTAAAATCACACTTAAAAGTATTTTCTAAAGTACGATGCACTTCTAGATGTGAGACTAATTTATTGAGAGCATAAGGCGAAATCATTCAATAAATGTGAAACTAATATTTCTTCCTTTTATATATTTTGTAATATGAAATATATTTTTTCTTATTTTCTGGTAAAAGATGTACTTAATCTTCAAAATTTGTTGCCAACTCTTTAATGAGTAAATGTGAATCATACCCTCTAAATTATGGAATACGGCTGGTACAACTTTTGAATCATTATAATTCAAATTACGTAAATTATGCCTAGGATCTCGATATATGCAATTGATATTTAGATTTTAAAGAATTGATAATATGAAACGTTAAAATCAACTTACCGTCCTGTGAGATGACAATGATTTTGAATTTCTGTATCCTCACAATTAAAATTCTTTTCACAAATATGATTTTAACTCTGTTATAGTTTAAAATTTCAATATCTGTATTTTGTTCATTGGTTTTAGATTGTCATATGTTCGTGCTATTTGTTCGGAAAATGCTTGTAATTCCTGCATGAAATATTCATCAGACGATGGTCCTATATTTCTTCATGTACTTGACAATATCTTTGGTATTCGGATTGTGCATTATCAAAACTACATTTGATATAAAGACCAACACTAAATTCTTTATGCCGTTACTATAGAATATTATTCTTCTCCGTCGGTAGTTTAATTTTGCAATGATTTCTTTCCTGACAATCGATGCTATGCAATGTTACATTTTCCACGGATTGAAAATAATTTAAATATCGATCGCAAAAGTAAATTTGTTCATTACATTTTGATACTTGTGAACTTACCAAGCGAGATAAATTCTTAATCCAAACCTGGTGATAATAAGGTTGGAAATTGTCATCATTTTTGCTTGCGTTTTCGCTATCGTCATCATTGTAGTTATTTTGTATACTAAGTATATTCATGTCTTTTTCTTTTTTTATAGCCGTTAAATAACATTGAAATACATGAAAGACATTTTTTTTCTTTTTCAACATATTTCAATTCATTGAAATATTATGGTTATCTTTTTCAATTTTAACTATATCTTTTGTCTTGACTGGAAATTCAAAATCTTTAAAATTAACAACATTTTGCTTACATTTCCTTATATATACCGTCAGGTCAAAGAGAAAGAATAAAGAAGAGGAACAAGTAAAATCGAATATGTCTTTAATTATGTTACATGTCGGACAGTGACAGACCCGCGACGTCGCAAGATGCGATGCGCAGGCCGAGGGCCGTCGATGCGACGGTGCGCACGGTGTCAGGGAAGAGAGAGAGAGAGAGAGAGAGAGAGAGAGAGAGAGAAAGAAGAGCGGGCTGCCACTTATAATCGGGGTGCCGATGTCATCGGTCTCGTTCGCTGGTGACAGGAGGCTGCGGCGGCAAGCCCTGAATGCGCGGCAGCACGCTCTCGGCAGATCTAGGAGGCGGTGTTCCCGCTCGTCGGTAGTCTCGGGATAGGACGATCAATCCACACAGGCGATAGCTGGGTGGCAGGCTCGTTAGCTCGACTCCTGGAACTAAGTTCGCGGAGTGAAATTCGCGAATATCGGCCGGAGGGCGGGAACGAACGCGAACAGCACAGAAAAGCTCGGAGAAAACCAAACTCACGAGGCGAGACGGCAACAGCACTCGTGGCAGGTTATTTTTCGGTTCAAAAAGACTCACTCGCGCGTATACGGCAGTGCTCTCTCTACTCTAACACTTCACGCGCTGATCTTGCCCCATTCCCCGCTCTCTCGCTCTCGTTCACTTACCTCTTTGCTAGTGTGTCAGTGCATCGGCCTGTAACAAAACTACATACTAAATATTTACATATGAACAACAGATAGTATTATTCCTCCTTTTTGTCTTGGAGTGGAGTTCATTAACGCCGAAATTCGCGCTATTTTCAAGTTTTCCTTCGTCAAAGGCAAATCCGCTAGAGAAACGTTCCGTGAGATTAATGGAGTTTTCGGAGATGGCATGCTATCACTTTGAACCATAAAGGAATGGTTTGGATGATTCAGAGCCGGTGAAAACGACAGTATGTATAAGCTAGCCCGCGGAAGACCTGTGACGACGAATGCCGATCAAATCATGGAATTTATCGAGTTCGAATGGCATGTGGCATCACGTAACATTACCAAGGAGATGAGAGTTAGTCACCAAACTATTTTAAACCATCTGCAGAAGGCTGGATACAAAACAGCTTGATGTTTGGGTGCCGCGTGATTTGACGCAAAAAAACCTTCTGGATCGAATCAACGCCTGCGATGTGCTGCTGAAACGGAACGAACTCGACCGATTTTTGAAGCGGATGGTGACTGGTGACGAAAAATGGATCACATACAACAATATCAAGCGAAAACGGTCGAGGCCGAAGGCCGGTGGACCGTCCCAAACAGTGGCTAAGCCGGGGTTGATGGCCAGAAAGGTTTTGCTGTGTGTTTGGTGGGATTGAAGGGAATCATCCACTATGAACTGCTCCCATATGGCGAGACACTTAACTCTACCATCTACTGTGAACAACTGGACCGCTTGAAGCAGGCTATCGAACAGAAGTGTCCACAATTGGCCAACAGGAAGGGTGTAGTGTTCCACCAGGACAACGGCAGACCACACACTTCGTTGATGACTCGTCAGAAGCTACGGGAGTTTGAATAGGAGGTTTTATTGCATCCAATTTATAGCCCGGACATTGGGCCAAGTGATTACCACCTGTTCCTGTCCATGTCGAACGCCCTTGGTGGTATAAAGTTGGACTCAAAAGAGGCTTGTGAAAAGTGGCTGTCCGAGTTTTTCGCACATAAGAAGAGGGGTTTCTATGAGAGGGGTATTATGAAGATGCCGTCTAGATGGAAACAGATTATCGAACAAAAGGACTCATATTTGAAGTAAATCCTACCACTGTAACATTTTTATAAAGCATTGAATGAAGAGCAAAAAAGCGGAAGGGAGCTACTTGATAACCTAATATATTTACATATTTAGACAGGCTATGACAGAAGAGAGAGTATAGGGACATTGGATAGCAATCGTCAGCGGCACTTGCGATCATCGTCACAGCATCAATTATCATTATTTTTTACATTGACACATGCATGTCTTATCTGTATTGCTGTACATAGTGCAAAGTATACACTACATTTTATAGAATTAAATTTATATATATTGATAGCTAAATTTCGGTCAGAATGCAACGATCAGACAGAATCTCTCTCTTGAAATTCTTCTATATCAGATTAAATAGGTTCTTTAACATGCTTTCGAAGCCATTCATTTAAATTCGCAGTATTAAATATATGAGAATTTTTTGTATTAAAATACTTCATTTCTACTATCTGCTCCGGATTTTTGGATACAATGTATGCTGAAGACAGCACAGTATAAATTTTAATAGTTGTACGATTTTGTAATGATAGTTTAATTTGTTGTTCAACCAATTTAAATGCTTCATCTGAAAATATATGAATATCTTGATGTTAGATATTCGTTACAATTTCAGATTTTATACAATTGTTGAAAACAGATCCAACATCACTCTAAGTTACCTTATTGTCATTCTTGTCGTTAAGTTACCACCTTTTCTAGCATAACTATTGAATTTGTAAAAAATGCTTTGAAAATTATTTGAATGTGTAAGATAACATCGTTTCTCATACGCGATTCTAGTATTTTTCATGAGATCGTTTATCGATGTGATTGCTGCAGACGCATAATCCATCCATCGAACAAATCCTCACTATCAGCCATATTTCTAGAGGCAAACAAACAGGATTTTTGGAGCTGTTGTATGATGATCTGATAAAATTTTAATAACGACATAATGCTTGATGACACTATTACAAGACAAGATAATTTAGTATCAAAAAAACAATATATATTTAAAAAAAAAATTTTTCACTGTAATTTATTTAAATATTTAAATCTGATACCATCTGAGTATTTTTTGCGAAAAAAATACAAAAAAAATTATTCGTAAATTATATGCAGAAAATAAGTTTAATCTATATGCAGGTTAAAAAAGGTAACTCCATATCTTTTTAAATTATACATTAATGTAAAAATGAACAAAAGTTCCAAAAAAATATATGCATTTCAACTTTGTTGCATTTAAATTATTTACTCGAAGTTGATAAAAAGTTTAAAATTCATTGAATTTCTAAATACTCGAAGTCATAAAAACTGTGCCGTCTTAATTAATGATAATTTAATTTCAATTGTATTTAATTAATTTATTTTTGACTTTTTTTATAAGTGTTTCACCAAAAATTTATCACATCAATAATCACGCCAATTTGTCACATAACAAAGCATATGATTTATTGCGCCAGCGATAGTTTATTCATGTTGCATATTTCATAAAAATAAATACGTCATTTTTTTATTAAGGAAGGTATTTCGTTATATATATACTTCAGGAATTTAATCAGTTGTTCTCATACCCGCGCTGAAAGTTCTACTTTCTTTCACCAGCAAGAACACATAATACGCACCCTAGGAAAAATACGAAATCGGCGGAGTGACGTATTTTTTAAAAATTTCTTATAAGTGTTATTTATGAAATAAGAGATTTACTATCCTCAGCGAAGCTTTGAGCTGTAACGAGATTCGTAAAAATACTAGTCTTTTCCCTCCTGAAGATCGAAAGTAAACAGCAAAAATACGATTTTTATGCTAGAAGGAGGAAACGAAAGTATTACGAGGCAAACTTAGTTTCCGACCTCCACACTCAAATAGTAACTATTTATGGGAAAGGTTGCATGAGTAGGAAAATGGCGCAGAGAATTTCTCGTACAAACATGCACAATAAGCACCATTATCGACGATGCAATTGCAGAGATCGAAACAATTATTCAGAAGTACAGATGATGGACTCTTTATAATATTTTGGAAATGATGCCTTTTGACTAATAAATTCACCGAACTTTAATTCATAGAATCTTGCCGCAGAAGCATAGTTACAGTAAAGTTTGTGTAAGATGGGTGTGAAAAGGTCGTGAAATTATGGATCCAAAAACAGGGCACGCCATTTTTTAAAGAACGTTGGTTGAAACAAATAAAAAATGTATTGAAATTTAAGGAGACTATGTAGAAAAATACTTTAAGAGTACATAAATAAACTCAAATTATTTTTGTAGTCTAAAACTAGTGTTTTTTTCCAATATAGGGAAACTTACTTTATGAATTCGTCTCGCATGACAATTTCTCAGGGATGCTTATCGTCCTAGCCTACGACTCGGGAATCAATAAACACTCGTAAGTAACAGTCGTGCTTTTGACCCTAGTGACATAATATACTATGGTTGTGTAGCACTAGTTCCACTAGTTCCCTAATGAAAATTATATTGATGAGCACACGAATCATGGGATATATAAATCAAAGATTATCTTTTACGACACTACTAAAATTTTGATTGCTATAAGATACTTTTATTATAAAATTAAGTATTTGAATTTTAAATATTTTTTACAAAAAAAGTAATATGTATCAATTTAAAATTGAAATAAAATAGAACTAAATCATGACTATTAGTGATGCACCTAATGAAGAACATCATGGTTTGCTTAAAGATTTTGAAAAAATCGAATCATAATTTCATAGACATTTAAATTTCAGACTTTAGGAGAAGCGGATTTGAATTTTCTTTTATGTTTCCATTATAGAATGAATATGTAATTCCATTATCTTTTTAAAGCATTTTATGAAAATTTGATTGAATATATGAAACAAAAATGAAGAAAATGATTTCCCCTTATCTTTATGTAGAAAAAGGGTTGTTTGTATAAGGACTGATACTTTGGGTCTATTTATATTTTTCAATACCAACTTTTTGCTATAGGTTACATATGTTAATGCCAACTGGACCTTTATAGAATATTCACCTTTCACAGCCTTCAATATAAATATTATGTGAACAAGATAAAATATAATGGAATTATACTTACGATGCATATAATAAATAAACTCTTGATTGAGCATTTCTTAATTCACGCAATTGATTTTTAAAATTGTTTAATCCTGGTTCAAACTCAACAACATATTCAACCTGAAAAATTTTAAGTATAATAATATAAGAAAAACACGAGAACAAAATAAAAAAAATGCGTAAAAAATAATTAATTATCAATTTATCTTGAAACAAATATAAGTCCAATTCCAAAAAATAAATAAATAAATAAAGAAAAAAGTTAGATAGTTTTAAAATACGAAAGAATTTTGCTCTAAAAGCTTTTTTCGATTACTACTTTGTTTTAGAAAAATAATGGATTGTAACTCTGATTTTATTTCGGGATTAGATCGCATCGGCAACGACGATATTCGGAACGCGGCGAACGGGATTCATGCAGCAGTTGCGCAAAGAAAAGAATTTCGTAGTGTTAATAAATAGAAAAAAGGAGAATGAGACGGCAATTTAGTTTTATTAAATTTTTTCATGAGAATTCCCTGTTTCCCACCCCGTGTTTTATGTGTACGTGCGTGCGTGTGTGTGGGCGTATGTGTGTGAATATATATATATATATACAATGCTATACTTAAAACAAATGATGTACTATGCTAAAGTGAACAATGAATTTAAATTAAGTTACCTATGATTTTTCTAAAAATATGAATAATTATTAAGAACAGAAATCAATCCAGATATTAATATATGAAAATATGGTAGACCAAGTTCAGTGTTGAAGAAAGTGAGAAAAAATATTTATTTATATAAATATTATACATATCATAAGAAATATTATATCATTGCAAATAGTTATGTACTCTAAAAATGTTTCTTTAACTATAACATAACTAGAAAATTTGTTATTTATAAAAACATCGACGATTCAGTAAAAACTAATGTGTCCTAATTTTAATATAAATTTTCATTATATATATGACTAAATATCGAAATAAAATAGTTTTGAAATTAACAAATATTTAAGTGGTCTTAGCACCTTTATTATAATTGTCATAATAATAATCATACATATATTGAGAAAATTGAGTTATGGGAACAACAACATTATTCTATGATATTAATAATATATTTATTATTTTTATTTTTATGATTTTTTAAGTAATAGTATTTATATTTCAGATTCTACAGGGGTAATCATAACAAGGATAGTCTAGCTGTTATTAAGATCTTATTAGTTTGTAAAGACTGAATGATTGATAAAAATATTTTTTACTTTAGTTTACATTAAATAACATAAGTATGGGACGACCTAAAATATGGGCGCGCAAAATTCATCGCGACCGCTATACAAATCACATTATAACAAGTTTATCGCGAGAACAGGAAATAAATTATATAATCATAATTTATTTCTTTCCGTAACACAAACGTCCCAAATAATCGAAATTATAATATACTAAGCAAATGTATTAAATATAAAATTAAATTAATATTATTTGCGCGGTAAGCATACCGAAAGCAGGCAAAGGTCGCGACGACTACTGTAGAAGGTAGTCGATGCGACCGCCGAAAACCGAAGCATAGAGAGAGAACGCAATACATAGTCTCTGTCTCTGCTGCTAGTTCAAGTAAGTAAAGTACGTTAGAGGGGATACACCTCGCGCGGCGAAAGGAAGCCGCGCCAACTGTATGAGGCCGGCGGCAGCCATCCTCCTCTAATACATGCCCGCACGCACACTACTGTACTTTCTCATTGAACGACACGAGCCAGCAGCGAATAAAGCAGTAGGGGAACGCGCAAGCCTCTACACTGGCGCGCGCATTCCAGCATATACAACGGGTGTCCCGAACTAATTCACCCGCTGTATTTAATTTATAAATATATTCAAATGTTATATTATGTACATATATGTATACACACACACACATACACACACACACCCCAGTGTGGAGTTTTGTTGCTTTCTCCCATCTGGCGCCTCCCCAGGTTGCGGATAGGCGATGGCTCGCTACAATTTGTAGAGGGCACTGAGGAAATAAAATACTCAGGGCGGACAGACAAAGCTAATAGTGACGGCATCCCGAACTTAAGGCCAATTATGACTAATGTTTGGTATAAACAAGGATATACCCCAGGGAGTAACTCCGGCAAGACCGGTCAATCTCCTCACCGATTCCGATAGAGTGTAAGCCTCTATGGTCGGTGGTAACCCCTCGGATTCTGGGGAGGGCAAATCAAACATAATCATAGATAGTACACTAGGTACTAAAGAAGATGTCATGATGGATCAAGAAACGACGGATCGAGAAATCTCCATCACGCGCAGAAACAATCACCTGGAGCGACTTGGTGAGAAAATCAGCCAATTGTTGGACTTTGTCAAAGATAGGCATAACGTGCACAAGAGCATTAAGGATCTTGCTCGTTCCATTAATGCCTCATATAAATACATCAGTATGGCAGAGGATGATCTATTACAGTATCAACGTCCTGGTACACATGAAGTGGTGACTCAGACTACGCCGAGTCTACGGTCTTACACCAAACGAAGCGCAGCAGAAGCGATGGTTTCCACTCCTAAAACCATAGGTGGCAAAAGGACGAAAGAACCATCATTGGGCTTAAGGAGACCACTAGAGTCGGTCGGAGTACCTACAGGCAAGTCTGAAGCCAAAGAAAATCAATGGCAGACCATCAAGCGTAAGAAGCCCAAAGGCAAAGATAAAGAATTATCTAGTACACGCAGGCTTAATGGACGAAATAGGCCTAACTCCATTTTGATTAAGGCCAATGAAGGAGTTACATACGCGGAGGTACTGCGTTAAATAAAGAATGACCCGGAGTAATCTCATGTCAAGAATGAGGTTAACAGGATACGCAGAAATGCAAGCGGTGCCCTTGTACTGCAGTTGGAATGGACAGCTAAAGATGCACATGAGTTGGCACGCATTGTTGAATCTAAGGTTGGCCATTGCGCATCCACTTCGGTCCTGACTAATCTCATTACATTGGAGATTAAAGATATAGATGAGGTCACTTCAAAGGATGAAGTATTAGAGGCTCTGAGAACACACCTCGAGCTAAAGGAGACTAACCTACTAATTGCTCGTTCCTTGCGGCAAGCTTATGGGGGTACTCAGACGGCGGTGGTGTCTGTACCATATAGCCACGCAGCTGAGCTACTACGTGCAGGGCATGTTCGAATCGGATGGGTCAGCTGCAGACTTCGAAAAAAAACAGAAATAAAACGCTGTTTCAGGTGTTGGCAGATTGGCCATTTAGCGTCCGTGTGCTCGGGCCCTGAGAGAACTAAACTTTGCAGGCACTGCGGTGGAAAAGACCATCTATCCAAGCTGTGTGTAAACGAGCCCTGCTGTTTACTCTGTAAATGTGAAGGAAAAACGGAGATTAACCATCCAGCATACAGCTATAAGTGCCCGATCACCGTGGAGTTTTTAAACAGACATAAAAAATGAGAATACTCCAACTGAATACCAACCATTGCGTAGCAGCTCATGACCTGCTGAAACAGACAATAAAGGAGCTAAGAATAGACATTGCTCTAATCTCCGAACCTTATTGTGACAGGGTCAGACCACAGCGCTGGATAAGTGACAAAAGCAATAGAGCTGCCCTCTGGATTGGTCAAAATAGGCAGGTACTAAAGCAGTCGAGTCATCGGAGCGAATTGATATCCTGGGCTAAAATACAAGAAATATACGTCTTTAGTGTATATGCTCCTCCAAGCTTGACGGACAAGCAGTTTGAAATCCTCGTAGCTAAATTAATTGATGAAGCCATGGACAAGAAACCATTATTAATCGGTGGCGATTTTAACGCGTGGTCCACAGCCTGGGGAAGCGCTTCAACAAATAACAGAGGTAGTATGCTGCTTGATGGCCTTAATTCTCTTCAACTCCACGTGGTTAATAAGGGATTTGAATCCGCTTTCATTAGGGGTGATAAACAATCAGTCATTGATGTAACATTCGCCAGTGATGACTTGATTCAGCGGATCCTTAATTGGAGAGTAAGCGACCTTTACACCCACAGTGATCACAGGGCGATCTTGTATGAGATTGCAGAGAAGAAAGTAAAGAACAAGTGCAATGAGTGGATGCCCACACAGAAATGGAACATCAGATCGCTAGACTGTGAAGTGTTCGCCACTATAATATCAGAAGAGCGTTTAGAATATGGTACACCAGGCCATCTGGCAAATGCACTCATGAAGCATATCTCTGAAGCATGTGATGCATCGATGACTAGGACTAAGAGCGGATTTAAACATCGTCAATCTGTCTACTGGTGGACAAATGAAATTGCAGAATTGCGCAAACAATGTCATCGCGCACGTAGAGTTGCCCAAAGAGCCCGCACCCATCGTGATACGTTTAATAGTTTATTTAAGAAGCACAAAGAGCGCTTGTCAAGGCCATTAAGGCAAGCAAGCGTCGATGCTGGCTTGACCTATGTGCAGAGGCCAACAATGACTTATGGGGACGACTATACAAAACAGTCATGGCAAGATTGAGTAGGGCACCAATACAACCCACTAGCACGGTATTAATTGATAAGATTGTTTCTGCTCTCTTTCCCAATGACACCCATGGGACTGTACTGCACACGCAACACTCGGACGATATACCTCCTATAACAGAAATGGAGCTACATAATGCTTACGCTAAAACTAGAGACAATGCTGCCCCTGGCCCTGATGGTATCCCTAATGCGGCACTTAAGTTGGCGATATAGAAGAATCCAGCTATATTTCTAGAAGTATATAATGCTTGTCTTCTTGAGGGTATTTTTCCTGATTGCTGGAAAACTCAAAGGTTAGTCCTGTTACCTAAGGGCAATAAGCCACTTGATGATCCTTCATCATACAGGCCATTGTGTATGCTCGACACGGTAGGTAAAATATTTGAAAAAATAATATATAGCCGACTGGAAGCATTCACTGAAGGATTGCACGGCTTATCCTCACGCCAATTTGGATTTCGGAAATCAAAATCAACAGTCGATGCCATTAAACTGGTAGTGTGTACCGCAAGAAATGCAATCAGTGGTAAGAGATGGAAAGGTGGCACTAAACAGTATTGTGCCATTGTCGCTCTAGATGTCAAGAATTCCTTTAATTCAGCGCGCTGGTTTTCTATTATGAGTTCTCTTAAAGAGTTCGGAGTACCTGGTTATTTACAGAATGTCGTGGCCAGCTACTTTGAGAATAGGATAATATTATACCGAACGGATGAAAGCACTGTATCGCATAAGGTTACTGCGGGATTCCCCCAGGGCTCAGTTATGGGACCTATATTGTGGAATATTATGTATGATGGCGTGTTGAGGATTCCACAACCGCCTGGTTCAATAACAGTAGGGTACGCCGACGATATCGCTCTAGTAGTGACGGCTAAGACCCTTGATGAACTTACTGAAAATGCCTATGAGGCAATCAGCAACATCAGTAGATGGATTAAGACGGCTGGTCTACAATTAGCGGAGCACAAGACAGAAGTAGTTCTTGTCAGCAGTTGTAAGAAGGTAGATAATATTACTCTTAAAGTTGGTAGCTGCGGCTTTAGTTCTGCGCCATCTTTACGATACTTGGGTGTCCAGCTTGATGCCAAGTTAAATTTCAAAGAACATCTAAAGATATCTGGCGAAAAAGCGCAACGAGTTGCAGCTGCCTTGTGTCGGCTCATGCCTAACATTGGTGGCCCACGTCCACCCCAGAGGAAACTATTAGCTTATGTTGTTAATTCTGTCAGCATGTATGCAGCACCAATCTGGCATCATGTATGCGGAATTAAATCGTATTGTGAGTTGGCCATTGCGACCCGTCGTCGCTCCTGTATACGTATTATTAGTGGTTACAGGACGGTATCCACCGACGCTGCTGAGGTACTTGCCGGAATTCTTCCTTTCGATTTAGTTGCAGATGAACTGGCTAGGCTGCATAACATATGTAAGGCCGCAGTGGATTCCCTACAAGGTGCTAAAAATGTGGAACGTCATCGTTCTATAGAAATATGGAAAAAACGATGGACCGATTCTAGCAAAGGCCGATGGCCTTATCGTATCCTTCCAGACATACACAGATGGATCAACAGGAAA
The DNA here is from genome assembly GCA_018907035.1 of Sycobia sp. Sy_11. Lineage (NCBI taxonomy): Eukaryota > Metazoa > Arthropoda > Insecta > Hymenoptera > Epichrysomallidae > Sycobia > Sycobia sp. Sy_11. The sequence continues at coordinate 2,657,438 of JACCIC010000004.1, forward strand.
CACGGGGAATTAGATTTCCACCTAACTCAGTTGTTGACTGGACATGGTTGTTTTAGGTCCTATTTCCACCGCTTTCACCTGGATAATAATGATCTCTGCCCCATCTGTCCGACTTTGGTCGAGGATGCCGAGCATATATTAGTGAGCTGCCCTCGTTTTAGAACACAACGTGAGCACTTGATGAACATCATCAATAAGCCAATAAGATCAGAGAGCATCCTATCAATAATGCTGGAATCTTCTGAAAACTGGAAGGCAGTAGCCAGTTTCGCAAAAGAGGTGATGACCAAACTTAGATATGCCGATAGAACTAAGCGAATGGCCCAGGATGAACCAGGCCAACTGATCCTATTTTAAGATACAGAGGACGAACACCGAACCCCTGATCACCTGTGTGGATGGGGGACGTAGGATAGTGTCATAAGAAGAGGAGTCGTACAGGCTAACTAACAGCCACGCCGAAGTAATATTCCCGGATAGTTCCGGCGGGATGCTGGTTTCGAGAGGCCACTAGTGCACAGCTTGCTCTGCCTATGCCTAATAAAACACACACACACACACACACACACACACACACACACACACACACACACACACACACACACACACATATATATATATATATATATATATAGATTATTGTATGTACATAGACTAATATTTGTACGCAGTAAATTGACTGCCATACGCATTATATTTGTAAAATTAAAAGTAATATTAATTATCAATATTATTATTATTATTTATATTATTATTGTTAATATTATTATTATCTCTGGAGAGACATAGGACCATGTGGGCCTGATAATATCGTTCGGCTGATGCTAGAGAGCCATGAGAAGTGGTCCAGGATTTGCAATTTCTGCAAAGCCATCCTGGACCACAAAAGAAGAATTGAAGAAGGCGTGTAAGCCCGCAAGGGCGAATAGGATGGCGCAGCCCAGAAGTAATGTCCTCATAGACGGTTCCTGGGCTGTACTTACGCCATCGTGAGGAGGTCTCCTCGGTGCACGCCTATCGACCCCGACTCGTAGCTCTTTTCATAGCTGTGGGAAGCAGTCGAAGGGAATGCACTGAGGAGGTAGTTTTTTAGTGGGTATGCCCTTCACAGGTGAGTCCTACATACCCGGGGACCGGTCTCCGGGATCCATAAAGGATTTTTCTCCTCTTCCCAAAAAAAAAAAAAAAAAAAAATATTATTATTATAAATCGGCAGCTCGTCTGATGTTAGACAAGCGGCGGCGATAATACACGACAATTTAATTATAAAAGGGTCTGCAAAAGGCAAAATCAGGGAGTTCGTACAGTGGACTGGCTGACCCAAGGTCGTATAACTTGAACTCCTCCCGGAGCTATAAATTATCCAGAGCTCAGAAAATTCCTGCCTGAAAAATCCTTCCGAAATTATTAACTTGATCTCTGTTGCGAGACGCTCCTCAAAAGACAGACGGTTAATAATTTTACCCATCTCGAAGTGAACATGATCCTGGTTGTGAGGCGCTCCTCAAAAGACCAGTGGAATTAAGCTCGCCTTAGATTTCAACATAGATTAAATTCTACCTGTTAAGTATTATTTCCCCGCGTGAAAAATTGTACCGGGGATCCATGCGATAAATAGCGCCGCATTAAACAAACGTCGCGGAAACTAGCGCGAATCTAGTAGTTATAATATATTATATATATCTAGCTTTAAGTTAAACTTATTTCTTTTAAGTAATTATTTTCGTTTTATTTTGTTTGTTTCAGAATTTTGTCAAAAGAAGAGATTTTTCTGAATAAACATATTTTTATTTTTTGTTATAAAAAACATACTGTGTTTTGTTAAGTTATTTTCCAGATCCATCGCCCAATTCCGAATATACTTCCTCCTCTCTCAAATTACCCTGGAAAATACCGCGTAAGCTATCCCGAGGGGGACAGGAACGTTACAAGTAATATTTGAATTTTTTTTTAATTTTATGAGATTTTAAATTTCCATAATGTCTATATTAGAATTTTTAATTTTCACTGATCAAACAATATAGCTTTGCTCTTATGCGATCGAGCCAAAGAGTAATATTAAATACAGTGCATGGTATAATAAGTGTATAGAGTGTGTGATAAAAGTTCTATGAGGGCGGAAAAAGTCCATGTAAAGTTCTCTACGAACAAGTTCTAAATGTCCCTGATAACAGGGAACTAGTAAAAAAATGTTATCACCTTCAACGCTACCAACTTCTAATATTTCTTACAACAAAGTGGTTCAACAGGATCAGTTCCCCACTAAAGAACAAACTATTGTACAAGAATATACCGTTGCAATTACAAAGTTAATAAATCCGACGTATCGCGCATTTCTCATAGTCGCATTTATATGTATATGAGCAGCAAGGAAATCGCTAACGAACTCACGAACAACAAGAAGAAAGTTAACATTCGATCGCATACATAGGAAATTCGCCCACTTATATCAAAATCAAAGAGAATTATAATATCAAATGTGTGCCCTATAATCACGTATTCAACCCATATCAAATATAACATGTTCCGTTCGCATATTTTGACTTTTGCAGACAAATGTATGTTGACCCTGATGAATTATTAAAAGTACCCGAATCACTACAGATAAATTTTGAGAACACACTATATATATTTCTCAACGAAAAAGCTTACTTGCTTTCTCTGCAAGCAAGAGGGGCTTTAGCACGACATTGTAACACCTCAAGTCAAATCTCGCAGAATACAACATTGCAACAAATAAACGTCAAAGAAAATGGAAAATAGCAAATAGGACAAAAACAATATATAGAAAACATGAAGGAAGAAGAAGAAAAAGAGTTAGTTCCTCCACCAGTTAAATCAAAGAGATCGTTTCCGGATGTAAGCTCACAATCTAGTGAAACGTCAAGTATAAAGAAAACTCTAAATACGAAAGCAAAAAAATTACCATTAATGTTACTGTAAATAATATTTCTGAGGAATTACAACCTGTTAAAGAAAAATTAAGCAATATTGAAACTTCAATTACATTTGAAAATCTTTGCGAATTTCTAAGGGAGAGCTACGAAAATAAAAATATTTCAGAAACTACATTCAAATTGACAAACGATCTCACCAATTTAACAGAACTTTTAGAAAACATTTATCCTGTTCTTACAAAACTTTCTCGTAAAGGGAGGATTACAAAAATAGTGAAATGCTTAAAAATGCTGAAGTCACTAGATGAAAAAGTAGATCAACCATCAAGCGAAGATACGAACTCCCTAGATGAATTTGAAAAATATATTATTTTGAAAACATAATATTTTGGAATACTCGTAGATTTTTACAAAGAAAAGAAGAAATTGAAACGCTAACAAAAAATATTGATTTGTTAATATATGTAGAATCATGGCGAACTATGAAAGACAACACGAATATCCAAGATTTATGACTGTTCGAAAGGATAGAAAAAATGCAAGAAGCGGCGGTATCATAATACTTATTAGATAAAACTTAATATTTATCAAAATGAGCAACTTAAATATTCCAGATGAATCCATGAAACTGTGTGGTATAACTATAAATAATATTGCCTCACCGCTTGATATAATAACTATTTACAGATCTTGAGGCGCGAACTAACATAAGATAAGTCGCACACTTTAGTAATAAATGTAAACAATAATAATAACAGTATATTTATAGGTGATCTTAATGCACCTAACATAATATGAAACAGTAGGTACTCTGATTTAAATAGCAAAAACTTTGAAAATGCTTTCAAGTCTCATGATCTAATTTTATACATCATTTATAATTTTATATCATCTACTTATATGCATATACAGAGAAACTGTAAATTGAATTTAGATTTAGTATTATCAACAATAAACATAATAGATAAAATTAGTGTAGAAGTGTTAAATGAAACATTAGGATTGAATCATTTTCAAATCTTTATAAAAATCAATGCAAAGACACTATTACGCAAAAAAGGTTTTAAATTAAAATACGTTCGAACAAATTGGGAAAAATTTGTAGAACACCTAGAAAGTAAATATTTTGAATTTTTTCAAGCGAGTACGAGCAACTGGAAGCCAATTGTAAATACAATATATTTATGGATGCTATAACAGAAGCTTTAAAAGTTAGTACGCCTAGAAAAATTATTGCAAGCATACAAATTATTATAACAACCCTACTCCTTGGTGGGATAATGAATGCAATATTGCCAATAGGCGACGTCTCAGAGTCAATAAATTACATACACATCAAAACTATGTATGGAAAAAGTATAAGGTTATAAAAAACAAATGGATCAAGACACCTACCACGCACACAAATAAAAATTTGCAATGACAGACTGAAATCATACATGCGCTAAAAAAGCTAAGTCCTTTGCGGGTGTAGACAAATCCTGAGAATTTTCCCAGTTGTCAAGTAAATAAATTCTTCGATGCACTCTTCAACTTTGCAGAATTTAATACAGCATTACAAGCGAAAAATTCTAACTCAGGTTTTCAAAAATTCAACGACAGGTATGGATGGGATCGATATATATTTAACGAAATAATATAGAAATGAACGCTATACAAAAGTTGGAAACATGCTTACATCAACTTCATAAGCAAAGCAGACGGTATCAATGTACGACCAATTGCACTTACTTCGCGTACCTGCAAACTATTGGAAACTCTAATAAAAAATCGAATGCAATGGTGGGTTGAACATAATAATTACACATCTACAAGCCGACACGGCTTCCGTAAAGGTAAATCTTATGCAGATAATTTAATCAACCTGAGCCTAAAAGTTAAGGAAGCATTTATAGAAGAAAGAAAACAAATATTATCAGCGTTCCTAGATGTTCAGTCTGCCTATGAGAATGCTAATATTGAAATTTTACTTGAAAAATTAGCTGGGTTAGGGTGCTCATTTAATATAATATACTGCATTAAATTTCTTATACATGAAAGATATATACATACAAAAACTGCACATCAAGATGAAATAAGATAGGTTGGCAAGGGCGTTCCACAAGGGGGTGTATTGAACCCACTTTTATATACAATTTATGTCTCTAAAATAACAGAAAAGCTATAAAAAAATGTAGGTTTATATGAAATAAATAGACAAAGAATATGAATAATAATCAGATCTTTTTAAAGCACGCCTGAACTCTATAAGCTGCCAGTACGAACTAACTGCACAAGCAAGGCGGCGCACAGCCGCCGAGTGGAGCGCTCTCATGTTACATACTTACACATGTCGAATTTACCTAGAAGTGTGTAGGGCTAACGTCTTTTATTCCAACATTCTCTCTCGGTAGCACTGACGCACTTACATTATTCTGTCTTGCATATGCAAGTTACCAATTAATCTTTATTAATATTTTCATTTAAGATACATACACACATTTGTCATTAATTTCGTTCAAACACAAGTAACAAGTAATTAAAAATAAGCGAACATATATTTACAATAGTAATTTATGATATTAATAATAAGTCAATCAACAGAATGCCTTAATTGCTGTGTGTATATGTTGCTGTATCTTCATTGGATATATAAATATGTAAATGTGATGATTTTGGAAACAATTAGGAAATGGATGAATTTAATTTGTTAATAAATCGTTTGAGCTGTGAATCAGTCCTCTTTTATTGATCGTTACATGCAATTATGAATTTCATTCCTCCATTTCACTCCAATTATCCTCACAGCCATCTGTAAATATATATGAACAATTAACAGTTGAATAGTCGATTAGTTAGCCTAACGTGAGATTCTAATTGCAGTCCCTTCGTAAAAATGTCGGCTAGCTGATCCACGGTTTTAATCCATTTAACTTCAATTAATTTACGTGTTGCGCATTCCATAATGTAATGTTCTTTTCTGTCAGTCATGTGTCTTAGTTTACTACTCTCGTCAGTTTTAGCGCGTGCTTGAGCGGCCTGGTTGTCGCAGTGTAACGTTATCGGGTACATATCTAATCGCAGAATAGTTTTGAGGGAATTATGCAAAGCTATAACTTCCTGACACGTATTACTCATGGCTACATATTCGGCCTGGCAGGTAGACAGAGCTACACTTGGTTGTTTCTGAATCTTCCAGCCGATTGTATCTATCATCATAACCGCAAGTTGTTAGAGAACCTTTGCAGTCCGACAGACTTGCATCTGAATATACGTTTAGATCTTTATCTAGCCCTTTATACATTAAGCCTAAACTCAGTGTCCCTGCCAGATATCTAAATACCCGAATGACCATTCGCCATTCGAATTCTGTCGGATTGATTTGGTGTCGACTTAACACGTTAACCGCATACGAGATGCCAGGTCACGTTGCGTTGGCGAGATACGGCAATGAGCCTATTGTTTCTCGGTATAAGCTGTTCCAGATTTCTTTGAAGTTATTTCCTATTTCCTCTCTGTCTCTACGATCTACGTTGGTTGCATCGTTAGGTGTGATTGGTGTACCTACTGATTTAGTGTTGATCGAACCTATCCATCATGTTCCGTATGAACTTTTCCTGCGATAATTTCATGGTGCCTGTGTTATTGTCCCGTTCGATGTTAATTCTGAAGAATTCTTTTGGTTCGTTAAATATTTTAATTTTAAACTCTCTACTTAATCTGTTTATTGTTTCAGAAATCTCTCCGTTATCATTACTCATTATTAGTATGTCGTCAACATGCAGTAGTAATATCACTATCTTACTTTGATTTATTTTAATAAATAGACACGGATCTAAATCATTGTTTTTAAAACCTAATTCATTCGCGGTTTCGGTGAATTTGATATTCCACCTTTTCGGGCTAACTTTTAATCCGTATAATAACCGTTTTAGTTTTAGTATGTTATTTTGATTTCGTTTTTCACAGTCAGTCAAGCCTTCTGGAAATTTCAGATATATATCGTCTTCTATATCTCCGTACAAGAATACGATTTCAACATCTAGCTGTTTAAGTACTAGCCTGAATTTAGTGGCTATAGCTAAAAATGCTCTGACTAAAGACAGTCTCGACACGGGCGCATAGGTCTCCCTAATGTCATATAAATTTTTATCTCGGAATCCCCGGATTACTAATCTTGCTTTGAAAGTAATTTTCCCATCATTCGCTATTTTCTTTTTGAACACCCATCGCGAATCTAATATATTTGGTTTCGGTTGTTCACTATACATTTCGCCTTTATTTATTTCTACGAATACGCTTTTCTCAGCTAACGAGTTTATTTCCTGTCGAATCGCATGTTTCCAGGATTCACTGTCTGACGAGTTTATCGCTTCCCTATAGGTTTAAGGATCTCCGTTTATTCTAGCTAATAGCGCATGATATTTAACATCTATATTTTTATCCTCCGTATCCAAGGAATAAACTATTTGACTTTTCGTTCTTTTAAACATGCTTCGTGTGATTCTTTGCTCTCGCTGTTTTATAGTTTTTGTACTGTCTTGTGGACTGTCCGTCTTGTTGTCGTGTTTGAAGTGGTCTTTATATGTCTGACTTTCTATGAACCTTACATCCCTAGACTCATATATTTTTCTATTCTCTGGTACATATATATTATAACCATTATTGTTGTACTATACTAGAAATCCCTTAATGCCTGTGGTACTGAATTTATTCTCTGTTCCCCTTTGCTTCCTAAATATTGCAATGCACCCGAATTGTCTCCATTTGGTTGGATCTATTTTGTATCTATCTAAGAGTACCTTTAATGGTATATTGTAGTTAACCAATTTATGTAGTGTTCTGTTGTATATGTAGTTTGCAGTGCGGACTGCTGAATCCCAGTGTGTTGGTGGCATTCCTGCTTCCTGATTCCACTTATTTTCTAACGTTCGATTAAATCTTTCTGCCACTCCGTTATGCTCCGGCGTTTCGGAGCACGTGAGCTGTAACTCGGCTCCTAATTTATCTAAGATGTTTATCGTATCTGAGCTCGTAAACTCAGTGCCTTTATCGCACCTGAGGTAGCATACTTTTTCGTCAATACCGAGGATATTTCTCCATCTCTTCACTCCTCTCTCTAAATATTCTCTGGTATTGTTCTTATGGCGCATCGGGTATGTTAACGCAGTTCTACTGTAGTCATCTACTATTACCAATATAAATTTGTATCCGTGTCGATATGATGGTGGGCTTATTGGTCCCATCGTATCTGCATCTGCAATATCTATCTTTTCGTCATTTAAATATATCTCGAATCCATGCTCTACGAGCTTTCTTAGCGAGAATAGATTTTTCGAAAGATTACTTGAGTATAGAACATTTTTAAGTTTTATGGATTTGCCTAACTCGTTCTCAATTTTCATATCTCCCTTGCCTTCTATCTGTAGATCCAACCTTTTGTTCGCGCATTTTATTTTAGATTTGTAGTTAGTATCTAAATTATTAAAAGAGATTTTACTATTGCTGATGTGCTCAGTAGCTCCTGAATCAGCGATGAATTCCAGTACATTGTTATGTTTAATTTTTCTTATGGTATGTTTATCAAATGTATTAAGTATAAAATAATCATTTTCCTTACCTATCGGAGTTTCTTCCTCTTGTATAGCGGCAAGGCTAAAAGGATTTTTGCTTTTTAAAGGCTTTCTCTCGTATCTCAATCGTTTGAGCTTGTTCTCTGATCGTATTGGGGCCTTTCTCTTTTCAAGATCCCCATTTGGCCTCTTGGACCTACAGTCCTTGGCAATGTGGTTGCCCGCTTTGCAGTAATTATGGCAAAAGATCTTGCCTTGATTCGGGCAGTTTGCACTCATGTGCCCTTTCTCCCCGCATCCATAACATCTCCTCTTATCGTTGTCAAAAGACAATCTCGCTCCCGTATCGCGTCTCGGGGCTCCTTATATATATACGCGTATTTTAGGCCTCGCGTCTCTAGGCTCTGGCCGTCCCCGTGTAAAGGGAAAGGACAACCAACTCATTCTTACATTGAGAAAGCTCCCTTGAGCCTCTCTCACAGGCTTCACCGCTTCCACCTGCAGTATCAAGTTTTTGAGTTTTTCTAACTCCATTTCTACACCCAGTGTGCCTTCATGAAGGCAATCTGCTAAAATAGTTTCTGGGAGTGAACCAGCAATCGCGTTGTAAAAGATATCGCGCTTTTCATCGCTTGATAATTTATTCGATCTCAGCGCGTTTTCAAAAGTTCTAATTTTATCCTCAAAGTGATTCCAGAAGTCGGCTGCTTTTTCCTTGCTCGGATTATACTTTGATCTATATAAGTCTTTCCTAGCCGCGACTCGCGTGACTTTACATTCAAGGAGTTTGTATTCTTCAAGTTTTTGAATTATTTTACGCGGTGACTTTATTTCTACCACGCGTCGATAATATATTCAATCTATATGATTAATAATGATTTCACGTACTTTATGTTTGTCATCCGTTATTTTCCTATCCGAATACTTATTAATTTCTTGTTCATCTGTACTAATAATGTAATCTCACCTTTTTGTTCTCAATTCGGTTGTAAAGTAGTCTTTAAAAATTTCAAATCGCGAATCAATCGTTAGCTTATATTTCCTGCATACTCCGCTATCTTTACTTACTACACTTTCAAGGCGTTCTGCGAGTAATTCAATTTTATCATCGCTTGATCTTTCTTTTAATTTATTTTCTAGCAATTTGTAACTATCTGTTCAATGTTCGACACAATATTAATATCATCGCGTTACTCTACTTGTTTTTCGACATCATTGCTTTGGTTAATCTCCACGCTCGTGTTTTGACATTCTTTGTCAGCCTTGATCACATCTTTTCGGACTAATACATCTTTTCTCGCATCGTAATTAGACACACAGTCTGCTGACATCTTATCTGACACAGGTTTATTATACACTGTGTCATTATTCAAATTGTTTATAGATATATTATTGAAATACATAGAATCATATATAGAGCTATTAGAATCAATATATTTTTCAAAATTATTGTAATTTTTAGATCTTACCTCATCCCAGTTTTCGTCTTGGTTACTTACTACCCTGCCCTCAACAATGGTTGGGACGGGGCGCATTACACCATATGCAAACGGGTTGGCTTCAGGCCAAGCCTCCTGGCTTAAGCCTGTACTCTCCTGCTCTTTAGAGCTTTTCATTTCGAGCGCAACATTTTTGCGTATCTCCTCGCATTCTCGCTCATGGACCGCGTTTTTTATTATTTGAATGCTCTTGATGCGAGTCAATTCTCTCTCTCTCTCTCTCTCTCTCTCTCTCTCTCTCTCTCTCTCTCTGACTTCCTGATCCTTGATGTCGTTAAGGTTCAGGACGTGTAATTTTACAGTTTCCGTCAGTTGCAGAGATAAGTTTTGGATCAACTCTTTGTTCAGTTCTTTCTGTTGACGAAAGAATTCAGCTCTTTCTTTGACGGCACTTTCTTTAACTAGACTTGCTTTACGTAGGAACAGGCCACGCCAAAGAAGTATTTGACGCAGCAGTCTACCTTGCCCACTGCTCCACACATCTGGCTTATTATAGTGCGCACTCTATCGGTGTTGTCCCCGCTTAAGAACAGATAAAGCTGTTAGTAAGCCGTGAAAATCAGTTCGTATGTACAGGCCTGTACTTATTTTCAATTAGCAACGCCGGACTCTATAACGGCTATTCGAAGTCGATTACCAAGAATCACCAAGGAAGTATTGGCAACCCAGGGTAAGAGGACCGTATCGTGAAGTCCCGGATGCATATCGGAATCAACGCCCGTTTATACATCTAACCACCTACATCGAGAGTAAATATTCGCTCTTTCTCGCATCCACATTGGGGACTTCACTCTTGCAATATCAACCACCGCGACCATGGTCGCCTATGCAGAAGGCAGATGACCAAGGCCCCCCCCCGTTTCTAATGCGAGTGTAACACCCCGACGTGCGTATTACACCGACTTTCTACAACTGCCTAGCTTAAAATATCCTGAGCTGGATTAGAACCGGTGTTCTTAATCACAGTCTCTACGGATCCAAGATCGCTATGATTCGAACATTAGAGCCAAGCATTAATTAAAGCGTGCACTGCATGTCTATGCACAGAAAGCGCGTTTATGTACGCGCGCAAGCATACAAGAGTAATCAGCTCTAGCATGCATACACGCGTACATTACGCATACGCATATGCAAGTGTTTGCAATAGTGCCTTTCATTACGATTTGTTCATCGTGCGACCGGACCGTACCACCATTGGCGAATATTTTGGCACACTAAAACCATACTGTTTTAGTTTCCGACAAGCTTGCTATAAAAGTTAAAAACCGTTTTTCAGCAGAGAAAATCTAAGTGGCGCACGGCAGGTTTGAAAGCAATCCCGCCGGGTCCGAGATGCCGCGGGATTCGTGCGAAGCCGCAACTATAGCTTCGCAATCGCTCTCTCTATCCCTTCTGCGCGCATCTCATACTCTCTCTCTCTCGCACGGCGCGCGTGGATTGGCTGCGCCCCATTCCGCGCGCCGCGCACGCGCATTTTATTTTGACGCTGGCCGCGGCACGGTATTCATGGATACCACCACCGGGCGAGCGGACCGCGCGTTGCTGCACACTCGGACGTCTCTCTCTCTCTCCCTCTCTCTCTCTCTCTCTCTCTTTGTCTCTTGGCGCACGAGCACTGAAGCAGCATACAGAAGTATGTATACCGCGCACAACAGTGTCGGCTAGATTCATACATATATGTCGTGCACACAGGCATACACATGTTTCGGTCCAAGTGGCTCGACGGTGTAGCTTAACATATATATATATATATATATATATATATATATATATATATATATATATATTGTAACGCCGTTTTCACGCACTCGTCTGATACACACACTCTCACACGTAATTAGTGGCGCAGATTCCGCGATACTTCCGACGGTTACAATGACACGCTAGCACGATACACAGGGGGACGGGGACCTGCGATAAGGACATATACGGATGAACACACGTTAAAACGCTAAGTGAAACGGCGCGACAGCGGCGGACGCGGCAAACTTACTTCCTAGCCCACTAGGCGGTCAAGTACTTGTCTTCGTCAGATACTGCAGGGCGATCTTGATCTTCCTCCGGAACGGGCTGCTGGATGTGGTGGCCGTCGGTCTCTCTGTCTCTCTCTCGCTTGACACCAGTCAGGTAGGGAGTGGCGGCGGTAGTGCGGGGCCCGCTCTCTCGCGATGCTCGGCTCCCGTCGGGCAGGCAGTTGGAGATACTGCTGCAGCTGCTGGGCCGTCGGCCAGTTGGTGGTGGAGGTGGAGGAGAGCAGGGGCTCTCTGGCGGCAGATCGCACACGGCTCCGGTCGTGTAGGCAGCCGCGGCCGCGGCGGTGTCGGTCGGGGAGCTACGCGCTCTCCGGATGCGAACAATTGCTGCGGCCAGAATCGTCGGGGCTGGGAACACAGTATTCGCGAGGTCCTCTCTGTCCTTTTCAAGTCATTCTCTACCTGATACTTTAAAGCACAGACACGAGCCACTCACAGTGCGGGGCTGATAATCTTCGAAGGTTATAACGGAGCTTGCGGCGACGTAAGAACGGGTGACAAATGCGTCAGTCGTTTACCGTGTCTCGACAGAGAAGAACGCCTACGCTTCTCTCTCGTTCAAGGGTCGCGTTGCGCGGCGCTTCGCACGCGCTCTTTTGGCAGCCCGACTGTTTTACTTGCGCTCACGCGCGTACGCGGTTTTAAACGCAGAGGCCGTCGATCGGGACGGTTACTATATATATATATATATATATATATATATATGTGTGTGTGTGTGTGTGTGTGTGTGTGTGTGTATATTAATGTATATAGGATACGCACACGTACAGTATTGCATGCACGCGCTTTCACACATACACCGATTTTCTCATCCGCACGGTACATACACATACTTTAGCATTCACTCAGTTCTTGCATGCGAACTTCTTTCTACGCGCCGACTGCATTTATTTCTATATATCTATATATATACGCATATATATATATATGTATCTGTATGTATGCGTATACTATAGGTTTTTTTATTAGGCGTAGGCAGAGCAAGTTCTGCACTAGTGGCCTCTCGAAACCAGCATCCCGCCGGAACTATCCGGGAATATTACTTCGACGGGGCTGTTAGTTAGCCTATACGGCTCCTCTTCTTATGACACTATCCTACGTCCCCCATCCACACAGGTGATCAGGGGTTCGGTGTTCGTCCTCTGTATCTTAAAATAGGATCAGTTGGCCTGGTTCATCCTGGGCCATTCGCTTAGTTCTATCGGCATATCTAAGTTTGATCATCACCTCTTTTGCGAAACTGGCTACTGCCTTCCAGTTTTCAGAAGATTCCAGCATTATTGATAGGATGCTCTCTGGTCTTATTGGCTCATTGATGATGATCATCAAGCGCTCACGTTGTGTTCTAAAACGAGGGCAGCTCACTAGTATATGCTCGGCATCCTCGACCAATGCCGGACAGATGGGGCAGAAATCATTATTATTCAGGTGAAAACGGTGGAAATAGAACCTAAAACAACCATGTCCAGTCAGCAACTTAGTTAGGTGGAAATCTAGTTCCCCGTGTTTCCTGTTGATCCATCTGTGTATGTCTGGAAGGATACGATAAGTCCATCGGCCTTTGCTAGAATCATTCCATCGTTTTTGCCATATTTCTATAGAAGGTTGACGTTCCACGTTTTTGGCACCTTGTAGAGAATCCACTGCGACCTTACATATGTTGTGCAGCCTAGCCAGTTCATCTGCAGCTAAATCGAAAGGAAGAATTCCGGCAAGTACCTCAGCAGCGTCGGTGGATACTGTCCTGTAACCACTAATAATACGTATACAGGAGCGGCGACGGGTCGCAATGGCCATCTCACAATACGATTTAATTCCACATGCATGATGCCAAATTGGCGCTGCATACATGCTGACAGAATTAACAACATAAGCTAATAGCTTTCTCTGGCGTGGGCGTGGTCCACCAATGTTAGGCAGGAGCCGACACAAGGCAGCTGCAACTCGTTGCGCTTTTTCGCCAGATATCTTTATATGCTCTTTGAAGTTTAACCTGACATCAAGCTGTACACCCAAGTATCGTAAAGATGGCGCAGAACTAATGCGGCAGCTACCAACTTTAAGAATAATACTATCTACCGTCTTACGACTGCTGACAAGGACTACTTCTGTCTTGTGCTCCGCTAATTATAGCCCAGCCGACTCAATCCATCTATTGATGTTGCTGATTGTCTCATTGGCATTTTCAGTGAGTTCCTCAAGGGTCTTAGCAGTCACTACTAGAGCGATATCGTCGGCGTACCCTACTGTTATTGAACCAGGCTGTTGTGGAATCCTCAACACGCCATCATACATAATATTCCACAATATAGGTCCCATAAGCAAGCCCTGGGGGACTCCCGCAGTAACCTTATACGATACAATGCCTTCATCCGTTCGGTATAATATTCTCCTATTCTCAAAGAAGCTGGCCACGGCATTCTGTAGATAACCAAGTACTCCGAACTCTTTAAGAGAATTCATAATAGAAGACCAGCGCGCTGAGTTGAAGGCATTCTTGACATCTAGAGTGACAATGGCACAACACTGTTTAGTACCACCTTTCCATCTCTTACCACTGATTGCATTTCTTGCGGTACACACTACCAGTTTAATAGCATCGACTGTTGATTTGGATTTCCGAAATCCAAATTGGCGTGAGGATAAGCCGTGCAATTCTTCAGTGAATGCTTCCAGTCGGCTACATATTATGTTTTCAAATATTTTACCTACCGTATCGAGCATACACAATGGCCTGTATGATGACGGATCATCAAGTGGCTTATTGCCCTTAGGTAACAGGACTAACCTTTGAGTTTTCCAGCAATAAGGAAAAATACCCTCAAGAAGACAAGCATTATATACTTTTAGAAATATAGCTGGATTCTTCTATATCGCCAACTTAAGTGCCGCATTAGGGATACCATCAGGGCCAGGGGCAGCATTGTCTCTAGTCTTAGCGTAAGCATTATGTAGCTCCATTTCTGTTATAAGTGGTATATCGTCCGAGTGTTCCGTGCGCAGTACAGTCCCATGGGTGTCATTACGAATGAGAGCGGAAACAATCTTATCAATCCATACCGTCCTAGTGGGTTGTATTGGTGCCCTACTCAATCGTGCCATGACTGTTTTGTATAGTCGTCCCCATCAGTCATTGTTAGCCTCTGCACAGAGTTCAAGCCAGCATCGACGCTTGCTTGCCTTAATGGCCTTGACAAGCGCTCTTTGTGCTTCTTTAAATAAACTATTAAACGTACCACGATGGCTGCGGACTATTTGGGTATGTCTACGTGCGCGATGACATTGTTTGCGCAATTCTGCAATTTCATTTATCCACCAGTAGACAGATTGACGATGTTTAAATCCGCTCTTAGTCCTAGTCATCGATGCATCGCATGCTTCAGAGATATGCTTCATGAGTGCATTTGCCAGATAGCAATGTCTATTCTTAGCTCCTTTATTCTCTGTTTCAGCAGGTCATGAGCCGCTACGCAATGGTTGGTATTCAGTTGGAGTATTCTCATGTTTTATGTCTGTTTAAAAACTCCACGGTGATCGGGCACTTATAGCTGTATGCTGGATGGTTAATCTCCGTTTTTCCTTCACATTTACAGAGTAAACAGCAAGGCTCGTTTACACACAGCTTGGATAGATGGTCTTTTCCACCGCAGTGCCTGCAAAGTTTAGTTCTCTCAGGGCCCGAGCACACGGACGCTAAATGGCCAATCTGCCAACACGTGAAACAGCGCTTTATTTCTGTTTTTTTTCGAACACTGCAGCTGACCTATCCGATTTGAACATGCCCTGCACGCAGTAACTCAGTTGCGTGGCTATATGGTATAGACACCACCGCCGTCTGAGTACCCCCATAAGCTTGCGGCAAGGAACGAGCGATTAACATTTTAGTCTCCTTTAGTTCGAGGTGCGTCCATTAAGCCTGCATGCACTGGGTAATTCTTTATCTTTACCTTTGGGCTTCTTGCGCTTGATAGTCTGCCATTGATTTTCCTTGACCTCAAACTTCCCTGTAGGTACTCCAACCGACTCTGGTGGTTTCCTTAAGCCCAGTGATAATTCTTTCGTCCTTTTGTCACCTACTGTTTTAGGAGTGGAATCCATTCCTTCGGCTGCGCTTCGTTTGGTATCAGAGCGTAGACTCGGCGTAGTTTGAGTCACCACTTCATGAGTACCGGGACGGTGATACTGCAACAGATCATCCTTTGCCATACTGATGCATTTGTAAGAGGCATTAATAGAACAAGAAAGATCCTTAATGGTCTTGTGCACGTTATGCCTATCTTTAACAAAATCCAACAGTTGGCTGATCTTCTCACCAATCTCTCCAGATGATTGTTTCTTCGCGTGATAGAGATTTCACGATCCGTCATTTCTTGATCCATGATGACATCTCCTTTAGTACTCAATGTACTGTCTATGATGATGTTTGATTTGCCCTCCCCAGAATCCGAGGGGCTACCGCCGACCATAGAGCTTGGACTCTATCGGAATCGCTGAGGAGATTGACCGGTCTTGCCGGAGTTACTCCCTGGGGTATATCCTTGTTTATACCAAATATTAATCATAATTGGCCTTAAGTTCGGGAGGCCCTCCCTATTAGCTGTTTCTGTCCGCTCTCAGTATTTTATTTCCTCAGTGCCCTCTACAAATTGTAGCAAGCCATCCCCTATCCGCAACCTGGGGAGGCGCCAGATGGGAGAAAGCAACAAAACTTCACACTAGGCGTATACTATAGGTATACGCATACATCTGCGTGTGTGTATGCACCACTCCAGACGTACGCAGCAGCACATACACGTATACGTATTTCTTTTCTCACTTAACATGCACGCGCGCATTTCTTAAATTTTACTAAAATTCCAAAAATTTTAATTGCTTAAACAATACATTGTTTATTAATAATTATTTAACAACAATCCTTTAAATGTTTCTATATTCATTTGTACAACTTACTACTTTGCATGTATACTTGAATTGACAAACGCGTATAAATAAATAAATGCTTTAATATTTATTTATTTAGTTATATAACAAATTATATCAACAAATTTATTTCTCACACAATCTAATCAATTTATTATTTAACTAATTCATTATAAGTAGCGCGTGCATTAATCTTAGATTTCCGCACGCGCGTATTCTTTCTTTCTCTCTCTCTCTCAGTCAGCAGCATTTAGACAGGCATGCTCTCTCTCACTCACTCTACCGCGCGCGGGTATACATCTCTTTTCTCTCTCTCTCTCTCTCTCTCTCTCTCTCTCTCTCGCTCTCACTCCAACGCGCTTGACTACGCAAGCGCGCTGTCTCACTCACTCCCGTGCGCTAGTGCAATTAAGCACGCGCTCTCTCTCATTCCAGTGCGGTTGCATAGCAGAGCGCACTGTCTCACTCACTCCCGCGCGCTGGCGCAGTTAAGCATACGCTCTCTCTTAATTCAACGCGCTTGACTAGGCAAGCGCACTGTCTCACTCACTCGCGCTCTCTCTCTCTCTCTCTCTCACTCCACTGCGCTTGAACGGTCAAGCACACTGTTCACACACACATGTATATAGCATGAATATACGGAAGTTCTATCAGTGTCGCTGTGTTGCGCACACTATCTATCTTCCTACTCGCATCTCTGTACTGCGTTAGAGTTAATAATTAATAATAATTTTCAAGTGAAAGAATGTTGTTAAATAAAGAAATTAGATAGATCATGAAAAATTCAACTTTTAAAATTTGCCATTTCACATGTGTATCTTAAATGCCACACGTGCATTCTGCAAAGTTTAACTAGAAACTTCAAAGTTAAAATAATTTCAAGAATATTTAAATAAATATTTGCCATATTTTACAATATTGCTAATAAGTGTGTTTTACAGTAATTACATTAGACACAGGTAAGTACATAAATTAGTACTTTTTGTGTTTCATGTATATATAAAATGTTCAATTCAATTTATTAATTAATTAACATCGTTTGCAAAATTTGAATTATGTTTAAGTATATGTATAAACATAAACTATTGTTTATCTCAGCATGCGGACTTGTCTTGCGAAAGTATACATGCGCGCTACAGTCCGTGCTTCGTTCAGTCCGCAGTACAGTTCCGCCGCTCGCACTCATACATACATCGTCGCATCATCGCATCCCTCATTCTCTATCCATTCTGCGCGCGAACAAAGTTGCACGTGCGCGCCGCCGTCGCGCACTCGGTTTTCTCGGAATCTGTTATTTTTTTGATCAAAAAGGATTTTACCTCCCCTTCTTTTTCTTACTAACTGACTTTTCGCACGCTTTCTCTCTTTCTTTGTAATTCTTTTACTCTTTTCGAATTTACTAATTTTCTTATGAATTCTTTTGAGATTGCGCACTTCTCTGTTTCTAACTTTACTTTATTCGCGTCGTGCTTCTAAATTTTTCCCTTTCGGATTCTAGCTTTAATTTTCGCACTCCCGATTTTCACACATCTTTCTTTCATACTTTTCACACTCTTATCTACTTTTCTAACCTATTCTAATTTTTCCGACACACACTTTTCACACTTTACTTTCTATAACTTGCTCTTGGTCAGATTGTTTAGAATTAAGTTACTCATCCTTCCTTCCTTCCTTCCTTCCTTCCTTCCTTCCTTCCTTCCTACAATTTTATTATTAATAATACAATAGTCTAGTATTGTAAGCTAGAACTCTTTGGCTCAGAGTTCTAGTGAGTGTGACTTTCACTTACACTTAATCGTTTTCAAAGGTCTTTTCCACTCCCGCACTCACTACCGAGAATTTATAAAATTTATAAAATTTCCCGAACGAGCACGTGCAAAAAGCCTTCGCGTCTTAAATTTGTTAATTGATTTTAAATAGAAAAATACTATAAAATCTATTAATAAAATTAACTAGTGCACTGGCAGCGTGCTGGGCCCATAACCTGTAGGTTTGTATGAAATAAAGAGACAAAGAATATGAATAATAATCAGATTTTTATTAAGCACGTCTGAACTCTATAAGCTACCAGCACGAACTAATCGCACAGCGAGGCGGCTCACAGCCGCCGAGCAGAGCGCTCTCATGTTATACTTACACATGTCAAATTTACCTAGAAGTGCGTAGGGCTAACGTCTTTTATTCCAACAAAAAATGTGGTAATTTCACAATTTGCTGACGACATCGCATTATATATTAAATTTTCATCTATAAAAAGGGGAACAAAGATACTTCAAAAAACTATCAAAATTATAGAAGAAAATCTAAATGAATTAAGCCTTAATCTCACCCCAAGTAAAACTAACTTACTCCATTTCAATAAAAAAAAATATTACCAGGTGACACACACATAAAAGTTTCGAACTGCACTATCAATTCTGGGAACATAGTATGGTTTTTCCGATTACTATTGGATTATAAAATGACATTCATAGAACACCTAAATAAGATAATTAAAAATAGCTCTAGAGCATTAAATATAATTAAATTTCTTGGTGGAACAATCTAGGGATATGATCCCAAAACACTAATGACTCACTAATGTATAAAAGCTACATTAGATCCACTATCGACTATGGAATGTTTATATATTTCTCAAGAACCAAAGCCCTATTGGGAAAATTAGAGAAAGTTTAGTACGTTGCAATCAGAGCAGCTTTCGGCTATCACTTAAACACACCAAAGAACATATTGCTGTCAGAATCAAAAATACCTCTACTAGAAAAGAGAGCACATAAATTATGCAGTAAGTATCTTTTCAAGATTTTTGCAAACGAGGATACAAATACTATTAAAAATATTAAATGCTATTATCACATTAGTAAAAAACATCGAAACCAAAGTGATAGCAAGATTCAGCAAAGTATTGGTGAAGGTATAAATTATTTTAAAGAAATAAACTTGAACCCTATAAGAAATATGTATAGCTACAATTATAAAACACTCATGAACGCCGTGCCAATAGATACGCCTACAGGAGAGAAACTCAGGCACTCGAGTGACTCTGGAAAGGACTACAATGAATTATTTTGTACAAACAACGCGTTGGCTACATTTACTGATGGTAGCAAAACTAACGAAGAAGTAGGAACAGCCTGTATCGCACCTGAAGTCAATATTAAACATAAGCATAGTGTACATAAATGCGCATCGATGTTGCAATGTTGCCATGCCTTAAGTGTTGCCAAGCGTTTTCCAGACAGAAATGTAAACTTCATTTGAGACTCTTTAAGCGTCCTATTAGTCTTAAATTCAACCAACATATCCATGAAAATATATCCTTATATTCTTCAAGCCAAAAATATATATACAGAGTACATAAATAATAAAGAAGTGAAAGTAAGCTTGGATTGGATCCCCGCTCACGTAGGAATAGCAAGGAACGAAGAAGCAGATCAACTAGCAAAGATAGCCGCTAAAGACACGATAGACATAAAGGAAATTTCTTATACAGACTTCTACAGTAATTTCAAGAATAAAGCTATAAGTGAAACGCAATCTATTATTAAAAATCGGGGCCTCTGCGATGGAAAATTGTATTTTCAAATATATTATAATAGTCACCCCAAACCGTGGTATGAAAAACGAAACTTCAAAAGAGAATTTATTGTATTTGTTAACAGACTACGGGCAAATCATTATAACTTAGCAGCTTCTCTCGAACGTGTAAAAATAATTAACAACGCATTATGCAAATGCAAAAAAATGATGAAGATATAGATCATGTTCTGTGGCAATCTGAACTGTACAGTACTGAAATAAATAAACTAATTGAAAAATTGCGCGACAGAAATTTTCAGCTACCATTAAATGTAGAATCAATTTTAGCTATCCCAAAAATCGAAGCGTGTCGTTCAATTCAAGTTTTTATTAAAAAATGCGAACTACAAATTTAATTATTTTTGTGATTGAATGTACTGTAACAACGTATAATATAGTATTGTATTTATTTGACAATATAAAATATTAAAGAAATATTCGATTTATTTAATTGGACTGTAAGACCAATGAGAATATTTATTAGTATGTATATAAGCAGTCGACAAAAGCACAATTAAAATATTAAAGAAATCCAAAAAATGATACTTATAAAATAAGGCAATGTAAAAATGTATATTATTAAATCAGATAAAAAAATACAGTTTTATATTAATTATGTCTTAAATATTAAATAAACTTGTATCATCACCTGGATTTTTATTTCCATATCGTCCTCCAGTATCTGTGATGTCGACTGGAATCTTCCCAGTAGACTTCGACCATCAGTATCTGAACTGTGTATAAATATAACTTTCATATAATTAAAATGTCTTAGTAGTTCCACCCATACATCGGCTTGATGAGAATACGGCGGAACCGTTCGTAGAAATGATACATGTATATTCTAAAATTAAGACAAATACATTATTTATATTTATATTCAATTTAGATTTTATAAACTCTAAATAGTAATTATTTTTTTATAGAATCATTTGCCTTTATTGAATAAAATTGTCTTTACGTACGGTTTTACACGAACAGTGCTTTAGTGGACCTTTTGAAAAGTTTATTGCAGAGAAAATGTTTCATAGGCAAATAATAGAAGACGTGCGCTGAATTACGAATACTTTTTGAATAAGCTCGAGGCATTATATAAATTAATTATCCAAAAAAGTAGAATCTACAGATAAATCCATGCACCGCAAGGAAAAACAGTTTCTCCTTTTGAACAAAAAAGTTAATATTGACAAAAAGCACACAAAGTTAACTGGTATTAATAGTTAAGGGTTGTTGCATTTAATTGATATTGAATATATAGTCGTTATATATATATTTTATTATATATAATTATGTATACTATATAGTCGTTGCCGATCCAACGCACTTATTAGAGTACTGAATATGGCGCTGTGTAAACAGAAGTAGTATATAGATAATTTAATGATTCAAGTGAAATTATTTTAATACAACACATAGCATAAGTAACTGAGACTGTGATAAGAAATTTAATGAAAAGAAATTCAAAAGTATTGACTTAATCGTTTTTCAGATTTTAGATAAAAAATTAAAAAAACATTGTCTCTTTATATAATTAAAAATATAAAGAAATAAAAAACTTCGTATGTAACCTAGAATTCCTAGGGACGATGTAACTCTAAGATAATGATCAAGAAAAAATACACTACAGCTGTCTTTTTCTTACTTTTCTACTATTTTGTTTATTTCCACTGGAAGTGAGATATATATGAGGTTGTCTCATCTGAGTTTTTTGCTCTTCATTCAATGCTGTATAAAAAGTGTAACAGTGGTTGGACTTACTTCAAATATGCGACGTTATAATCTTTTTCCAGCTAGACGGCAACTTCATAATACCCCTCTCGTAGAAACCCTTCTCCTTATTTGCGAAGAATTCGGACAGCCACTATTCACAAGCCTCTTTTGAGTCCAACTTTACACCACCAAGGCCATATGGGAACAGCTCAGAGGAGATGATTCCCTTCCAATCCCACCAAACACACAGCAAAACCTTCCTGGCCGTCAATCCCGGCTGGGCCACTTTTTGGGACGATCCACTGGCCTTGGACTACGACCGTTTTTGATTGATATGATCGTATGTGATCCATTTTTCGACGCCAATCACCATCTGCTACAAAAATGGGTCGAGTTCGTTTCGTTTCAGCATCACATTGCAGGCGTTGATTCGGTCCAGAAGGTTTTTTTGCGTCAAATCATGCGGCACCAAAACATCAAGCTTTTTTGTATACAGCCAACTGCAGATGGTTTACAATGGTTTCGTGACTAACTCTCATCTCCTAGGCGATGTCACAAGATACCACATGCCGGTCTAACTCGATAAATTCCATGATTGGATCGGTATTCGTCGTCACAGGTCTTCCGCCGGCTGGCTTATACATGGTGTCATTTTCACCGGCTCTGAATCATCCAACCCATTCCTCTATGGTTCAAATGATAGCATCCCATCCCCTAAAACTCCATTAATCTCACGGAACGTTTCTCTAACGGATTTGCCTTTGACGAAGGAAAACTTTATAATAGCGCGAATTTCGGCGTTAGTGAACTCCATGTTTTCACGTCTATATCTTTTGAACGGAATATCCAAACTAATCGTGCATAGCGTCGTTTTGTACGTGATGTCAAAACCTTTCAAATGATGTATAGTATTGCCACATACGAGCTCTGCAGCGCTTTGTACATAGCCGCGAAATTCATAAGACGAAAAGGCGGAAGGGAGATATTTGACAACCTAATATAAACTTGTGAAAAAAGTGAATTTACTTATATTTGTCCTTTCGTTTTCTAAATTTTGGATTACTTTCAATACTTCATAAGAACTAACATTGATTTTTTAAATATTGTTAGAGTCTAATATGTATTACGTGAAAGGTTATAGTTAAGGTGATTAAATTTCCTTCACGATAGCATCTGTAAATTGCTTGCACAACTTTATTAGGATAAATTACTATGTGACCATAATATTAATAGCTTTATGAAGATAAATCTCTTTAAGCATCTGCAATGTCTATTTTCTAGAGGAATTATTAGGAGCTCTCTGAAAAAAAAAATATATATTATATATATATATATATATATATATATATATATATATATATATATACTATATTTAATGCGTGGTTAAGAAGGAAGGCGGCTTTCACTGGTTCAAGGTAAAGATTACACTCTACCTATCGAAATTCAAAATCTTGATCAACTTAGTAGGTTAACAGGCAAGTTTCCTCACGTTACAGTAAAAGCAGATTTAATTTTTTGAACGTTTAAAGTTATTATTTTGAGTTATTATTAATAAAAAAATAAAATTATATTTCTATAGAAAACCTGCATCGTCTGGTAAATTATTCAATTATAACTGAAACCATCAATTCAAAAATAAAATAGTTACGATAAGGGTCATTGGCAGAGCAATCAAATTAATACATATACATATTAGAAAAGATAAATTAAAATTGGTAAAAGAAACATTGCTTTATAATAATTATCCTATTAACAGAAGAAATGAGCTCGAAGAGAGTAAATGCAAATTATAACAGTAGTAAAGAAAAAGTATGAAAGATAAAATTAAAAATAATACAGTTCTTGTCCTACGATAAGCAATAAGTTTATAAGGACAACTAAAAGTAATATTGAAAATCATTATATTTAAATTTACTTCAAAATAATAATAACTGAAGTAAATTATTTAACAATTGTAAAGACAAGGATAATAAATGTTTAAAAGTAGGAATAGTTTAGAAAATCCGTAAACATTTGTAATATATATTATATTAGACAAACAGGCAGAATTTATTTGAAACAGCGAATATATAAACATCTGTATAATTTGCGATGTACGAATGGTACATTTGATCTAAAAGAACATTATTTAGATTTGTTTCATTGTTTCGATTTAGAAAATGTAAGTATTACGGAATATGGTATTAAAGATGAATATGATAACTAAGGTTTTCAAAATATTCATATTTTAAGAAATCGCTTTAACGTAAATTTAATGTTAGAAACGATTAAATTAGTTAACGTTTCATTCTTTATTAATATAGTTTATTGCTTTATATTAAAAATTAAATGACGTTGAAGAATTGGTCATATAAAGTTGCTTTGTTGGTTTTTATTTTAGTTTAGAGCCTAGTGGATGAGCTGAAATGATTCAATATAAGATTCAGTAAATTTCATGCAGAAGGTAATGAGGTCGTCCTTTATTTTATTTTTTAGTAGTATTTTTTTAGTTTAGATTCTAAGAGAGTGATTCTAAATAAAACAAGATGAAATTCCCCTGTTAATAGTAAATTAATTTTGCGATATTCCATTTTTTCCCAGCGAAATTTGGCGAGCGGTCCCTTCAAGAATAGGGCCCAACAATAATTGATTTTAGTTCATTTTCATAAAAAATTTATAAATAAAAATATTTTATTTCTGTGCCTGATCTTTAAATATTAGAAATAATTCCAGATTAATGTTTGATAGTAGAGCAATAAAGTAAAATTGGAGTCGATTGCAAATAGTATAGATATAGATAGCTGTATCAACATCTGACGCATGCAGGTTTTTCCAATTAATTTTTTCATTGGAACAAAAGTGGTTATGGACTAATCTACCAGTGGTCTAGGTTACTGACAGAACTATATTAATTTCGTATATATTATTTACAGATAGAGAAGCATCTAGTGATTCTATCGAAAACACATAATATAACCGTTTTATTATTTATGGAAAATCTCATTGTTGTACATTATAGTTGGAGCTACAATTTGTGCAAAGCTATTTATCGAGAGGTAAGTACAGAATTCATTCTCAAAATATTGTTCACTAAGTAGTTCCTCAATGTGTTACATTTGCTCGCACTTAGGCGCAGATGATAGAACCACTCCCTTCATTTTGTAGGTCCTTTTTGGATTAAGGCGTATTTTAAAAGAAAATAAAATTGTGTTAAAGGGTATGTGAACCAAATTGACATCCATGTTATTTTTAACTTATTTGACTGATATTGAGGCGTATTTAAAATCTAGATCATTCAGTGTACTTATCTCAGATCCAGCAGATCTGAATGTTATCATACAAGGTCATTTTTTACTTGGTGATCCACTTGTAACGCTGGTGCAGACAGTTTTAGAAATTCATGAATCTCAAGTTTTTTGTACCAGATGGAGATTAATGCAGTTGAAGAGAAATCCTTTTGGTAGAAATGGCAGAAGAAATACATAGGCCAGTTGCAACAGAGAACTATAATTTTCTATGACTACATGTGTAATAAATTTTAATTTTTAATTTGATACTGGTAAATACACGTTTGTATACGTATTAATTATCAACTTGTTTGATATGCCACCTCTGTAATTTAAATCCAAATATCTTGGCACAAAGCGGTATCACGTTCAAAGTAAAATAAATACAAGTTGTTTATAATCAAAAAACGTAATGTATAAACGAAGAGACGAGGGGAAAGTGTCGAATATTCAGATATTTAAAATTAATATTGTCGGTTTTAAATGAATTAAGCAATGAAAT
Source organism: Sycobia sp. Sy_11 (assembly GCA_018907035.1). Lineage (NCBI taxonomy): Eukaryota > Metazoa > Arthropoda > Insecta > Hymenoptera > Epichrysomallidae > Sycobia > Sycobia sp. Sy_11. Next base: position 2,683,396 of record JACCIC010000004.1, read on the forward strand.
ACATTGTAGTTTACATTAAAGATGAAAGAAGTTTTATGGTTAAAAAAAGGTGATCATGAGCAAACTCTAGTTGCAGGTCAATATACCATGTTCAAATTTGGTATATATTTTACGTGCCGTGATAAAAAAATTAAAAGATTTTCCGGATAGTTAGCACTTATATGATTTTACCAATACGAAGTATTTATATGATTATGCATAGGTGGCCTAATACTTGCTATAGAAAAATCTTCAGGTTTCCTAAAAAGGTAAAATGATTATACTTTTTATAAAGAACTTTCATGCTGCGTTGGGCAATTCAAAGATTCTACCTAAAAAAGACTTTTTACAGATTTTCATTAACGTGAGTCCTTTTCTGGCTTCGTGAAAATCTTGACAATGTGAAAAGAATTTGATGTGTTCGGTTTTCTAGTTTGGGCTTCCCGATTACCAGGCTATGTTTGAATTTGAGCTGCGACCAGAGAGTGGAGCTTATAGATTCCGTAATTTAATTCTACACGATGGGATCTTGAATCTATATAAACGCAATGTTCAAGCTTGAAACTCTCATTATTTTCTCGTCTCTGTTCATGTCAATATAATTTCATATTATATTCTATTCTGTCTAATAAATTTTTATATTGTTATTACTTTGATTTTATTTTCTTTTTAATAGAAACAAAATATCTGACAATATTAAGAGTTTAGTTTGATCTAAGTAGATTGAGCCATAACCAAATTGCATAAGCATAACTTAGTAATACGTCTAATTACTAGAACTGGAGGCGGGTTGAGGTAAACTTATGCTTGAGCATGTTACGAAAACAAAGGCACATTCGGTAAGCACAAAAGAAACATGAGAGGACGCAAGCTTACCGAGGGCACCGACTTAGCGCGAATGATCTTTTCAAAATGTATGATAAAATGCACTTACATAATGGTAAATAACTTTACTTGAAATTAATAAAGAATTTTGCATGAAATTAATAAACTTGCAAAGGGTGAGTAATTTTATATGAAATTAACAAACGTTAGAGTAAAATATACTTTCGTTAAGTTTAGAACCACAAATATTGTATTGTCGACAAACATCAATAGATTTTGTTATAATTATAGATCTATAAGATGTGTAGAATTATTTACCTTATCAGAGAATGCAGAATCTCTTGAAGATATACCAATAACAGGAATATGATAAAATCCACTTGTATATGAAACAGCTGCAGGTGATAATTCACCTGTTGGAGGATGTGATACAACAATGGCATACACTTTTTTTGCAATGAGATATGTGCAGACATTTAAAGCCGTTCTAATAGGATTCGAATCCATTTCGATGACAACATGGCCGTAAGTAACGCCTTTATTTACATATTGAGAATCAAAATTCAAATTCTGTAAGAAAAAACATATCAAATAATAAATATTTTTAAAATACTTCTAAAATTAAATGGAATAAGTATTTTTATATTTCTTATTTTATATTACATAGATCTTTATTGTAGGCCTTTATATATATATATACTAGCATTTCTCGTCTCGGCTTCGCACGAGATAATAATTTAACCGATTTCTTCAACAGTTGAATAATATATAAGCAATAATACTCTCTATATAAAAATCTATATTACTGTAAATAATTTACCGTAATATACCTATCGTCGCGTCTGTATAAAAAGCTGCTTCAAAGCAGCGTCCACATCAAAAAGCTGATTTTCGCCGACCAATTTATACAATAGATGTGTGATCAAATTTGATCAGGACCAGCCAAAAAAAACATTTTTACGTATTTTAATACAAATCTTAATAATCGTAAATAAAAAGAATTATTTACAAATCGTGAATAAGAGAATGAGTGATGGGAAGCGAGATCATGTGTCTTTGTAAGTGTCTACTGTGAATTGGTATCTAGTTTTGTCCTGTTTTTTCTTTTGTTATTTTTTATTATTTATGGTTATTTTATATGAAAAAGTCTTTTGTTATAATATCAGACAGTTAAAACTAGTATTCTTATTATATATGCATTATATTTACAGAGAAGTTAAAGGATCGACGTAATTATCTATTTAAGAAAAATGGTGGATGTAAGATTATTATTATTATTATTATTATTATTATTTGTATAAGCACGGTGTTGGACCGTCCGGACTCTAGATGCATGGGAAACCCTTCACGTTCCCCCCTAAGACCATCAGCCGCTACAATCGGCAGGCCTTCCAGAATAAAAGTATTCTGTTCGCCATACTGGCCTTGATGTTCTTCACATCCAAAGATGTAGCCATAAGTTACTGCCACCTCCTTCCAGGTATGTTTGGACAGTGACATAGAATATGTTCAGGGGTTTCATCCTCTGTGTAACAAAAGCGACAGCAGGGGTCTCTTGCGAGACCCATATTGTACCTGGGAGCATTAAGTTTATCGTGACCCGTGAGGATCTCGATAAGTACTTTAGCCCTTCTTCCACTGAAACCAAGAATAACCTTGGTCCAGTCCGTAGCGTTTCTAATGGTAATGAAGGCTTTTGTTTTGTCTGCCTGCATTTCCCATTTTCCTCGCATTGTCGGCTGTTTTCCTCCGCTACCCATCCCTCTATCTTCCCCTTAACGAAGGTATTGCAGAGTTCTACAGCCAGCTCTGGGCCATTATAGGTAGCTCTAGCTCCCATTTTGGCTAGATAATCTACCACCATATTCCCTTTGATCACCTGATGATTTGGGACCGACAGTAGTGTAACCATCGGCTTCTCAGCCAACCTATTCAGGATCAGAAAATAGTCTCTAACCAGTTTGAATTTTGTAGTATAACTATTTATCGCTTGTAACGTGCTCTCACTGTCTGAGCAGATGCAAATAGGCGTAGTGGAGGCCATCGCCCCAGCCATCTCCGTCCCTTGCATTATTGCCATTAGCTCAGCTTTCAAAACGGTGGGATTTCATCCCAATGGGAAAATTGTTCCCTTGCCATTGCTTCTGCGGTACACAATTATGCGTGTATTAAAGAATGGATAAAGTACGAGGAACAACGCGGGTACAGAAACAGAATAATGATTACCTCAAGCGACGATGAATTGACTGACGCGGGGCAACGTGTAGGCCGGAAGAGGCCATGGCTGCAGCAGCTGACCGTTCATGCCAAAGATAAATGCGTACTCGCTCTCCGTGACGCCGTGGATTGTAATAAATGAGAATGCACGGTTATACTGGCAAGATAATCCGGCAGAGTGGAAGTATTATTCTACGTGATTTATGCGAGGAGCCGATACTCCCCCAATAAGGCAAAACGGGAGATCACCGCGTACGATCGCAGCCTGTGGCTGGTGTGAACCAATGTCAGGAACGGAAGTCCATATAGTACGGTTGATTCATGCCGGCACAAACCTTTAATGAGAGACAGGACAGTTCGAATAGGAAAAATTGCGGACATAGCGACGATGATACTAGCAACGGAAATATAAGTAGTGCGGTGATAAAGGGGGTACCTCAACGAAAACAGGTCGCTAGACAGAGCAAAATCGGGCCGATGGGAAACTCGCTACAGCGGGCTCAGGAAAACTTAGAGATGGATTTAGTGACAGAATTGAAGTGAGTAAATGAAGCTAGGAACTCGCGCACAAAAAAGAAACGTTAAGGGAGACACGATCGGTGAAGTCGGGACTGTCTTGCGGCTATAGAGAAAATGATAATAAGCACGATAATATGTGTCGGAGAAGAGGCGGAGCGAGAGTTCGATAGGCGGTGCGAGTACAGCGAATCCGGCGACACATACATCACATAAAACAGGCTCGATGACGGATCTCAGCCCTTCAGCGAGATAAGCGATACGATTTCTGAAGGGTGTAGGATTGCAGTTCTCGGGAGAAGATAACAGAGAAGACACAGAAGAGTTCCTTGAAATATTGAAGATTGTCACGGATGTGCGAGAATGACGGATTCAGATATTTTTCTCTGCCGTTTATCATGACCAAAGAGCGCGATGTATTTATTGAGAAATATTATAGAAAGGATCTGCTGGACGATTTGCGAAAGCGTTCACAAGGCAAAGGGAAAAGATAGCAGTATATATAGCGAGCCTGCATTATATTGTGTCACGTTTCGTAAGACCGCCGTCGAAGTAGGAGGAAATAGATCTGGCGTACAGGGGTTCTTGTCTGCTTTCTTTGTTTTGTCTGTCCCCAAGGTGTCCTTGGGGCTGTTTTTGTGTGCTCAGATGCGAAGTTGAATGTAGTGTCAACGGAAGAAAAGAACGGAGTGGCAGACGTAGTTGCGAAAAGGCCGCACCTCTATAGCTAGATGACCAGTAAAAGTAAAAATAAAGAAGACAAATTCGGGTGAGCGACATCGCGAGAGAGAAAAAAAGAATCCGTCTACCGAAGTAGGAAAGAATGGTTCATCTGCGGCAGTGGGCGTCGAGATAGTGTCGAACAGGTCGGATTCTGCGCTACCTTACGTAGAGAGTGCGAAAGAATGACGACAAGGGAGATATGTTGCGAACCGCGCGACTAATTCAACTAAGTGGAGAAATCATAGGAGTAGTCAGCCTCTTGGCTGTCCCGCCGACAGTCAAGGCACGCGATTTTTGAAATGGGATACGCAGACACAGATTCACTGGTGTAAATGTAAGATTCCCGTGGATCTGCTTTACTTACCAAGAGGTGAAACACCGGGCGTCGTACTATTTGTAGATTGTGCACTTCACATGCGGTGGCAAGGAACCAGCAGCAGATGGCTGCGCCGCACGCGAAAGAGTGACTCACATGAGCTGTCAAGTGTGCGATTTATCCAATGTAACGTTTAAAAAATACAGGAATTGCATCGTGTTACGTAATCAATGAGGAAACGGGTCGGCTGGAGCGCAGAAAAAATGAGTACTGCACCCCAGCGATCTATTAATAAAAGCCAGGTTAAAGGGAAACGAGCTGAGGCCGTGAAAGCAGATGTTGATGAGCTCAGGGCAAGGAAAAAGGTGATGACGCATGTGGAGAGAGAAAACACGCGAGCGCGTGAGTCAACAACAAGTGCGCGGAAATATGTGGCGAGTGAGTACAGAAATGAATAAGAACTGTGTATTGAGAAATTGGGTCGGTAGAACAGAGCGACCGTACGTCCGATATCATTAACGAACTTTAACACAAAGTCGTGGTTTTCCGGCGCGAGCAATATCTTGAGGGACAATGTTCGGTAACTCCCGGCACTAGAGCCTTTGCGAAACAGTACCAAGAGTGCGGAACCGGATAGCGGTAGTAAACAAGAGGAACGTGATGTGTGAGAAATAGCGCGAAGCTCTTTGAGGATGTGGGATGAGTATCAGATAGGGCGAAGCGCGGACAAAAAATGTATAGCGGGTATGAATCGAGAAATTTGAAACTTTTTGGCGTTAAATTTAGGTGCCGCCGTGTATAAAGCATTATTTGATCTGGGCGCGAGTTTTCTCTGGTAGGATCAAGGCTCGAGTATAAGTTTATGTCGCGATTAAATGCGAGCGACACATGTATTAAAAACGTAAATAGAAGAGTCTCGAGCACGTTAGAAATTCTTAGCGCCGTTTTAAAAATGAAAGGGAATGTCAAAAGAATAGATTTTAAACCAATACATAATTTCGATCAAGACATGATCCTCGGGATGGATTTTTCTTGGAGGTTTGATTGCGATAGCCGATTAGAGCGAGGTTTATGGAGAGTGCGCGAGAAAATGTCAAGATCGTTTACGACTGAAAGCCTGTGATTCAAGCGGAGTGCACGAGTATTTTTTAGCTGAATGAGACCGAGCGGGCCACAGTAAAACAGTTGAAAAAAACTGTCTTAAGATCGCCGTTGCACGACACCGCGCCTGTCAAAGATCGTGTACAAAGAATGTCACCGCGGATGCTCGAAAGAGTGTCGGAGGAAGTTAAGCGACTGAGCAAAGAGGGCGTAATTTTGCGCTCCGCAAGTGACTGGAGCAGTGCGCTGGTTTTGGTAAAAACCAGAGCACTATTTAAATAAGGTTATACGAGAAGATGCGTATCCAATACCGAATATGGATGCAATTCTCGATAAATTAAGAAGAAAAAATTTGTAACGAAAATTGATATAAAACTGGCCTATTTTCAGGTGCTAATGGAAGAATCAAGTAAAAAATATACGTCGTTTGTGATACTGGGATCGAGGCTCTGGCATTTTGTTAGAATGACATTCGGCCTAATAATCGTGCCTATGACCTTCCAGAGGCTAACCGACGCGTTGTTTGGGACAGAGTTTGAGCCGTATATCTTTTGTTATTTAGATGGCATTATTCTCGTGACGGAAGATTTTAATGAACATGTACGTTGGCTAAAACTAGTGCTGGAAAAATATGTTAGCATAGGGTTAGCGATTAATGAAGAGAACTATGAATTTTATTGTAGTCGAGTAGCGTATCTGAGTTTTTTTATTAGATAAAGAGGGTTTGCGTCCCGAGTTGGAAAATGTAGCGCTCGTGATTAATTATCCGGACCCACAAAATGTAGAACAATTGCGCCATATTCTCGGAATGGTCGGGTGATACGTACGTTTTTAAAAGAAGGATTCAAAATATCACTGGTGAAGCTCCTGCAAAAATTACAGGCATGGGAGTAAAGAGATGAGCAGCGGCAGGTATTTCAAGAGTTGAAATGAGCGCTTACCGAAGCTCCGGTATTAGTGCCGCAAAATTTTGCGAAACTGTTCACCGTTCAAAACGACGCAAGTAACAATGTGATTTGCGCCATTTGGACGCAAGGGAGTGACGATGACGAGAACCCGGTTGTGTTTGCGAGCCGAGTACTCTCTGCGGCCGGGAAAGAGGTGATATGGCTGTGATATGCACAAACAAGAAATTATACCCAATACCTACAAGGCTATAAATTCACTGTGATTACCAATCACAGTGCGCTGTGATGGCTGAAAAATTTGAGAGAACCAGCTGGTCGATTAACGAGATGGGCATTCGAGCTCCAACAATGGGACAATAAGATCGTGCATAGGAAGGGGGCACTGAACCATGTGCTCGACGCACTATATGAGAGCGAGGAGTGCCAAGTAGCGGAGTTTCGGGAAGTGAACGATCCGTGGTATATCCAAATATTAGAATACATGATAAAAAATCCACTCAAATGTAGAGATTGGAAACTAGAGGGAAAATGCTTATATAGACGCCAGGACGATCCATTATTAAATTCGATAGTTTCACGAGAAGAAGGTTGGAGGCTAATAGTGTCGTAGGAGAAAAGAGAAAGAGTTTTGTGAGATGCGCACGACACGCCATCGTGGAGGTAGCTTGACGTCGAAAAGACATATGATCGTGTATCGCGCGAATACTATTGGAAAGGAATTTATTACTATACACACACTTACGTGTAAGATTGTATGCAGTGTCAAACATATAAGATATCACAATCTGCGGCACAAGGACTGATGGGAGCCGAATAGTATAGAGACCGTGAGCCGTCGTAGCCGCCGACATGATGGAATTTCTGCCCGCATGAAGTGGAAAAATTTTCTTCTCGCAAATCTGAGCTAGAGACTTTTCTCTCATACTGCACTAGGTGGTAACGCGGAGTGAATGTGCCGAGTTTGCGAGGACCAGATCAAGCGGAGACTGGGGAGTATCAAGCGGACCGGACAGGAGTCATTCCTTGGAGTGCCACTAGCCATGAGTGGCGTCATAGAAAAGTAAGGCTCAGTTTTACTCCGTCGTGTCAGATAGCTTAGAATAAGAGAGTCGGCGCCGTGCGTGTATGAGAGCAAGAAGAGAAGACCGGTCGCGCTGAGGGCTGCCGAAATCTTTAGAGTCGAGCGGAGAAAGGGGAGGCGACTAATTTCACGTGTAAAAAAAGAGAGAAATCGCGGTAACACTTGCGCCGATTCCTAAGCGTTACAGCTAGGCGGAATTTTAGGCGGTATTATAGTGTCTTAAGCGGCGATAACAGTGATTTATTCATTTGTTTTAAGAAATAAATTCTGCCCAAGCTTCGGGAATTTTTTTATTATAAAATATATGTTTCTTATTTATTTCAATAAAAATTACCATGTCACAACTTGTATCGTTATTTATAATGAATTATTTCGATACTCGGTGAATTTCAACTATTAAGAATGAGACAAAAGAAAATCCATTATGCACTGTTTAGGAGAAAACCAAAAAGGTAAAAATTAATAAAAATTAAGCCAATTTATAAAAGGTGTGATTTATGGTACTAATACTGGTACTGAATATATTGTATTAGATAAGCCACGCCAAATAGTGCTTTTAAACAATTATAGTTTCTAGTTTACCACAAATTAACAATAAGTGATATCTATGTTGGCCACAGAGGTTTTGGAACAACTTCCGTTAATTCAGTGAATTGTAAAAATCAAACTAATGAATAGATATAAGATTAAACTATCCTAGTACGTTAAATAAAGTCAGTTCATTTGTTTGACTTGTGAAATACTAATATCAAAATAAATTTATTATTTATGTTTAAAGAGTTACTCGATTCACATAGAAAATTTGATAAATCTTTTTGGAAAGCATAAAATATTGTACTCATTGTAGATTACGGAGAGTAGGACAAATACTTGGCGTTTATGGAATCTTGAGATGTTGTTACTAAAACTATTAGCCAGTTCCGATCTTAGTATTGCACTTAATAGATTACGAATAAAAAGATAATTGTTTAATGCCTGCGAGACTGTGATTCATGAATTTTTTTGCTTTAGTTTGAAGAACATCATTTGACAGTGATTATAGAACTATTGTAGAAAAAATGGTAATGAATATGTTGATTAAACTTATTAGTAATATGGTAACGAGGAGTCGCAAATGCAAATTAGCAGCTTTAGGATTTTCTGTTTATATTATATAATTCTTATATTATAATACCGCGTTATTTTTACAGTCGGATGGAATTGAAATCATGATCAAAGTTTTTTTTATATTGCAATATATAATACTTTTGCAAAGTGTCAAGTTTATAGTATTCCTTTGTCAAGTCAAATTTGTAGATAAATGTGCAAATATATTGTATCTTTTTATTCTTCTATTGGAATCGTCCGCCATTGTAAGTTAACCCGCCCGTCTTGTTTGGTCTCTCAAGACAGAGAGATATTCACGAAGCACACTCCGTTCTCGATCGCCGACGAGAAAGTGGAGAAATAAAGGGAGAAGCGTGAAGAAGAGCGAGAGGGTATAAGAAAAAAAGGTGAAATAAGGAGTTAGTGGTATGGAGAAGTAAAGAGTAGAATGGACGAATGCTGCCGGTGCAGAGATAGAAGGTGGAGCATGAAAGAAAATGGTGAACGATCAGCGGCGGAAAAACAGAAGAGAGAAAGAGGTAAAGCATAGAGAAAAAACCAGCAATGGTGAAAAGAAGCCGTCAGAAGTAGAGTAGAGATTGGGGTGAAGTGTAGAGAGAGAACGAACGAATGTGAGGGGAAGCCAACGAAAGAAAGATAGAGATAGAGAGAGAGAGAGAGAGAGAGAGAGACCAGAGCAAGCAGAAGGATGAGGACGACAGGTATTATCCCGTGGACCCGCGAATATCGACACACCTTCTTCTTCCTCCCTCTTCCATCAGCGGGCCTGAAGACCATTCTTGGGCGTAAGGTAAGTGTGCGTCGTACAGGTTTCGAAGGGTTTTTTGGTGCTTGTTGTTTTCCCGCGAGTGAATAGTCGATTCGACGGTCACAAAGACCGAGTCGTGTTGGGCCTAATCTCGCGCGTGACAGACAGTATTTAATGTACCGATTGTTAGTTGTAATTTGTGAAATAGAGCGCGCGTGCATGCAGAAGAAAATAAATTCATTTCTTATTCATTCCTTTATACTCCATAAACTAGCGCGGTGTATTTAATTTTTTACAGGTTAGCGGAGCCCCGTCCCCCACCGAATTTACAGGTGAGTGAAAAATATAATAAATTCATTTGTATATGCTAAATTTAATTTTGAAAAGGTAAAAGAGTAAATTAAATAAATTTTGTCACATCACAACATATACTAGAAGGCGAACATAGTTTCCGACCTTTTTTAACCGAAAAAGAACGTTTATGATCGAAAATGGATACACATTAGTTTAAACAAAATATTTTCCATCCTTTTCTACTACTTTTTCCCATCTTTCTAGTAATATGACGACGCCGTGCTGAAAGAACGATGGCGGTTTTGAGACGATCCAATCACTCAAAAAAATCTCGCACTTCTTGAACATCTCGGGAGTTCGTATCAACGAGATCGTGCTACATCTATCTAAATAGGTAGTAATCCGCAGGCGCTATGTTTGGTGAGTACTGGGCTATATCTGGCTGGGTGCGGCAACACTTCCCATTCGAACTCCAACAGAGTGTTTTTGACGGCCTTCGCAAGATGTGGCCGAGCGTTGTCATGCAATAGAATGACTTTGCACCTATTGCTCGCAGATTGCTGATCTATGCTCAATCAATTTCTGTTGAAAATCATATAGTTGGCATTTGTATACCTCGACAGTGATAGTTTCATTTAGTTTTAGCAGCCTTGTAATACAGCACACCCTGTTGGTCCCACCAAATGCACAGCAATACCTTTTGGCCGTGGATATTCCATATTGATGTTGATATGTACGGTTGGCCTGGGCCAATTCATGACTTTTTGTGCTTAGGATTGTTATAGAAGATCCACTTTTTATCACCAGTCACAACACGCCACAGAAAATTCACTGACTCCTAACTTTTTAGCTAGTTCTTTCTCCACTTTTAGACCGCTGAAACCACTCTTTACATGTTGTGAGTGATAGAGTTTGTTCGCCATAACATTCTTAAAGCAATCAAAATAGTGCAGAAGGATGAAGAAACGATTTATCACAATTCATTTTTCACTGATCAAAAAATTATAATGTTTACACAAATGATGGCATCCGTTAACTGAATTTATTGGTAAATGCCAAAACTAAAAAATACGTACTATATCTGACACATCTGACTTTTCATATTACTTATATTGCCATTTAAACATGAAGTTCGCCTTCTAATATAATTGTTTTGTAGTGAGAATTATAATAAGCATAGATGATATATGCTGCCCAGACAGATAATCTATACATAAAGAGAAGATTCCATTGTATGGGAAAAACAGTAAGAGAAACATATTATTATGTCTTTTTTCACATCTCATGATTCTAAATATTATGATATATAACTATAATCGCAATTGTTCTATTAAATAATCAAATTTTTCAATCACAAGACAAGATTTTTATGTTGTGTTAAAGTTTTATGTATTTTAATGATAATTAATAATGACAATGTCTAAATGATTTATTTAAATATATATTTATTTTCTACGATGTGAAATGTAAATAATTATTTTTAGATCAGAAAATTTATAAAGAAAAGGTTATTGTTCACTTGAAATGCGAATTTATAAAATAATTTATAATAAAAAAAATTTATAATATCAAATAAAAGAATTTGTAAAATATATAAATTTATTTTATATTTACTTCATGTTTATTTTTACCAGAAAGACTTCTGAAAAACATCTACCCTAAATTTTGAAGAATATTAGTGTGTTTATATTTTTTAGATTTTTGATTACAAGCATTATACTGGCTTTTGACGAAAAACCTTTTTTCTCCTTATTTTTATATTTTTAATCATTCCACGCAATCAGATTTGCAATCTTATTTAATTTACAAAAAGCTATATCGTACTAACTTTCGTATATTATTATATAATGAATTCATTTATTTTTATTTGAAGAAAATTTAATATGAAATTGGAGGTTTTTTTCGATAAAAAGAAAACTAATTTTAATTTATTTTCAAGTACTATGTACAAAAAAGTTAAATAAATTATTTAAATTATAATTTTTTTTTAGATTTTTATTTTTCCTCGTTATTATCTTTATTTAGAGATAAAGAAATAGAAATTATGTTGTAGAAGATTTCTGCAAGCCTTATTATCTTTGAAAGTTATTTTCCATCTGATAAATTATATATTTTTATGGATGTATGTATAAGACAACTGATTATTTATAGTCTAAAACCATGTGGGTAATATACAATAATATATTCAGAAATATTGTTATACTTATATCTCGATTAAAGATTTATATTTATTACATCTGAAAATTTCTTAAAATAACTTAATTTCAAATCATTGCTTATATTAAGCAATTCAGCTAAATATGCAACAGTTTTTCCTAACCTTCACAAGTTTACAAATAGAATTTTAAATGTAGTTAAATATTCAAATACTTTATTTGGTCGCATATATGATAGCTCTTTATTATAAAACTAATAACAAAAAATAACATCTTGTCTTTATACCGGGTAGATAATATAACTGTATTTTTGAGGCGATATAGAGAACTATTTTGTTTTGAACAATTTTGTCCTGCCACAGTATTAAATAGCAGCACTAAGATGCAGGCGAGTATAGAAGGTCTTTGATGAGAGGTAATTCAATAATTTCTACAGATGTTATTGGATCTCATATGCCATTCATCGATTTTTTCTTTGTAGCGTAGACCTGGGTCGTTGACTGATTGCCTGAAGACAGTCCATGAATAAGTCTGTATCTTACCGCTAGTTGAGTGCAGCATGTCCATTCCTAATCAGAATACATCATATACATCATAAAAGGCATTTCGTCCAGAGAATCTCAGCGCATTCCCATCTCTTTTGGTCATTATTTCATATTAGTTGTTTACATACGGGGAGCTGGCAGTTAGACAAGTCTCGTGTAGTTAGTTGAAAAGTTTCAGTATCACGAGGGTTAGCAATCCCATCACTCGGTTTAGTGGAAGCCTTGTGTAAAAGGAGGAATTACAGTTTACTAGAAGTAGTATGCTGTACGATGCAGGTAGTATCGTTGGACTACACCATATCAATCCTATATCACAGCGTTCTTATACTAATGATCTGTGCCTTTTCCAGAAGCTGAGAGTAGTTTCCAGATGTCAAAATGAAATTTAGTCACCTAACTAACTAAAATAATGATAAATAATTGGAATGGCTGGCGCCTGAAATTGAAAGAAAATGAGATATTGCAATAATAATGTCATAAAAACTAATTTCTTTATAAAAAAATTTGTTTAGAGAAGATAAAAAATTTTTTTCACATATTTCAATTGAACCACTCCTTAAATTTACTTCAACAGTCCAAATTATGTAGATCGATTCAAATGGAATTATATTCTTGTGCAACTAAATGGTGATAAAAAAATTCAGTTCTTGCAGATTAATTTAATTCAATGTGATTCAACAGAAAAATTGATTAAATATTGCAATCTCGTTTTTTCTTAAGTACCGACAATATCAAGTTTTCTTTCGGCTAATTAAATGGTATGTCTCTATTAGGGAGAACACAGTCTAAAAAGCTTTTGAAAGATAAAAAGTTGGAGTATTGACAGTTCAGAGCCCGTTCTACATCAAGTACATCTGAATCGATAAAAAATCCCAGTCAGTTATATCACTGAAGCAATTCATCATTTAATTTCAATAATTTTAAGGTTACAGTAAGTATTAATTTTTTTTACATGTGGAGTGATTATATTTTATCGGTAAATCAACAACTTTGTGCTTTGTTTGAAAAATGTAAAAAAATTATTGTAATGAAATATCGTGTCATTATCATTGACCAACATTCTGCCAATCAAGCACTCATATAAAAGACAATATTAATTTGTATCAATTTTAGAGATTATAAATGGCTTGAATTAGAAGGAATCTTTATTCTCTTGATGATTTAAAAAAAATAGACTTAAATTGAACAACAAATAGAGTTTCGTTAGCCTAATCTAACAAATTGCGCTCGAAGGTCGGCTTAGAAGAATTTGTTTCAGAACTGAAAATTTCTGATTTAGTCGTTAATCCTCTTAATTAATATTTCTATTGGTCCTGAGACATTTTAAAATTAAATATAATTATACTAGCAATGATAAAGAAGGAAATCTTATTATAGAAACATATTTTATTTATATATGCGGTTGGACAATAAAGTAATGCGACAAAATTTAAAAATCAAGTATATTTATAAATTACGCTGCGATCCTCTACAAAATTAGTTCCCTCCCGCATCTATACACTTATTCCAGTGAGTTTTCTAGTTTTCGTAACAATTCTGGAATATTTCGTGTGGGACTTCTCCAAGTACCCGAGTACATCATCACAGATTCTTGGATGTCTTCAATGGTGTCAAAATGTTGACCTTTGAAGAATTTTATCAAATGGGAGAATAGGATAAAGTCGCAGGGTGACATCATCGGTGAATAGGATGGTTATGGTAACGTTGCGATGCTTTTAGACGTCAAAAGCTGTAAGACACTGAACGCACCGTGACAGGGAACATTGTCGTGATGCAAACCCAAGTCTTCGCGATCTCTGGACGCACTCTGAGCACCCTTTTTCGTAATATTTCGAGCACATTGTGGTAGAATACTTGATCTATGATTTTTTCAGGCGTTACAAACTCATTGTGAACGGTTTGTCCAGGTTATATAAACTCTTTGTGAACCACCCCTTGGCTATCGAAGAAGCAATTGAACATGGTTTTCACTTTGGACTTGCTCCTTCTCGCCTTTTTTGGCCTTGGCGCTCCAACGGACAACCACTGTTGGTTTTCTCGTTTAGTTTCGGGGTCATATCGAAACATCCAAATTTCATCACCAGTAATAACTCGATCGAGAAGAGTAGGATCGCTTTCAACCTGCTTGAGACAACCTCGAGCGCTGTTCATTCAGTGGACTTATTGCTCATCGAAAAGGTTTTTCCGTACCATGTGCGCGTATAGCTTTTTCATAGCGAAATCTGCGGCTAAAATATTTCTAAATGTTTTCCGATTAATATTTGCCTCATCAGGCAACATTCGAATGGTTAGTCGCCGGTCTTGACGAACAAGGGTGCGGACGCGCCGAGCCTTTGACGCTCTGACGGCGTTTTTTTAAAATCGACATGCCACCGAAGTACCTGACTACGACTCAGGGCGTCATTACCATACACTTCAAGCACTTTTTCATAAGTTTTTGTCGCGATTTCGCCGAATTTCGCACAAAATTTTATCGCGCATCATTGCTCTAAATTTTTTTGTTACATTTTCGTGACGTGTATTACTCGCGCGTTGTTACAAAATACTAGTTGGCGAAGAAATGATCGTACAAGGGTTGTCAATTTCTCAATCGTGAGAGTAGAAATGCACTATTGCAGTGGTGGAGTTACAGGTTCGCAGTGTGATCACAGGCCGAGAAAAAAATCTTTCGCATTACTTAATTGTCAGACCTGGTAGTATTGAATTCTATAAAAAATCTAGCTACAGAAAATTATTTAAATTATTTGTTATAATCATTATCAACGCGCTTTGCCTAGAACCTACAGAGATTCCTTCTTTCACCAGATCCGAATGTGGGTCGAAATTTTAAGCAATATAATTATAAAATACTAATAGTTATTTCATTTATGCCACATATACTAATATATCATTTCTAAGGCTTAAAGTTAGAAACATATACAAATCTTACTTACATCGATAGTTTCGTTAAAGAAAGCTTCATTCTCTTTATTAGACAACATACCACCAATATTGAAGAAACCAGGATTATTAGTAGTATGCATCATTCGGCATTTAACATTGTGTTGATATATCAGAATAAAAACTAGAATAATATTTGCTTTCTTACATCTATTCTTCATTTTAAATAACTGTAAAATATGAATGCATTTTATTAGGATTATAATATGCTTATGTGCTAAACAGAAAGTGAAAAATTCTATTTAATTTCATAATTGAAACGTTGATTGGGTGTGAGTCTTTAATATATAATAATAATGCAATCACACTTCAAGAAATAAAGCATAATTAAATCAAAAAATGACATTTAAAATTAAGGCTATTTATGATAGATTTCTACACAATTTTGAGAATAAATGATAATCATAGAGATATTATTATAGTGCAGATCAAAGTCGGGGTCAAAACTAATAGAAATCATATAAAAAAAGCTCTTCGACCTCAAATACACATAAATATTATTACTGTAATATTATGAATCTAAAATTTTTTGCTTTTTGATTATAATTTTTAAGCTTTGGAAGTGAAAGTCGTGCATGCTTTCGCCATAAATCCAAATATTTGTATCAATTAATTCACGTAAAAATGTGAAACTAATTGGTAATATTTATAATAGTTATTAAACTCAAGTTCTAGGTTTCTATTAATATCGAATGACATAAAAAGCCATTTATTGAACAGTACACTGTTTTGGACACCCAGCATATAAAAACTGATATAATTAAGAAAAATTTTTTCGTCGTATACTTGCTCAGTTAGATACATGACAAATACATTTAAGAATTAGAATAAAATGATCAATAAACCCGAATAAAGTTTAGTTGAATTTAGTTTTGATTTGAACTATCTTTATATTTGTATAAATTATATTAGTATTTTACTAAATAAAGAGACACAACTCATTTTTTTATTATTCTTCCATGATTATTTTTATTATTTTCATATTATTCACCATTTACTTAAACACAATTACATAGCGCTTATCATTACAATATCTATTAATATAGTTCAACGATCGCACTCGGACTTCACCATAAATTTCACTCGTCAACTACTTCTCCTCTGGCGCAACGATGCCCTGGAGGCGACAGAAGCCCGACGGCTCTAGGTGTCTCTTCGAACGTAGTCTCTTCCCCGCTCGCCGCCTGGCCTGGGTGCCGGAGCAACCAGTCCGCCGGCACCACTCCTTTATCGCACTCACGTGATGACTCTCACCTCGCCATGCGCAAGATTCTCTCCCTCGCAATGCACTAATATTGGGCTTCGGCGGTGTTCAGCCCTGGCCTTGTAACACCGCTATCTGGGCTGTTCTTTAATCCGGGTAGTACTCATTCCTACATCCCGACATCAGGACACCGACGGATCGACAAGATTCGACCTCACCCATCGCCCTCCTCATCTCCTATGTCACAAGTACTAGGCATGCAGAGGAGGTGCGTGCAGGACGCAGTCCCATTTATCCAAATCGCTCCCAGCCACCTTTGATCCTACTCCTCGACGCAGATATCTAGTTCGCGATTGTCGACAACAATTGGACGCCTCCGTATTTCCACGGTTCTTGTTCGCACTCATTCTTGCGCGATTCATAGACGATGCTTAGCGCGATCACTTCTCCGTAAGTACACTTTATCCTCACATGTCATGATCTACCCACAAAACTCTAATACCCGCTTTCTTCTTTTTCTCAGCGCACACTCTCGTTTACACATATACAGCTGCTTTTTCCACTTCACCATGTGTATACAACTGATTGTTCTTTTTCAGGGAACCCAAGCAGTACGAAGCGGTGATAACGGCGCCCGGCTCCCACTTCGAGCGACATCTGGTTAATTTTCAACCAATACTCTAACACCATTTTTTCTTACACGTAATTAGTGACTGTGACCTCCGCAAAGGTCATAATGATGTACAGATCTGCAACTAAAAGAAAAGTGAAAATGAAAAGTTTTGGAGCACAACCGGCCGATAAAGCGAATGCTAGGTGCGCATTATTAATTATGCAAATGAATACCTCTCGAAACCCTGTAAAAATATAACTGCGATAATCATAAGCAATAATGTAAAAGACAAAATAGGGATAGCTAAATCAGATGAAAGTTAACAAGTCAGATAGCAAGAGCAAGTTTCTTCAATCTACTGAGAACTTAAAGAGCGATAAACGGAATAATCATTTGAAAGTAAGAATCATTAAAAGTAATAGACAGAAGATAAAACATAGGAAGACATGGTTTCGGAATATTCGAATTTATAACTGCGGAAGCAAAAAATTTATATTTAATTTTTATGCTAGACTTAGTAGGCCCAGTACGTATTGTAAAAGAATAGACCTGTCTCATAAGGAGGTGGTCTCCAATTTTTTAAATTAAGATGAGACTCTGAAAGCTATTGAGAAGAAGTCAATACCGAAGCAAATAGTAAGCATACAAACCTTCAAGAACGATATCAGAAAATAAGTAAGATTA
This sequence comes from Sycobia sp. Sy_11, assembly GCA_018907035.1. Lineage (NCBI taxonomy): Eukaryota > Metazoa > Arthropoda > Insecta > Hymenoptera > Epichrysomallidae > Sycobia > Sycobia sp. Sy_11. Next base: position 2,701,353 of record JACCIC010000004.1, read on the forward strand.
ATAAAGGTCAAATTAATAACTATTTTAATAATTATTTTCACGCATTCTAAAAATATCGAATATTAAGGTGTAATCCGTCTAAAAAGTCAAACGTTTTTAATGGAAAATCATATAATATAAAATCATTTGAAACAAACATTCTAGGCGTAGTATATGAAGAAATTTAGAAAATTTAGTGTTGGCGGAAGTCAACTAATTGGCACTGACAGTAATATATTTATTTTTATGATATTAGTACTTATATTTCAGACAAAAAAGTTGTCATCAAAAAGGTCAACATTATAATTCTATTATTTTTTATACACTAGCAATATAATAATCTACAATATCGACTCTAATACATAAGTGGATATTGCATACTTTTGCACAAATAAGAATGTTCTCATGAGGGTTAGCTGCGTATCTAGAATCTATTTCACAGGATATGAATCCGGGATTGAAAGGATGCGAAGGAGATGAAGCTTTAGTTGAAGCAACGATTAAACTCCTTCAACGTCTATGTGAAAGAAGAATGCTGCGAAAATTTCAAATACGAAATAGAAGTGAGTCGTACTGGTAAATGACAGAAATTGACGAACTCAGAAGCACTTGTTTGAAGATGAGGAGAAAAGTTCGAACAGGCTAAGATCGAGACGATGCGGATCGATATTCACTATAGTATAAATCTGCTAGATGACGCTTCATACTTGCGACATAATAGTAAGGAAGGATGTTAGAGAAAACTGAGAAACGAGATGAATGCTGATTATGGGCAATGGCTACAAAATTATAATCAGTGATTTAGGAAGTCGAACGCACGAATAACAAAAGAAGCCAATAGGATGGCACGGGTTCTCTATAAACATTTCCCAAAACATCCAGACAGAACAGACGAGACAGGTTGTTCATGCGAGAAGAGCGCCTGAAAGCTACTCTAGTGCGCTAAAATCGAATAAAGCGTCAGTCCTCTATGGTATTTCGGAAAAAGTCATCCGTGCTGTTACTCGGCATTGTCCGGATATTTTCTTTCAGGCGCTCAAAGCCTGGCAGCACTGAAAATTATGTGCGCGCATCAAACCGTATCGCAAGAAGCGGTTATCGTGATAACGGGCATAATCTCAATTGAAATATTAGGGTGCAAACGCAGCAGAATTTACGAACGAAGTGCGATGGTCGTAAAGGAATACGCTGCGGCAGAAGGACGGACGAATACATTCGGATTGTGGCAAATACGATGGACAACGAACGAACATGAGCAGTAGACGGAACGACTCCAACTATAGGTCAGCCGGTGAGTGGACAGAGGGCGCGGTGAGGTGGGTTACTACTTCACGCAATATCCACCTGGCGATAGATGCTTTCATAAATACGTCTACAGGATAAAGAGGTTGGCCTCAAGTAAGACTGCAAGTACAGCGGATGAACTAGAGACAACGTGGAACACACGTTTTTCCTGTGCGACCATGCGACCATATTACTTTATGCACACACGCGCAAGCATACACACAAACACAATTAATCTTATTTATTTATTCCTTTATGAAAAATATAATTAAAAAATATATCAACTATTAAATTACAATGTATTTGTGCGCCCGTTTTCGTTATTTATTAATTATCGATCCTCGATTTAAACGAAGTAAAAAGTGGAACAGAATCGATAAAATACAGCAGTTACCAGTTAATACTTTTGTAACTGTAATACGCAGTTTTATATTAATATGTTATGAGAGGCTATAAAATGATTCACATCCATATACTTATTTGTATACAGATTAGTTTCTAATATTTTGATATTAAAAAATATGTATCCATTTTACACTGAACACGTTGGAACTAATTCCATAATAAAATGAAACTGTTTTTGTAGGGTGCAGAACTTCAATATAAATAATTACACAATGAAATGATTCTAAATGGAATGCAATACCCGATAATTGTGTTAATATTAGGTTGTCAAGTATCTCTCTTCCGTTTTTTTGCTTTTCATTCAATGCTTTATAAAAAGTGTTACAGTGGTCAAAGTTACTTCAAATATGCGCCGTTTTCTTCAATAATCTGTTTCCATCTAGACGGCAACTTCATAATACCCCGCTAGTAGAAACCCTTCTCCTTATTTGCGAACAGCCACTTTTCACAAGCCTCTTTTGAGTCCAACTTTATACCACCAAGGGCGTTCGACATGGACAGGAACAGGTAGTAATCACTTCGCCCAATGTCCGGGCTATATGGTGTATGCGATAAAACCTCTCATCCGAACTCCAGTAGCTTCTCACGAGTCATCAACGAAGTGTGTTGTCCCGCGTTGTCCTGGTGGCACACTACACCCTTCCTGTTGGCCAATTGTGGACGCTTCTGGTCGATAGCCTGCTCCAAGCGGTCCAGTTGTTCACAGTAGATGGTAGAGTTAAGTGTCTCGCCATATGGGAGCAGTTCATAGTGGATGATTCCCTTCCAATCCCACCAAACACACAGCAAAACCTTCCTGGCCATCAACCCCGGCTTAGCCACTGTTTGGGACGGTCCACCGACCTTCGACCTCGACCGTTTTCGCTTGATATTGTCGTATGTGATCCATTTTTCGTCACCAGTCACCATCCGCTTCAAAAATGGGTCGAGTTCGTTCCGTTTCAACAGCACATCGCAGGCATTGATTCGATCCAGAAGGTTTTTTTACGTTAAATCATGCAGTAACCAAACATCAAGCTTTTTTGTATCCAGCCTTCTGCAGATGGTTTAAATGGTTTGGTGACTAACTCTCATCTCCTGGGCGATGTCACAAGATGCCACATGCCGGTCTAACTCGATAAATTCCATGATTTGATCGGTATTCGTCGTCGCAGGTCTTCCGCCGGCTGGATTATATTATAGCGTATATAATGATTTGTAACTAATACAAATTTAATCCTAAGACTGCCTCCGTAATAGAATAGTAGTACCAGGTACCATAGCAAAAATCTAATTTCTTCTGATATAAACAAATGTAAATATTCCTATACTTGTTTTATATAATTGTTAGTCAACGTGCGAGTCTCGCGAAAACCATCACATTCTGGATATGTTAATCGTTTGAGGGAAAAAATATTCTACATGTAAATATGCAAACTCGAGAAAGAACGCTATGAATAATCAAACCAAAGCAACTATGCGCCATGTATGTAAGCAGCGACAAACATGTACTATTGGTTGAATTCTTTGTATTCGTATACGACTTAATACATACTGAGGTTGAAACTGGCCATAAATTATGAGTTAAAAAAACATATATACTACTTTGTACAAATATGAATAAGACTTTTCAATTCAAACTTCCCGCGTTTCTCGATTTGGGCAAATGTTTTTATTTTTAAATTGGTAGTACTGTCAGAGTTCTTAGTGCCAAATTTCACGCAATTACCTTCATGTGGCCTATAGTAACGCTTGTGTGTTGCAAACAAAGAAAAGTTATCTCTTCGATTTTTATACTGTCTGAAATTATTTAACAAAGAAGTAGGATTAAATTTTGTGCGCGAAATGAAATAACGGCCTCCGAAATGTTCAGAATGTTACAGAAGGCCTTTGGCGAGAAGTCAATGTTAAGAGCAAGTGTTTTTGATTGGCACAAATGTGGGTCCATTTTTTATAGTTTTCGCAGTACGGGCCCATGTCTGTGAGCCAATCAGGGCTCATAGAAGTGGGTCATCACCCACGTAAATTCGTGCAATTTGAATCAAAATTACTTGCCCTTAAATCTAAACGTTAAGTTTACTTATGGAAATTAAATTTAGTATTAATTTATCATCACAATCTAAAGCACCAAAATAGATACAATTGCCGGCGTCTGATCGGTGGCTACTGGATCAAGATATTCATATTTTGGCGTGGCGGAGATAAAAGCTGAAACGTACTTCTCAAAACCAATTACTACCTCACAAGAAGGGCCGTATAATGTAAACGTAATTGTAATTATTGTTTAGCTATTTATATAGTTATTATCCATCTGACCTTTCTTGATCAGTTATATTTATTATTAGTTTATCAGTTTAATATTCTTATTCGTTATATATATTCTTTAATATATTTACTATATTCTAAGGATATATGCATTCCAATCTTCCAGAAAGAAGGGGACGATGGGACAAATTAATAAGCTAGATTGAAAAGTAATACACGTGTGAGTGCTTTACTCTCCGACTCAGAGAGCAGTCAGTTCAACATCATACTTGTTTAGTATTTTTACTGTATACTGACCTGTTAATTCTGTTCTTTTATCATATCGCAAGTATCTGAATTTTAAATATTTTCCTATGAAATTGTTCATACCCGAATACTTCTGTCTATTCATTCAGATAATTCATTTTTGTATCTGAGAGAATGACATAGAGTTCGCGAATAATAGTCAATTAAAACAAACACAAATTTGTACGCTTTGACACTGCACACTGGATATATAGCACTTAATGTATCTGCATGCATAATTTTAGATGTATATCAACTTTTAATGTTGCCTCATATTTCGCATTAACATATCTTTTATTATCTATATCTTATTATTTCTTATTGTCTTTATTTGATTATCTCTTACTATCTATATCTTATATTATTTCTTATTATTAACTGTTACCTCTTTAACATTAAATAAGTAAGTTAGTTTGTAATAATCTTTCTTATGTTGGGATCATCTTCTTGTATATTCTTTGGTTCGATTTTTTCAGTTCTTCTTTAAATTTTATTCCGAATTCTAACAGTTCATAAAAATATCGAATCGAATATCCTTTATTAAGTTATATATATATATATATATATATATATATATATATATATATATATCTTTTAAATAAACACGATTTTACAGTTACATTAATTTGTATATATAAATAGTCTTGCAGCAACAAAATAATCATCATTCTATCTGAACAAAGAAGATTGGTAAATTTATCAAATAAATTTTATAACAGAACAATTTTAAATATACGGGATAAACACTTTAATTTATATTAGTTAAAAAATATTTATTTGATCAAAGACAATGAAAAAGAAGTAAAACCATTGAATTTAAATTTTTCTGGAAGATTCTGAATGATAAAAAAACAAAATTAAGTCAATGATATATTAAATCGTACATAATAGTTGAAATAGCTTTGATGCTTAAACGTTAAAAAATATGATGCTCCAAAATTTAAAAAATCTTAAAAATCTGATACGTTAGGATTCAAAAACTTAGAAACTTTTAATAAACTTTAAATGAAAGGGTTTAAAGGCTACTATTAGAATTCTCATTGTAGAAAACGTTTTAGTTCTCTCAAAGTTATCAGTAGAAGTCTCAACAGTTGTGTACGCAGACTCATTTACAAAGCAAAATTACCAAATTTTTAAGGTTCAAATAACATATAAGGAGATTTCGAGTTTATGTTACAGAGTTAAATAGAGTAGAGATAGATACGCAGACTCGGAGTTAATGGAGTTTATTGTACAAATGAAAAACTATGATACTTTAACCTAAATTTATGGGCCTTTAAAAATTGTCAGGAAAAAACGATTAATTTGAAAATGTGAAAACGCGATTTCTGTAAAATGATAATTTTTTAATGGATAAAGCTCCGGAACTACTTAGCAAATTACTTTCCATATGATAGCCTTTCAAATGCGATCACCTATAAAGGTCTAAATGCATTAGTACAATTTTGATAATCCTTGAATAATTGCCAAATTATCAAAAATTTCTGCACATATAGTTTATTCCTACGAATAGACCTCAATATCTTAAAGTTTTAATTATTGTTTGAAACAAGATATAAGTTTTAATCAAATAATGAAATCTGTAAAATGTAAAAAATAAAAGTTGACTTGCTAATCATCGAGATATCAGTTTATGCAAATTGGTGAAAAAACATTCATTTTGCGACCTTACTGGGATTTGGGGTGTATAAAAATTTCCCAAAACTAAAAATTTGCAGAATTCTTTTCTGTGAGATACTAAAAAGTGATAAAAAATTTCAAAAAATCGATAACCTCTTTCCACAAAAGTTGGTGAAATATATATATATATATATATATATATATATATATATATATATATATACACATAACTTTTTAATATTTCAGAACAAAATAATGATCATGTTTATTTTAATAAAAAACTTACGTATAACCTTAAAAATTTTTATGTCAGTATTATTGTTGCACTATATAAATACTGTCAATATTCACTTATTTAATATTAATGATTTTGTAAATAAGACCAACTTAGTAAATTGTAAAATTTAATAGCAAAATAATAAGCTAAAATTACTGATAAAGTAGAAACTTCTTGCATAAAATATAAGAAATTTCAATTATATTATAGTAGTGTATGAAAATTAAAATTTAAAGCATTTATTTTTCATGCATGCTATGTGAAAAGGAACTTTTCTTATAAAATATAAAACAACAAAGTGTATTGTCTAATTCAACTGTTTTCTGAATATTTTATGAAAACTGATTTACTGTGTTTTAATTTATATAATATTTAGAAATTAGCTTAACATAATAAAATACTGATATATTTAAATACTTACTTTCACAATGAAAGATAAGTGTTCAATCTTATAATAAATGCTTGTTTATTATAAGTTATTAAACTGCACAAGCATCCTTAAGGAGCACCCGATTTTGACATTTACTATAGTATCACATTGATCCATCGAGATACTGCGCATTCGCTTTACCTTTCTTCGGTAATGTATGATGAAATCATTCGTTATTTTAAAAAATATTCTTTATTATGATAATAATTTTGTGAATATACAAATTATATAAATATTTAAAAATTTATTTAAGTTAATCAAATTATTAGGTACAATTTATAATCATTGTACATATATTCCTGATTATTTTATAAACTAATAATTAATAAGAAATTGAATATATAAACTATTTTAATAATGTTAATATTTTATAATAACTTTCTTAATAACATACTCACTATTTTACATAGATCATAATCAGTACTAATATAATTTTGATCATGCTTTTATGACATAATAATTTTAAGTTATTTGAACAATTAAATTTTTTTTCTCGTACATTACAATTATATCCAAATAATTTAAAAAAAATTGATGTTTTATTATTATTAAATTATTATTAAAGAAAACTGCAGTTTACGTTTTGCCTTTATAGTTTTTAAGCTGTAAATACTATAAATAATTATAGAATATTAAAGTTGAAAATAATATTAACTTATTTTGGAGTTTCATTATATAATGTACCAAAATAAATTTCATATATATATATATATATATATATATATATGATAAATAAGGCGCCGTTTTCAATTACAACTGAAATGAAGAGGATAATGTGACTCAATGCGCATTCTACTGAGCATCTATGGCATTAACATATCTTCTGTGTGTTTTCTCTTTTTGGTGAATCTGGTGGATGTGGATGTGGATTAAAAACAGTTTAATTATTATAATGAAAATATCGCGATATTGTGCACGGTTAGCAGCAATTGAGAAGCTACGATCACTAAAACGAAGTTGTTCAAAAAATTAGTTAGAAAAATAGAAATATGTTTCTATTTATATACTTTTTTGTTAATAATACAGTTAATATTAATGATTATTATTTGTTAATATTAATGTTAATATTAATGATTACCCTATATATGAAATTCTACCATTTTTTTCTTCACTTTCTTCCGTTTCTATATTACTTCATATAAATTTTCAGAGGAAGGATATAAATTTCAATTTCTAAGTGAAGCGATTATCATTCTTTACATATTAAAACCGAGAATTTTGTTTCTGAGATTTATGTTTTATGAATGCTTATATAGGCAATAATTATTTTATGAATGACTTTGGAAGCCATATAAGAACTTTTCGAAAAACTATAGATATACTTCCTTTGTTATTTACGAATCGAATAAGTTTAAAATTTTCCTGTAATTAAAACCAAATAAGAATACTAATTTAAAATTTCACCATTACTTTCAACTACTCTATTATTTCTTACAACTATTTTCTAGAGACGCAACTTTAGTTTTTAAAATATTTAAACTTCACCTGTGTTCATTTAACTGTGTAGGAGCAATATTTTAATTCTGAATAATAGGTTTTAAATCAACGATTTTTATCTTTAGTTTCAAGCCTGTTTCCTTAATTTTCTTTATCTAAAAATGTCAAAAACATATATATATATATATATATATATATATATATATTTATGTTGTTAATTTTGAAAAAAGAAAAAAGCAAATGGCACCCAACGTGCTGTTTTTATAAAATAATTATAAATAATATTTTATTAGTGTCATAATTTTTTCAAAGTTTTCTTGTAAAAAATTTCAAAATTATGAATGTACATTTTCTGAGCGTTATCATGATAGTATGATATGATGTGATATATATATTATATCATATCATATCATATCATACCATATCATATCATATCATATCATATCATATCATATCATATCATATCTTATCGTATCATATCATATCATATCATATTATACTAATTTATAAAGACAAAGCGTCTTTTTGTTTGTACACGATAACTAAATAAACTACTGAACTGATTGTACTGAAATTGGACATATAGACTATGTTTTTTATTGAAAATCATTTTACTTTCATTTTACTTTCAGGTGGTGTCTTGAAACATGAATATGAACACAAATTAGTACACTTAAAGTGTAATAATAATAATAATAATACCAGGCCAGCTCAGCTGAATGGCTATATCCAACTTTGGGATTCCTATTCTAAAGAAGGTGTAACGTTAGTAGGTATTAGCCTTTGATTCTCCAGGTTAATCTGGCACTACTCTCAATATACATCTATATGGATATATTTTGATTGTTTGTAAATTATTGTAAATTTCTCTGTCTTCTGTTATAAAACAGTTTTGTATGCCAAATAATACTGAACATAATTTGTGACAACAAGTTAGACTTTTGTTTTTATACGTTATATTAATATCAGAAATGACATAGCTATGCTTTTTTAGTTTGAATAAAACAAAATGATCGCAAAATAGGGTTATATTCAGGATATTTTTTTTTATGTTATTTAACGTCGCTCTATTTATGCTTCCAAATATTGGTGCTAATCAGCAACGGAGGTCTATGATGTGTTTGTAAACAAAGCACATGTAAATTATTACAGCGGTGCTTGTGTCAATCGGCCGAGACCGGGATTTGAACTCGGATCAACAAGTTACTAGTCCTTCGCTCTAGCGATCGAGCCATCGTAGGCCCTTATATTCAGGATATATTATTGGATAATTCTTTATTAAGAACCTCCAAACTATGTATATATATATATATATATATATATATATATATATATATATATATGTACGCATAAAAAGGCAATATCCAACGTATTTTTTGGGGTTACTTAAAAGATAGAGTATACAAAACAAAACCTCAAAATTTAGACGAATTACAGCAAAGAATTATTAATGAATCAGCGCTTATTCCTACGGAAATGATCCAAAACACAGTTGATGCTTTTTATCATCGGTTAGCTTACTGACAAGAAGTAAATGGAGGTCAATTTGAGCAGTTAAAGTAAAAAATTGCAGTCCATAATGCCTATGATCAAATGTGAGAGGCAAGGAGACTCACACTAATCAAGTACCCCAAAGGGAACAGATTTTACTACGTCCACGTTGTTGCTCTTGGGCAATGCTAAACGTAAATAAGAAAATTCGAAGGGAAATGTTCTTGAAGGGCATCGTTAAGGCCGTGCAGAGCGTCACCGTTGTATGCACCTTGATGAAGGTAATGGCTTCTGTAGTACAAACATTGAGAATTTCCTACACCAAGAGGTTTCCAGACCTTGTTCGAGGTTAAATGACCTTGCGTGACCATCAAGGTCATCCTTGACCTTTGACTTGAGCACATGATTGGACGTAAAATTTTCTGCTCTTTCGATTTCCATTGTCACAAATAGGGGTTCCTATTTTAAAACACAAAGTTGAGCTTAAAATAACCTTGAAAGTCAAACCCAAGATCAAATCCAAAGTCACTATTAAATTCCTTGATAAAAGTTACATCTCAATTGACCTTGGCCTTGAAACCTTCTAAATTGAATTGGCCTTGTCCAAAATCAGTTTACCTGAAAATTATTAAGGTGCTCCGGGACTTTTTGGACACCCTGTATGTATTGTGATGCCGCGAACCCCGGCCGAAACTCACTCCCACTCGGGGGTGGGTTCGCGCACACAACTGAATTCTCTGTCCCTTCGCTTACCTGGATTACTACGGTCTCACTGCGAGGGTCCCGCCAGCCTGAAAGGGGAATTCGGGGAAATAATACACGACAGAAAAATCATTCAGTTAACAAGTTTATTGATTTCAAATTATCGCACACACGCACACAATCGCCCGAATATATGCCTCCACTACTCCCGGTCCGCGTACCCGGCGCGTCCTGGCGTACTCGCTCGAGGGGAGGCGTTAAGGGGACGGAAAGGAAAAGGAGTACAAGATAACTGCGCACACGTACGGTAAGTACCGATGGAGTCGGCAGAACTCGTCGCCGCGCGGCGCACACTCACCACGACGTCGATACTTGGGTGATCGGGTGCCGATGACGGGCCCTGTGTGGAAGAAGGTGTATCCGTTGATCAACCAGCTTCCGCGTTCTTTGCCACTCCTCTTCTTGGTCCACGTCCGTAGCTCGCCCGCTCTCACTTCTCCCCCGACTCTTCGTTCACCTCCTGTTGGATCCAAAGCTATTCGCCACCTCTCTCTCTGTACTACTTTCCCCTTTCTCCCGATTTCTCTCTCGTGGAGCTAACCTGTCCCTTTTTTCCTGAGTCTACTCCCTTCGAATTCTCCTCTCGGCGGCCGATAGCGAAGTGTGTTCGCCGCGCGTCTCTCAATTCGCCTGGGAAAAAGGACGGGTCAAGGGGGGAGGTAAGACGGCGGCCGACGGCGGTCGGGAAGCACCGGACGTGGCACTCGCAACACGAATAATAATTTTGAGAATAAGTAATTCTAACAAGTTCCAACGTCGAGAAAGAAGAAGAAATCTAAATGCAATAAGATAACAGCAAGTGTGCCGAATACGTTTATGCGCACACTCTTCTTTATGCAATACGTAACATATACGCGATCGTACGTGATTATGTGGCTTAAAGAAGAACTCGCGGACAATTTCATTTTTTTGCTTAAACTAGGAATTATATTAGGAGTGTGAATAAGTCTTTCCCGTTTTTTGTAAGAGATAGCGCCACCAATACTGTGCGAGTATTCAATGGTTACATATGTCATAATCAAAGCTTATTCATATGTCAACAATTCCATACTAACAAATTAGTTAAAATTTTTTCGCATCATAAATTTTTGATATCGTGAAAATGTCGAAATTTGAGCCGAGTCGACGTCATTTGCGGGAAGTTTCACTTTATTGGTTCAATTTGAAGAAATCTGCTGCCGAGACGCATCGATTGCTTCAGGAGGCTTATGGAGAAGGTTGTGTCGATGATTCAAGTGTTCGCGGATGGTTTCGACGCTTCAAAAGCGGTGATTTCGACGTGGAAGACAAGGAGCGTTCCGGGCGGCCGCAAATCTTTGAAGATCGAGAATTGGCGACTTTGCTTGATGAAGATTCTTGTCAAACGCAAGAAGAACTTGCTGAAGCATTGGGAGTTGACCGAACAACCATTTCCAAGCGTTTGAAAGCCATGGGAATGATCCAAAAGCAAGGAAATTGGGTGCCGTACGAACTGAAGCTGAGAGACGTCGAACGGCGTTTTTTCACTTGCGAACAGCTGCTTCAGCGACATAAAAGAAAGGGTTTTCTGCATCGTATCATGACTGGCGATGAAAAGTGGATACGTTACGATAATCCGAAGCGAAGAAAATCATGGGGACTACCCGGCCATGCATCATCATCGACGGCCAAGCCAAATATTCATGGCGCCAAGCTCATGCTCTGTATATGGTGGGACCAGCTAGGTGTGGTTTACTATGAGCTTCTGAAACCGAATGAAAGGATCACAGACGAGGTCTATCGACGACAATTGATGCGTTTGAGCCGCGCACTGCGAGAAAAACGGCCACAATACTCCGACAGGCACGACAAAGTTATTTTGCAACATGACAATGCTCGCCCACATGTTGCACCGCCGGTGAAAACATACTTAGAAACGCTCAAATGGGAAGTCCTACCCCACCCGCCGTATAGTCCAGACGTTGCTCCGTCTGATTACCATCTCTTCAGATCGATGACGCATGGCCTGGCTGACCAGCACGTCCATTCCTACGAGGAAGCCAAAAAATGGGTGGATGACTGGATAGAGGCCAAACCGGTCGAATTTTTTCGCAACGGGATTCGTATGTTGCCAGAAAGATGGGAAAAAGTTGTAGCTAGCGATGGCCAATACTTTTAATAATTCATTTGTAACCATTTTTTCACAATAAATGCTCAAAATTTGAAAAAAAACGGGAAAGACTTATTCACATACCTGATAAATGTCAAGCAATTCATGTCAAGCAAAAATTCGTACCATTGATTGTGATAAGGATAACCTTAAACAAACATATTTTCTTTTCTATTTTGTTAAGAACAATAACAAACTTATGTGACTATCTATTCGAACAACCCTATCATAATATAATTATCTCATAACCATATAAAATCTTGGTAGCACTTTATGACGGAGAACTAGTTAAATATCAATCCGGGAGCTGTTAACATTATAAACAAGATGTAAGAAGAAAAGATTATAGTACAATCTATGTGCAATACTGTAGAATCTGGAAATTATAATTTTTGACAACAATATAAGCTTAACACTACGTACGCAATTCTAAATAAACAAATAAATGGCATCGCTATGTCACATTACTCTCGTTACAATTTATGATTGTTTGTAAAATCAGCAGCTAACCCAATTAATATAAATTCAAGAAGATAAAGAAAATTAATTTAATTGTGCTTATGTCGACTGTATTTGTATAGATAGTTATGATACAAAACATACTTCATTTTTGTATATTAAATCTAGTCTATTTAATTTTACTGTAATCTAATAGAACATTTTTTTTTATTAATTTAAGAAAAAAGTTCTCTTATTCTTACTTTTTTTTATTTTTATTATGACAATACAATAACAATAACATTAATCATATTTTAATTAATAATAATATAAATAATATAAAAATAATAATTATAATCAATTTAATGTCTAATTTAATTTATATTAGATAAAAAAAATTCTTTCTTGATTGATTTTTTTTTCTGAATTGATCAGCCTTTGCAGAATGAGTGTGGCTATCACGAAATGATATAAAAATTAGAATTATCACCAAAGTACGTTTTCCACCATTAATATACTCAATGATAGTTGTTCTACGCCTCGCTATCATTATGATAGGTACTCTCATTCCTAAGTTTTATATATAATGTAATAGTGAAATGTAAATGTAAGGCAAAATCTCAAATTAAATTAAAATTATTTTTCCTTTTTCTTGTACCGCATGTCCTCGAGCAGCTTATAAGCGTATCTCCTAGAATAATTTACATACTATCTTATATACTAGAACATCTTACATAGTACTATATTTTTGCATACAATCTTACATACTAGTTTATTATTGAACCTAAATAATTTGCTATTACTTAGATATAATCAACCTATACAGTCGTCTTTGCTTATCTACATCATCTTCGTTAAACACTAACTGGCTGATTGTTATACGGACTTTCTACAAGGTCTCATAACTATAACATTTTTAGTGGCTTCAGCTTTACTGGATCAATGTTGTTATTTAATCTAATTTGTTTCATTTATTCTTAACGATATGTCCTCAATATCTGGATCCCACATTCCAACATTATCTGAAATTTCTTTATTCTTAACATTTTTACTGTCACTTTTCTTTCTGCAATTTTTAATTTCACTATACACCTTCCTAAATTTTTTCTTAACTGAACTATTATTTCCTTTCAGTTTTTTAGTTTATGATTTCTACCATCTCTACAGTACCTTTAATATTATGTAAAATGTTTTACCAATTTCCTTACCTTTATTCTTAATATTAGCCTCATTATCTTGGTTTAAATTTGCTATGGTTTTGATTGTTTTCGGTTCATGACACATTTCAAATTATTCAATTATATTTTTTATTGTTGTAAATTATTAACACAAATTCATTTAGTTTGTGATATTATTAGTTTATTATCTTATTTATAGTTGTTTATTTGATTAATTTTATTAGTTTATTTGTACTGGTTTACATTGATTAATTTCGATTATTCTACCCGTAGAATGATTTATAGTCGCTGTTATTTCACTTTTTTTTACTGTCTAGATTTGAAATTTTCACTATTATTATTTAGGTTCTTTATTTATTTTTATAGCGTTAGCAACTGTTCATAGTTCTTCTTCATAGTTTCATAGTTTTTTTTCTTCTTCTTGATTTCATTGTTTTTTTTGTTTTTTTTTCACTTAACTCTTTAAGTTAACTTAATCGTTGACTTCACTTCATTTTATTATTATTTTTTTATCTAATATTATCTATTATTATTATCATTTCTCGCGTGAGTGCGTTTGGGCACTCCAGTCCATGCGGTGGCATTGGTTAAGTAACATAACCTCGCCTCTCTGGACAAGTTGGCGCGGGCGCCTTGCAACACTCGTAACAATAACGTTCGCCGATCTCTGGATCTCATCTTCTTCCAAACCATCTTCTTTCTTCTTTCGCGTTTGAAGAGTGTACGTCGTGCGGTTAGCTTAGCTCCGAATAACAACCGTCTCTTGCGGCGATCGCTGCCGACGACGAGCTCCTGCTTTACTCCTAGGTCCTCTCCTGGTCAATATCATCCTCGCTTGCCTAGATCTTCCGATTCTCCGCGCTCCAGGCGCTCCCCTTAAAATTCAGCGACGGCCTCCAACATTAGTCGGACCAACGCCCTTACCGATACCCTTCGTCATCCTCGAGGGACAGGCCGTGGGGTGACAATGGCTAACAGCCGCTGCGATAGTCCGCCTGTGGCCGGGGTGTCGCCTTACGTCTCACGCGACGGTGTTGTTGCAGCGTGCACACGATCTGGAACGCGAGAAGCCGTGGGGCTTCCCGTCGCAATCTGGATGAGCCACCCCATGTAACGCTGATACGCCCGCCGGCAGCGGAGGTAGTGCTCAACGACGATCCCGCCGTGCCCGCAGTTGCAACAGTAAGCGGTAGCTACGGGTCGGGGGTAGTCCCTGCGCGCGTGCCCTCCTTGCCAACAGTTATAACAGTATCGCCAGGGCGGTTCCACCTCGGGTCGCGTCTCTATTGGTTCTAGGCCGTCAAACAATACCCCCGTCAAGCGGGGGTATCTCTCGCCGTATGGGAGTTCCGGTCGATGCTCGACGCGAGGGCAACCTGCGTTCAAAGATCCAATGGAAAGCACTGGGTCCCTCCGTGATGGGGCGGGCCGGTCCACCACGGTTTCATCATCCGAGGACGACGAGGACCGCGATGACCCGGACCCGTCGTCACGGAACGGAGGCAATGACTCCCTCATCGTTTAGGACGCCCCCGGAATGAGCTGGAATTCGGGGAATGGCTGGTAGCCTAGCCGAGATGGGAAG
Organism: Sycobia sp. Sy_11; assembly: GCA_018907035.1. Lineage (NCBI taxonomy): Eukaryota > Metazoa > Arthropoda > Insecta > Hymenoptera > Epichrysomallidae > Sycobia > Sycobia sp. Sy_11. The sequence continues at coordinate 2,716,896 of JACCIC010000004.1, forward strand.
ATCAGCGGTTGTGCCACCTCTCTCCTGAGGCCTGAGCGGCGATGTCTCTGCATCTGGCTCATTGTTAAAAGAAGAAAGTGGAGGGTTACTGGATAGCTCCACTAGCGGTATGGTCTACCTACAATGGAAAGGAAAGAAGAAAGAGGAAAAATAAAGACAGAAAAACATCTGGTCACGAGCCTAAAGGCCGAGCCTGAGACTGACAACATCGCGAGGGCAGGGGACGTACGGTTTAAGTTCCGATGCGTGCACGTTTGCGTTTCGCTGACTCGAGCCCGTCTCGAGCACGTAAACCGTCGGGAAAAGCTGATCGAAAATTCGAAAGGGGCACTCATATCTAGCAGCCAACTTGGAGGACAACCCCTAGGTCCCACTCGACAAAACGCGCACTCTGCGTAGCACTTGGTCTCCCACCTTGAAACATACATCACGTCTACCCCGGTGATAATATCTCTCTTGAGTGGCTCGTTCCCCGTCGAACGCTGGTGCTCCACACCGGACTCTGGTGCTCGCTTCTCGCACATCTAACCTCCACATCGGATCTTCCAGCTGATGACTCTGGCACGATATTCAGTCCCAACGACATCCCGAGGGTGAACGGGGGGTTTTGGGACTGTTACGTCCCCCGTCCTGTCGTTTCCCAACTTCGTGCAGATGGAGGCGCAGTCAGGGCAGTCGTAGATTGCCATTCCTTGTCGGCCACACCATTGGCACGACAGTGTGCTCCTCCGATTGCTCGGGCAGTCAGTAGTATAATGGTCGCGTTGATGGCACCGTTGTGCCATTGCGGTTGTCGCGGCGTATCGGAAGATTTGGCGATGTACTCCACCTGGTTTGGAGCTCCATAGTACGCTCCATCTCGAGGCGATAACGTGTTAATTCATTGAAGTTGGTGAATGTCTTGCCCGGTATGTACACCGATACTCCGGTTGTAGGTTGTTGGCAGTGACCATCACCTGCTCGCTCAACGGCGGCGGTCTCCGGAAGTACGAGATGATGTATCTGAACTTTGCGACAAAGATGGCGACCGTCTCGCTGCGATCCTGGGTCCTCGAATACAGTTCTCTCCGTAGGTCGTCGTCGTCCAACTGTTTGATGAATTTAAGTCTGAAAGCCTCTTCAAATGCCGTCCAGCTACTGATCTCTGCCCGTATGGGTCGCTACCACTGCTTCGCGTCTCCCATCATCGTCCTGATCAATTCGCCCTCCGTCAAGCGGGCTGAGTATGGACATTCTTCGAGATCCGTGAGGAGATTCCTCGGGATACTCTTGATCGGTGCTCGAAAACTTGATGCCCCACTCCTTTCAGATTCTGGTTGGGGAGTGCTGTCCATAGCCACGGCTGCTTCCGTACGCATACGCACATGGGGTCGAGGTTTGCCTCACCGGGTCCCGTTCTAGACTAGTGTTGCGGACGGGGGGCGGTGGCAGACAACAGTCTCGGCCAGTATTTCCAGTCTATTGGGTCGGAGGACCTTCCCGCGTAATGGTCGATCCGTATCCGGCGATCCTGCTTTCCATCTGACCTACTTGGCTGGTCCCAGGTCGGGGAGTCGGTGTGCGCGTGACTTCTGGGCGATCACGCTCAACTTTATTTCATATTTTAAACCTCTACCTTTCTTATATCACAAAAATGCCTAAAGATATTTCACAATAATACTCTTTATCGGTTTAGAATATCGTTAAAATGCAGAAAATCATTATTTTATCACGGAAAAAAATCAAATGTTATAAAAAAAAAATTGAAAGACACTGAATAAAAAAAAGTTGAACTCTTCAATTAAAAGGTATCTAAACTCGAATAACTTACAGTATAACTGTTTAGTATATGCTCATTGACGTTTAGAATCACGTTGATGTTTTCTAACTGTTAATCCATTTATTGGATGTTTGTGTTATTATCGAAATTTACAAAGTTTAAGAAATTTATGTTATTGTTGCAAAAAGAAATTTTGAATCCTGTTAACTAATCAAATAAAATTTTTTCTTTTTTTCTTATTTATTTTTTCTTCTATTAATTAAATTTAAAACATAGTTTGCCTTTTAAATCTTAAGCTAAAAATCGAGAAATCATAAGGAATTAATGCTTCAGATATATCTTTAGAATTAATAAACAAATTTATAACAAAAATTTTAACAACTTTCAAAAATTTGTAGACTAATTTTATATACAATAAGTCAGGAATTTCATTTAAGAGTTCATTAATTAACAGAAATGACTTTATAATTAATAATTGTATTAATTTCTTTTACAACCCCCTAATATTCGTGGAAAACGTCTACCACTATTCGATTTCTCAGAAAAGGGACAAATAAATCACGATCATTTTTATCGGACTGTATGCTACAAGCGAATAGACGAGGTTTTAAAAATGCATAGGTATACCTCAATTTGCAAAAAAAATTTTCAAAATCTTTCTTACTTTACACTAAGGAACTTAACATCAATTCGTTTCAATTATTTACTACACCAAGGTAATTGGAAACTGATTGCTTAAATCTATTAAAATAAATTAACTATCTACACTATTAACTTACCATACGATAATTTCAATAGATTATCAAAAAAAATTCCAAGAGTTCACTTTAACTGTAAGTATTAGTTCAACACAGAAGAAGAAACTCAAGTCTGAAAAAGGCCCTGAGTAACATTTTATATATAACTCATAAAGTCACTAATTTTATGCAACTAATGATTCTAATTTAATTATAGAATATATAAATTTGATTTTTTGAATATATAATATGTCAGTTACTCGATAGTATAATTTATTCTATAAGAATGTTTTTTTTTCTTACCTTTATTTATAAGAATTCTAAAGCATTTAACTGTCAAACAGATTGCACTAATTATGAATAACTGGTTTAATGAATATCAACAGCACTTTTGGACAATATATTTTTTTTTATATAAATAATTTAAAATTTCATGTTAGGATGAATATTGTGGAAGCAACAATCTGTTTACTATCCATAATTCTCCCTATTCTTCTTTCCCTTTCATAAAAAAACAAATCAGTCTCTATTATCTCAGGATAAAGCTTACAATGATTTATAATGTATAAGTTCTTTATTTTATTTTTAAACGTCATTTCTTGAATAAAGTAACTTTGTAAAAGAAAATTTTTATATGGCATATCATGCTCATGGCAGTAGAAAGCTCATGCAAATTTTTTTTTGATTGATTAACGAAAACGAAAATAAAAATGTGTACGTTGCTATTCAATACCATAACTAGAATAATATGCCTTGAGAAAAAACCGCAACGAGCACAGTCTCGCGCAAATTATTATATTACATTCAACTCGCGAAGTCGCGAGCGGCGCGGCGTGGCGGGGCGATGGGGGAGCGTCGAGGGCTTCGTGGCGCGGCGCGGCGCGGTGCGGGGGAAAGCGCCAGCAGCACCGCGAAGATGAAGCAAGTGAATGGAACATATGCCTAGCCGAGGATGAAAAAATTCGCATATTACAAAAGAATCATGATGATCCCGTCGCGGGTCATCTAGGAGTAATAAAAACATTAGCTAAACTAGCTAAATGTTACTACTGGCCCGGTATATTCCGTGAAGCTACCCGATACGTACGCGCCTGCATCAACTGCCAGAAACATAAAGCGCTGCAAGCAGCTCCAGCCGGCACGATGCACGCGACGAACGTCGATCAGCCGTGGGAGATAGTCTCTATCGACTTAGTAGAGCCACTACCACGATCAAATAATTTAAATACGATGCTTTTAGTAATGCAAGATCGCCTTACAAAATGAATCGAGCTAAGAGCATTAAGAAAAGCAACGGGTAAGCCATCAGACCGGTCGTCCGAGAACAGATAATATTATGTTTCGGATACCCGCGCGTAATCATAAGCGATAACGGACGGTAGTTTATTTCTAAAGTATTTCACCAAGTGCTAAAAAACGCGAAAATCGAACATAGAACTACACCACCGTATTCACCACAATGTAAGCCCGTTGAACGGGCAAATAGAACAATAAAAACTATGATGAAACAATATATAGAAAAATCCCAACGGACCTGGGATAATTATTTGAGCGAAATGGCTTTCGCTTATAACACGGCTTTGCATAATAGCACAGGTTGTACTCCAGCATACGTAAATTATGGACGAGATCTTCAAGTACCAGAAAGTCTACAGCAGGAAGCAGGGCCTCGATCGTAGACCAGAATGCAAGAAGAATAAAACATGTACAAGAAGCTATATAATTAGCAAAAATTGCAACAGCACAGTCTTTCTCGCAACAGAGAAAATATTAAGATTGACGTAGAAGAGACTGACGACCGAATATTGGCGACTTAGGACTAAAGCGCTAATATATACTTTCAAATAAGGCGAATCAAAAAAATGCAAACCTTTGCGAGAAATATAGCGAGCCATTTAAAATCATAAAAAAAGTTTCCCCAGTCATATTTAATCTACAAAGAGCAGATGGGAAACTATTCGAGAAAATTAATGTCAAAGACATAAAACCGTACACCGGTCACGTTACATGAATGTTGTATATAGATAGCTATTAATTTTGTATATATGTAAAATATTGTACATTGCCGGCAATAATAGTAAGAAAATAGGACAGATAAGTAATATTAAGTTAATTGATACAAGTGTAAATAATTTTGTATATAGCGAGCGTTAATGATAGGTCTAAATTAAAAATAAGATAATTAAAATAGTCATGTAAATTGATTCAAAACCAATATGAAAAAAAAATTGGCAAATCGGCTCGGAAATGAATCGAGAGAAAAGGGATTGTTTAGAAAAAAAATGTAATAATAAATAAACGCGACTCACGATGGGTAATTCATATTCGATGCATGCAATCCTTAATCTTAAGGAGCTAGAGCGCCAGAATTTAATACACCGATACATAAATTGTTTAAGTGTACAAACCATTTAGTGTATATACCATGAGCGCTTTGCACACATCACCTACCTCGACGTTGAACTCAAACGTATGGTCGAGTCGGGAAATAGGGTAAACATGCACGCCCTTGTCAATTGATCAAAATTTTAATACTGAGCAATAACTTCATCAGTATATAATCAACCGTGACAAGTGCTACAAGGCAATGGACGCAATCCTTAAAATGTCTCCCCAAGAGTTGTACGAGCAATTCAAGCGGTGGCTAGACGCCCAGGATACCACCTATTTCGAGGTCGTAGCTGAGGACGAGGGATACTTTCCTTAGCCCACCCCGCCAACACCAATAGAAACGATGGAGTACTAGCCAACGAGCAAGGCGGTACTCGAAGCAATGGCCAGGAGGCTAACGGTGCTTCTGGAGCGACTACAAATGCGCCCACGGCCGCTGAAGTTCCCACCGCCGCTGATCACCCTACCGCCAATCCATCGGCAGAAGTGGGACACCTCATTCAAGGTGCCTCCGAACCCGGCGGAAGGATTCCGTCCGATAACCGTCTCGGAGGCCCCACGGCCCGGGAGCATAAAAATACCGAATGGGCCGGAAGTGGTGATCCCACCGGGAGTGCAGGAGTTTAGAGCCCGACATGGCGGTCTGCGGTGGTGAATACGCATGGATCCAAGGATAGGTTTTAATTTTTCTTTTTTCTGTTTGCAATTACTTGTTATTAACCCGTTTTCTCGCGGTTTATTTCGGTGAGTCCAGCCACATTAGAAATTGTAGTTTTCTCCGTATAATCTTGTATTTATAATATTGTATAATAAGACCGATTTTCTCTCTCCACGGGGGCAGGTGGAGGTACGACGAGCACATTGACTCGCGCAAATTATTATATTACATTCAACTCGCGAACCGCTGAGCTCGCGAAGTCACGATCGGCGCGGCGCGCCGAAGGGGGAGCACCGAGAGCTTCGTGGCGCGGCGAGGCACGGGGGAAAGCGCCAGCAGCACCGCGAAGACGCGTGAGCTCTTTCGGGTCTCATGCGGCTCGAAGAGCAGCGGTGACGGCGCTGTGCGACGACCGGGCGCGGTACGGTGCGATAAGGGGAGAGCGAGCGCTATCTCCCAAATATCAAATAGAGCCGCGGTGACTGCAAGATTTCAGTGTACCAGCGGCCTCGAGACTGGCTAATCGAAGGGGACCTGTCGTCGGCGAGATAGCGGGTGACAAGGCTCAGCACACTCAGAGCGCGGGACGCGATCGCGTAATAAAGAAATAAATTGAAATATTATTAGAAGTTGTAATACGCTCACGCGTAGTGTTAAATTTATGTAAAATCATAAATGTAAATATTTTCTTTTCTTTTGTTAAATCAAAAACGAAATGTTTTATGATTTACTGTTACAGCGGCTCTCTCTAGAGGTTGCATGACCGTGACGGGGTGAGAGGGCTTAAGCCGGAGGAGCAAGAAGGAACGCTTGGTGGATGTACTAGATCCTTTTTGGATCTGTACAACACTGAGAGTTCCGCATCCTTCCCTGGCTCATGAGTATTTGGATCGAGAATTCGGATCCCTATAAACTGACTCTCCGAACTACCTGATGGGAGTATCCCTATAAACGGGAAGCCTGAGAATGGCTGTGATAGTATGGATGATATGTGTATGGATGTGAGAGTCAGGGAAGAGGATAAGGCATCTCGCGTAACTAACAAGCAGCCTGCGGCTGAGAAACGGCGACTCTCGAAAAACGTCTGCTAATTCGCTCCTAATCAGAAGTCTTAGATACCGTGCTGAAGGATGAATGGCACAAGGGTGATTGTATCGCAACCGGTTCCTTCGAGAAATAAGGCCGAATCCCGTCGTATTGCAGGCCTTACCCGGTAGTGCGGCCCATGACCGGTGTACTCTATATATCCGCAATACTCGTGGGAACAGAAATGGAAAAATTTGTAAACATCGAGATGGAGGTAGGGGGGAGCACGAGGTAGAAGAAACTCGGGCTTTGTTACCGATAGAAACCATCTCAGAGGCACTGAACAGGGGGAGACCAGTGCACATGATGGCGCGGGCATGAACCGGAACCTAAGTGGAACACAGGGAAGGAAACTCTTAAAACAGAAAGCCATGGAGGAAGGTCTACCTGTTCCTAGAGCAGGGGCGGGAAGAAAGCATAGGCAGGCAGAAAAGAGACGGGCACTAACCGTACTGACTGCGACGGCCTTGGCTGCTCCAGCTACTGATTCGGGAAAAAGGGGACCCTCAACCAGCCTTGAATCTACTGAGCAGGGGCGTAAGAAACCGCTCAAAAGACTCAAGGAAAGTACGTCGCATCTTACCTACCTAGAGTGACACTTACGTGTGGTGAATACCTCGGTGGGGAAATGCCTGCAGAAAGCTGCACGTTACTGAAAAAAGCAGTGGTTAAGAAAATCTGCGAAATTGACGATGGCCATTTCGCACCGAGATTTAAAGAATCCTTTCCCAGAAGGGGAACAGTGGTCTTTGTCTGCGAGGACAAGGACTCTGAGACCTGGCTGAGAAAGGAGGCTGAGAATCTGAAGCTGGGGGACTCGAACCTCGAAGTCAATGTAGTATCTCCGGAGGAACTGAAGATTACAAAAGTAATTACAAAGATTCCGGCGGAGATAGAATCTGTCCCGGACTTCCTAAAGTTGGTCAGAAGACAGAACAAAGGAGTGGATGCATCTAGATGGGCGATCATGAACAGGTCTGCTGATGGTAGTCTTGTTCTTGGTCTAGCTGAACCATCGGTGGAGGTCTTCTGAAGTAGAAACCTTAGACTCTCGGTGGGAAGTTGAGACGGTTATCTTTAAGGTACTGTCTTGGCAAAGTACCGCTGGGGCAAAGGGAGAAATTTCTACTGAAAACGTAGCTAAGAAATAGCATCCTCAATGGCTATTTCGGGGATACGTTTTACCCAAATAAATTTGCACCATTCCAAAAGCGCCTCGGCGATTTGAATTAGAAGCCTGGGAAAGGTGCATACACACATATCCCTAATACAGGAACCCTGGATTTGGAGGGAACGTATTAGGGGTATTAACGCGAAAGGGGAACTTTTTGTGGGGTCCAGAGATAGAAACACGAGAGCTTCCATTTTCGTCAAGGGAATTAATGATTTTTTGTTGCAGGAGCTGAACTGCAGAGACTGCACCACCATCAGGATAGAAATCGAGAGCAAAGACCGACATATACGAAGTATCATAGTTTGCTCAGTCTACGTTGCACACGATGAGGATATACCTATCTCCAGTATGAGAAAGGCGGTTGAGTTCAGCAGACGCTCGAATCTGGACTTGATCATTGGCTGTGACGCTAATGCACATCATGTGACATGGTGTAGCATCGATATCTACGCCAGAGGGGAGGCCTTGCTGGAGTATTTAATCGGAAGTCATTTGGATATAGTCAATCAAGGAAATGAACCTACTTTTATAATAGCTAGCAGAAATGAGGTCCTTGACCTCACTGTAGCATCTGTTAAAGCGAGGAGTATTATATATGGATGGAAGGGGAAAAAGAACCATCCATGTCGAACCATAGGACCATAATATTCCAATTGGAATGTCTTAACACAAGAATGGAACCGAGGAGAAAACCAACAGATACATATTGGGAACTATTTAAGGATGAACTTCGTGAAAGCATTACTCATCTTAAAGGAGAATATGGCACTGAGTTTCAACTAAACTGGACATTATGTAAAGTTCAGACAGCAATTACCAGAGCCTACGAAAACAACTGTCCATTGAAGCGTGCTAGGAAACCTAACAGCGCATACTGGTGGAATGGGAAACTAGAGGCGCTGAGAAAAAGGGCACACAAGGCCTTCAACAGAGCAAAGAAGAGAAAAAACTCTGATGGATGGTTCATGTATAAGAAAACAATGGGCGATTTCATAAGAGAAATAAACATTGCTAAAAGGGAAGCATGGAGGAATTTCTGTTCAGGGACCGAGAACCTGTCTGATGTATCCAAGTTGGCTAAAATCCTAACAAACGATAATAACTATCGACTGAAAAATCTACGAGACGCAGCAGGTAGTTATGTAAATACAGAAGAGGGCAGGCTTGAACTACTTCTGAAGGCTAATTTTCCTGACTTCATCAGGAACTGCAAAAACGAAACACACCACACCATCACGGAACGAATGGTGGGTGCGGATTGGAAAACGGCTGTTCAAATTATGACTCCGGAGAAGATAAAATGGGTGATTCACTCCTTTGAACCGTATAAGACACCAGGACCTGATGGCATCTTCCCTAAGATATTAAGGTCGGGTGTGAAAGTATTTTAAAACTTATTACGGGAATTTTTAGAGGTAGTATCGCAACTGGGTATATACCAAAGGTATGGAAGACATCTCGTGTTTTTTTCATTCCCAAACCTGGGAGAGGTAGTTACTCGACGGTGAAAGACTTCAGACCGATTTGCCTGACGTCATTCATACTAATAACGATGGAGAGGGTAGTAGATTTACATATAAGGCAAACAGTGTTGATAAATAGCTCAATCTCAAGTAGGCAACGTGCCTACACGACGGGCAAGTCCACTGAGACAGCTCTTCACTCAATGGTCAAACACATTGAGAAGGCTTGGAGCTCGAACCAAATTGTAATAGGTGCCTTCGTAGATATAGAAGGTGCTTTCAATAGCACCACTAGGATTGCCACTGACAACGGTTTATATGCTAAGGGAATAACACCCTCTATTAGACGGTGGATTATGAGTTCCTTAATAAGGGACGTAATAGAGAGGTATATAGTGAATGGAAAGGTAAACTCGTAAGAGGTAAAGGCAACGAAGGATGTCCACTAGGAGGGGTACTTTCACTTCTCCTGTGAAATCTTGTAGCTGATGGCTTACTGCGGATGCTTGACGAGGAAAGAATATTCGCAGTCGCATACGCAGATGATTTCGCAATACTTGTCAGGGGCAAGTACGAAAGATATTACCTGAAATTCTTCAGGAGGTTCTGGTAAAGGTCAATGACTGGTGTCAAGAGAGATCCCTGGGGATCAATCCAAAGAAGACCGAGGTTGTAGCCTTTACTAGGAAATACAAGAGCAATATCGTGCGTCAACTTCCGCGAGAAGGTATACCGTATATGGAATAAATTAAATATCTACGTGAAAACCTAGATAAGAAACTATCGTGGGGAAAAACACCTACGAATGCAGAGTAAAAAGATACTGATGCAGTGTAGGTCAGCTATTGGCACGGGCTGGGGGCCTGAACCGCAGAAAGTTTTATGGATCTATAAAACAATATTGATGCCGGGGCTGACTTATGCTGCCTTGGTGTGGTGGAAAGTGATCGAGAATAAATCCTCTGCGAGGGTCCTGGATCACATACAGGCAATCTGGCTAAGGGGAGCATTTGGATTAAAAAGGAGTACCCCTACTGCTGCTATCAGGATGATGCTAGGTCTGGACAGCCAGGACTTGGAAATAACAAGAACAGCTGCCTGATCGATTTATAGAATGATATGTAGCGGTCACTGGGATAGTACTGCAACTGGACGCGCTACCATTTACAGGAAAATATTGGGAGGCCCAACTTTTGATCTCCCTCAGGATCGTATTAACAAAAGTCTCTACTTCGGGCGACGATATATGATCAGGATACCGAGCAGAGAGGATTCAAACAATGACCTTAATTTGAGAGGTGATATCTGGTTCACAATAGGATCCAGAACAGATGTTGGTACTGGATTCGGTATATATGGATCTGAACGCAGCTTAAATTCAGCCTTTAGACTGAATAAATATAACACAGTGTTTCAGGCAGAAATAGCTGCCACTGAAACCTGTGCAAACGGCTTAATACAGAGGGGAATTAAAGGCAGATGCATAAATATATGCACAAACAGCATAGCAACGCTGAAGACCCTCGATCAATCCTGCACTACGTCACTACTTGTGAAAGAGGCTAAAATTGCTCTAGACAATCTGGCCAGGGCAAATAAGGTCTGTGTTACATGGATACCGAGACAACAGGCCCGTAAGGGAAACATGAAAGCAGACATTATGGTAAAACAAGGATGCTCATCAGAGTGCCATCGGGGAAGGGATACCGTTGTACCGAGAGAGAAGCCTTAAGAAAGTAAAACTAACAACGTGGGAAAACTCACGTAGATACAGATGGTCCAAAGATCTTCTTCACAGTAAGATCGGCGGATGGGCTCAAAGGATCATCAAACTAAATAAACGTGAAGCAAAGCTAATCCTGGAACTTACAACAGGACACAGCAACTTACGGTGTTATATACACAAGATGAGAGGACACAGTAACCTCTGCAGATGGTTTGGGAAGGAGGAGGAAACTTCGAGGCATTTCTTCTGCACGTATCCTAACTTTACGGAACGTCGCATAAAGTGGCTGGGAGAAGATAACCTCGACCACGACAATTTCTCCAAGGTGGATATACTCAGTCTTCTGGCTTACTGCAGAGAACTGAATGTGACGCAAGCCATGAAAGATCAATCAAGGGGAAAGGAATACAATGGCAATAGCTAAGTGTTCCTGAGCATATAGTTGTACCCTGATATGGTTAGTGGGTTTAGTAGGTTAAAATCCGGCATACCCTGGAGCCGGCTCCAGCGGTAGTCTCAGTTGGCGAGAGCCACTAGCCGTTGAACAATGGCGGATGAACTTCCCACTATCCACGAAGAAAAAAAATTTTTACAGCGTACAACGGCGTACGGCCGATCGACAAAGAATTCGAAACGGCGGCTGGTACAGCGGCGCCGAAAGATTATAAATTTGTTAGATTTTAAATATTTAATTTAGTAATAAAGATTTTTATAGTTTTTTTTGTAAGCCAGTTGGATTGATTTGCCTTCCAAATGTCAGTAACGTCGTTAAAAGGATATAAAATACGGGAAAAAATCCAATTCAAACTCTGGCGGGTTGAGCGAGAGTGAGAATTGGATTTCTCTTCACAGTGCGCAGTAGAACAAACTTGGTGGCAGATTGAGCGACCAAGGGCCTAGGCGGGTTGAGCGTAGGCCAAAGTACAGTGCGCACTGTGATTAATTAAAATAAGAAATATTGAATACATGAATTTTCACGAGCGAACCTAGTGGTGCGTTGAGCGACTAGGAGCCCAAGCGGGTTGAGCCGGAGCCACCCGCTTATGCAAGTAACAATAGAACATAGCCTTTGGAAGAGTGAAAAGAACTCAATGGCGAACTGAGCGACCGGGGCCGAGGCGGGTTGGGCGGGAGCACGAACTAGCTACCACCAAAGTGCAAAAAAACATTCCCCCTTTTCTTATAGCTTTATCGATAACAAGTTATTAAAATTACGGACGATTATACCTAACGTTACGATTGGCCTTTTGAGGACGATTTTTTTCTAAATTTAAAAATTTTAGTTAATCAAAAAAAATCTGACGGTAATCAAAAAAATTCTGCGAAAAAATTAATCTAATTGATCTTGGTAGGACACATCCTGATTACTTAAAGAAAAAAAATTTCCCAAGGAAATTATCATTTACAGATTCCCCTTTTTTATATATGACGCAGCAGCAACATCTTAAATTCCTAGATTAAATAATATTATTCACAAAAAAATATTACTCTTAAAAAAAATTGAAGACTAATAAAATTTTTTTTATGTTGAAGAAAATTTGATATCAATTTCTGTCACAAATATAGAAAAAAAAATTATTAACTTGTCAACGTACTCTGAATTATGCACTCACGAATTCATTAAGTTATTCAGTCGATTATTTTCAATCATTATCGTATTCACGAGAGGAATATCGAATTGAAGCGAATCACGTTGCAATTGTCGCACACATCGTCGCACACGACGTCGATACTTAGGGACTCGGGTGCCGATGACGGGCTCTATGTGAAAGACGGTGCGTCCACTAAGCGACCACCGTCCGCGTTCTTTGCCACTCTTCTTCTTGGTCTACGCCCGTAGCTCGCCCACTCTCACTTCTTCTCGGACTCTTTGTTCATCTCCTGTTGGATCCAAAGCTTTCCGCCAACTCTCTCTCTCTCTCTCTCTCTCTCTCTCTCTCTCTCTCTCTCTCTGTACTACTTTATCCTTTCTCCCGCTTTCTCTCTCTTGGAGCTCACTCTTTGTTTTTTTCACTTAATTCTTAACTTAACTTAATCGTTGACTTCACTTCACCTTTATTATTATCTATTATTATTTTTTTTTCTTGCGTGAGTGCATCTCGGCACTCCAGTCCATGCGGTGGCATTGGTTAGTTAACATAACCTTGCCGTCCCTCAGCAGACGACCATGCGTGTCTCGTAGATCCGGGAGGTAAGGGGACGGGAGACGGTGTCGAGCACAAGATACGACAGCGCACGCGAACGCCTTCAGGTTTTCCTCGTCATGGGATGACGTGCGCGTTGTCTTCTCTCTCTCTCTCTCTCTCTCTCTCTCTCTCTCTCTCTCTCTCTCTGAACAAGTCGGCGCAGGCGCCTTGTGACACTCGTCACAATATATACGTTTTAAATACGGCTTAAATCTTTTTCTATCGTTCGAACTCGAAAGTACAAGTATATATATTGAGTGAAATAGTTAGTGAAAAATCACGTTTTTGGAGCGAACGTTGCTTTGAAGCAGCTTTTAATATGGAAGCGATGTTAGGTAAATTACGGTAAATTATTTATAGTAATATAGATTTTTGCATATATATATATATATATATATATATATATATATATGTATTATACTTAGATATTATTAAGCTGTTTATGAAATCGTTTAAATTATTATTTCGGGCGAAACGGAGACGGAGGATGCTAGTATATATACAACGGCACTCACAAGAGGAAAATTGTTCTATTTTTTGGCATGAAAATATTTACTCAGACAATTGACTTGTTTGAAAGTTAGCAAAAATTTGGTCGTTTGCTTATATAAATGAACCCATGAGCGTTCTAAATAATTCCCATTGCTCACTAAGCTACTTATTTAACGTGTAATCTAATAGCTATAGCATATCACGGAAACTCACTTGATCTTCGTTTGTTCGACGATTCTATATCATCTATGTACTTAACGGTTACTGGAGGGTAAACGGCATGCGAAGTTATTTCAATGATCTTATATCTTGGTGGAACTGCAGGAACGAACTCGTAAAATTTATGAACACGACGCCTATTTATATAGGTACCAGCTGTAATTCTACACTCTAATTTCAAGGAACTTGGATTGAGAATAATCAGTGGTAAATCGGAATGATGTATAACATATGTTGGCAAAATCCGCTGTTGAGAGCCCAAGAGTTTACCAAGCGAATCTTTAGGTTCAAAGCTGATTTGATAATTACACTTAAGTACACTACGAAGCATATTTATATTAGGTATAAGACTTAATATGATACCTTTAGAAGTTAATCTCTCCTTCAGATAATTTTCAATATGTTCAATTTCATAACTTCCGGTACTTAATTCTTTATCGAAATAAAGAATACTTACTTCTTTATCGAAATAAGTATTGGGAATCGCGTTAAATGTTAAACTCTCAACTAAACCGAGAACATCATTTTTATTAGTTAAAAGTTCAATAGGAGGAAAATATTGAGCATCAAGAATAGACGATTTACCGGAAAGCATTAAGGTAAATTATTCGTTTATCATGGTTAGGTTATGAATGATTTTTATTACAAAATGACTGAGATTATATAGAACTAGTGGCAAGATTGTAACATAGAAATTGCAGGCATAAATGACCGCGAATATAGGTATTAAAATCGTAATATATTATATAATTATACATAATTTCTGCATCAGCAAAGTAGAATATAAGGTACAAGGGCGTCTTTAAATCTCCAAAACTATATCGAAATGTAGTTCTGTGATCTCGTGTGCAATATACAATCCAATAAGTTCCAAAACCACTTGCATCATCAACATTCACAATACCTGATTCATTATAATGTGGACTAAATGTTACGATTTTGATAATAATCTTCAAAAAAGACTCATTACGCTTGATGCAATTACATTTCAACTTTTGAAATTTCGATAACTTGATTTCAGTGCCCCCCTGAACGTCTATTTGTATAGCCGCCTACGATTATTTTGTGCTATATTGTTTAGTAATAGTATACGCATCTGAAATGCAGTCGAAGAATATTTACATTTCGTTTTTATATTGCCATTGTTAGTGACATCTGTTTTGTATGTTATTTGAAAATATTATTAAACTTATTGGCGTGAATCAATTTGGAATTTATTTATATATATATGCTATATAATATTACTGTTTTAATAATTGTTACCTTTAGACCATAGATTGTACAAAGTTTACATTTATATATATATATATATATATATATATATATATATATACACAATCAATGTAAACTTTGTATGATCTATGGTCTAAAGGTAACAATTATTAAAACAGTAATTACTTTTTAAAAAAAAATTTTGTATAGTTTTCATTACAAACATATAATTTAATGTTTCTTGCTGTATTTTAAATATAATTAAATATATCAAAGTTTTATTTAAATAATAAAATTACTTTCAATGGAATCACGATATACGGAAAGTGTAAAGCTGTCGTACAACATCTGCATGCTCAGTTCATTTTTCCTTCAACGATGTTACTGAACGCATGGATCACTTAACTGAGCGCTGTACGATCTGTTATTTCTCTCACTCTTTCTTTCTCCCTCTTTTTCTTACTCCTTTCCTCTATACGAGAGTGGTCCAAAAAGTAGCTGACCCACCAAATAAAACTCAAAAATTTTGGAAAAAACATATTTAATTTCCAACATAATCTTCTTTCAGCTCGATACACTTTTCCCAGCGATTTTCAATAAGTTAGATACGCTTTTTATAATAAGAATTGTCAAGCTCCTCACAATAGCCATTAATTGCCCACATCACCTATTCATTGTTGGAAAATCTTTGACCAGCGAGCCATTTGTTCAAGTCTGGGAACAGAAAATAATCCGAGGCAGCTAAATCTGGCGAATAGCATGCCGTAGCAATTCAATATTTAATTCATTATCTTTGGCGATTGCAATAAAGGATGCCTGAGCTGGTACATTGTCTTGATGGAACAGTTCTTTCCTCTAAGCCAAATACGGCCGTTTTCGCTTTATTTTTTTTCGCTCAAACGTTGCAATAAGTTCGCATAATACTCGCCGTTAATAATTTTTCCTTTTTCAAGATAGTCAATGAAAATTGTCCCACAAGCATCCCAAGAAATCGACGCCATAACCTTGTCTGCAGATGGAACGGTCTTTGCCTTCTTTGGAGCCGGTTCTCCTTTTTGAGTCCATTATTTTAATTATTCTTTTGTTTCGGGTGTGAAGTGGTGGACCCACGTTTCATCCATGGTTATGAAACGATACAAAAATGTGGCTTTGTTTTTGCGAAACATTACCAAATACTTAACTGATACATCTTCACGACGCTGTTTTTATTCCACTGTAAACAAAGGCAGCACCCATCTTGCGCACAGCTTTGTCATCTTCAAATTTCAATTAATATGCGATGTACCGCACTTTTTGAAGGCCTACCATGTCTGCTACCTCGCGGACTTTCAGTCAACGATCATCCAGTACCGCTTTGTGGATTTTCTTCAACATTTCTGGAGTCGTCACCTCGTTTGATTGACCACTGCGATGCTCGTCTTGGCAGCTGATACGGCGTAGTTTAAGCTCTGCTACGCAATATTTTACCGTTGCACACGAAGGAGCAGTCTCACCCAGAGTAGAGTCTAGTTCAGCTCTTATATTGGTTGGGCTGAGGCCTTTCAAATAAAAGTATTGTATCACATAACGATGACCAATTTTTTTCATGTTTACAAATTCACTGAAAACGTTCACTATTGATGGCTGTCAAACGAATTCTAAACATTATGATGTTTTCAAACTTGAGACATATGCTTTACCGATTGTGTACTTTCTAATATAGTGGTATTTTTTGAATAACTACCGCCACCGCTAGATCAGGCTAGGTACTTCTGGGACCATTCTCGTATGTACAATATAAAAGCCTAGACAATTGAAAAATCTAACAAAACAGGAAGAGAAAGAATTATAAATATTTATAAATAACAAGATGAGTTGAGTTGATAATGTAAAAGGGCTAACACCGTTAATAAGTTATGAAATAGCGCTGAAAGTCACATCAAACAGCAATGTTTGCCCGGAAATTCAGCGATAGAGGATTTATTCATCGAACAATTCAATATAATAATAAAAGATAATGTAATACGACTTTATAGCAGTTCGTGGAGTTCACCAGTAGTTATTGTTAAAAAAAAAGATATCAAAGCACGTTTTTATATGTATTTCAGAAACGTAAATAAGGTGACTAAAAAAGATGCTTATCCACTACTGGAAATAAACGCAACACTTGAAAAGTTATGAAGAGTCAGGTACTTCTATACAATGGACTTAAAACATGGACTTAAAAAATGTTTAACCGGAAATTCAGCGATAGAGGATTTATTCAACGGAGAACTCAATAAAATAATTAATTAATAATAATAATTAATTAATTAATAGTAATGAATAATTAATTAATAACCAAAAAAAATAAGTCAACAATTAGCATCGACGGCATAGCAACTATGAAAATCTATCTATTAAATACAAAAATTTCCTAGTAAATATTTTCGACGAAATTTATAAAGAAAATAAATATCCAGAAGATTGAAAACAATCAATTGTCCTTTTTATTGAAAAGGCAAATAAGGATGAGTTAGACCAATATCATTGAGGTCAAATCGTGCTAAGCTTTTTGAATCTTTTATTAAAATGTGATTACAATAGTATTATGAATATAATGACTTTTTACCCCTAAGCCATGTAGGATTTATAAAAAGTCGCTCACTTAGCGATAATAATTTAGCTCTTATATTTTAAGCAGAAGAAGCAGTCATAAATAAAAGACTTTATTGCTATATTTATGGATATAAATTCTATTTATGATAAGACTGATATCGATCTTCTATAAATAAAATTGATATTGGGAGGCGAACTTAGTTCCCCACCTTTTTAACGGATAAAAGACATTTATGATGGAAAATGGATACCCATTAACTTACTCAAAATATTTGCCGTCATTTTCTACGACTTTTTCCCATCTTTCTGGCAATATAGTGATACCGTGGCGAAAAAACGCTGGCAGTCTTGAGGCAATCCAATCATCCACCAATTCTTGCACTTCTTGAACATGTCGGAAGTACGTATCAGCTAGGTCGTACTGCATCGATCTGAACAGATGGTAATCAGAAGGCACTAGGTCTGGCGTGTACGCTGGGTGCGCCAATACTTCTCATTCGAGCTCCAACAAGGTGTTTTTGACGGCTTTCGGAACATGTGACCGAGCGTTGTCATGCAAGAGAGCTTTTTAGAAGCTCGTAGTACAGCACACCTTGTAGGTTCCACCAAGTGCAGCAGTACGTTTTGGCCGTGGATGTTCCATATTGGTGTTGATGTTTACGGTTGACCTGGGTTCACCCACGACTTTTTTCGCTTAGGATTCTCATAGTAGGTCCACTTTTCATCACCAGTCCCAATACGCCACAGAAAACTTTTTTACCTGGCAAGCAAAGACAGTGTGATGTTGTATCGATTTATAATGGCACTATCGGTCAAATCATTTAGCATCCATTTTCCTTCTTTAAAAAACTTTTCCATCGCTTGTAAACGTTTGCCAAATGCTCTGTCACTGAATTCTAACTTGTTAGCCAGTTTTTTCTGCGTTCGAGCTGAGTTTGCATCCAATAATGGTTGCAATTCACTATCTTCAAACTTTTTCGGTTGTCCAGAAATTTCTTTGTCATTAACATCAATATGTCCACTTCTAAATCATTGAAACCACTCATTACATGTTCTAAGCGATGGAGCTGGTTCGTCATAAAATTCTTGAAGCAATCGATTTTTTTTTTCTTTTATGTTCTTTAACATCGCTCTATTTATGCTTCCAAATATCGGTGCTAATCAGTAACGGGGGTCTATGATGTATTTACAAAGAAAGCACGTGTAAATTATTACAACGGTGCTTGTGTCAATCGACCGAAACCGGGATTTGAACTCGGAACACCAAGTAATTATTCCTTGGCGTTAGCAATCGAGCCATCATAGGCCTCCGATAATTGTTTTCTACACTTCATTCAATTCAAAATAGTGCAAAAGGACATGTCGAAGAAACGATTTATCACAATTCATTTTTCACTGATCAAAAAATTATAATGTTTACACAAACGATGGCATCCATTAACTGAATTTATTGGTAAATGCCAAAAATAAAAAATAAGTACTAGATCTGATACATCTGACTTTTCGTACTACTTATATTGCCATCTAAACGTGAAAGTCGGAAACTAAGTTCATTTCTTAATATAATGGAGTGTCTTGAATGTGCGGTAAAATTTATTAAATTTATTATACATAAAAGATTCGTTTATACAGATTCGCTAATATATGTGAATTGATACGTGATCTATGTTAGGTATATTACGCAGAACCCTGCGAAAACTGTTACTATATCACAGTTTACGAATGACATTGCAGTCTATTGTAGTTATGGTTCTCGTGTAAGATCTAAGAAATTAGTACAAGAAGTAGTTAGTATATTAATATAAAATTAATCGAAATTGGGCTTTTCTTCAATTCAGAAAAAACTGTGCTTTTTCAGATTAATAAACGAGGTATTAGTGCAAATAAAATAGAAATAGACATTCCCAATTGTAATATTATATCAAGTGCCACAGTTCGCGTTCTGGAGGTTATTTATGTGTTAAGAATAAGGCTAACGTATTGTATTAAAAATAACGAAATCTACTAAAGAGCTAAAGAAAACCAAGATTTGTAATCGAAACAAAAGCTAATGATGAACAAAACAAGAACGAACGAAGGTCCGAATGCAGAACCCAGTAAGCCCAACGAAGTACGGGAACAGACGGATGACGTCTTGGACGCAACGCGGCTAGAGTTTCCTAGCAGATTACTATCTAACTCAATAATTCAATAAGAAGTATGACAGCCCATAGTATTGGCCTCCACTTGAGCGAGGAAGGAGACAAAGATCATCATCTTCCGACATCCAAGCACGATTCCATCTGTCATCGTCGGAATCATCACGGAATAGTATGAATATCCGAGACAGCACAGCGGATAATGTTACAATAATTAAACCTAATTATTTTAGAACCCACAAAAATAGTAACTATAACACTCTGATCCGACCGATAATCTTGCGAACGGGCAAAGCGACTTATTACTTGCAATATATAGAAAGATAACCGAGGAGACACATGCGCATTTCATGAATGAAAAACCGTTGATAATTGGCTTTTCATCCTTCTCGAGAAACCTACTGGATTGGGTGAACTTTCAGCAGGCATATTCCTGAGCCGCGGAGATAGAACTGAACAACGGAGAGAGATACGGGAACTTTTTTGTTCAAAAATGGTGTTACTGTAGTTGTGTATTAAACAAAGTGCATAAGGAAGAAGCTGTTAACGAAATATAGGAAATATTAAGAAAAATCAGGGAATTACTCTCGGTAATGTTTCATCAGAAGCAAAATAGTGGTTCAAAATAGTGCACTTGACTTATCAGAATAAGAGGCTTGGAGGGGGCATTAATGTTCAAAGTAATCCCAGCTAATGCGAATAGATTTATTGAAAAAGAAAGAGAGGAAGAGAGAATGATCGCCAATATAAATAGACGATAATTATCCGTTCCCAATAAGTAAGTTGTTTTCAGAGTATTTTCTCTTTTAGTTATATCGAGTGACGTATATGGTTATTCTGTCCATTGTATTGCCTATTACGTTTATCTAACAAACTGTTTCAGACATGAGCATACGTGAAACGAGTCGTATAGGCATACGAAGACGAACCACCAACACGTATGACATATTTTGACATGATCTATGGCTACGTACCGTAAAGACGCGTGTGCGTATGAGCGCGCGTGTTCGTCAGAGAGATAGAAACTTGATAGAAAGTACTTCGAGACTGACGTTGTTATAGCAAAGTGAATTTGCATGAACTCGCACAAGAATTCATCTTTAATGTGAAATTTTTATGGATAACCCCGAGTTATAAGTAATAGTAATATAGTATACTTATAAAATAATATTAGGAGTGTGAATAAATCTTTCCCGTTTTTTGTAAGAGATGGCGCCACCAATACTATGCGAGTATTCAATGGTTACATATGTCATAATCAAAGCTTATTCATATGTCAACAATTCCATACTAACACATTAGTTAAAATTTTTTCGCATCATAAATTTTTGATATCGTGAAAATGTCGAAATTTGAGCCGAGTCGACGTCATATGCGGGAAGTTTCACTTTATTGGTTCAATTTGAAGAAATCTGCTGCCAAGACGCATCGATTGCTTCAGGAGGCTTATGTAGAAGGTTGTGTCGATGATTCAAGTGTTCGCGGATGGTTTCGACGCTTCAAAAGCGGAGATTTCGACGTGGAAGACAAGGAGCGTGCCGGGCGGCCGCAAATCTTTGAAGATCGAGAATTGGCGACTTTGCTTGATGAAGATTCTTGTCAAATGTAAGAAGAACTTGCTGAAGCATTGGGAGTTGACCGAACAACCATTTCCAAGCGTTTGAAAGCCATGGGAATGATCCAAAAGCAAGGAAATTGGGTGCCGTACGAACTGAAGCTGAGAGACGTCGAACGGCGTTTTTTCACTTGCGAACAGCTGCTTCAGCGACATAAAAGAAAGGGTTTTCTGCATCGTATCGTGACTGGCGATGAAAAGTGGATACGTTACGATAATCCGAAGCGAAGAAAATCATGGGGACTACCCGGCCATGCATCATCATCAACGGCCAAGCCAAATATTCATGGCGCCAAGCTCATGCTCTGTATATGATGGGACCATCTAGGTGTGGTTTACTATGAGCTTCTGAAACCGAATGAAAGGATCACAGGCGAGGTCTATCGACGACAATTGATGCGTTTGAGCCGCGCACTGCGAGAAAAACGGCCACAATATTCCGACAGGCACGACAAAGTTATTTTGCAACATGACAATGCTCGCCCACATGTTGCACCGCCGGTGAAAACATACTTAGAAACGCTCAAATGGGATGTCCTACCCCACCCGCCGTATAGTCCAGACGTTGCTCCGTCTGATTACCATCTCTTCAGATCGATGACGCACGGCCTGGCTGACCAGCACTTCCATTCCTACGAGGAAGCCAAAAAATGGGTGGATGACTGGATAGAGGCCAAACCGGTCGAATTTTTTCGCAACGGGATTCGTATGTTGCCAGAAAAATGGGAAAAAGTTGTAGCTAGCGATGGCCAATACTTTCAATAATTCATTTGTAACCATTTTTTCACAATAAAGGCTCAAAATTTGAAAAAAAACGGGAAAGACTTATTCACATACCTGATAATAATTGGATTATAATATTATACAACTAATATTAATAATTGGTGATCATTACAATATTGATGACAAATTATGTTTAAAAAATTATTAAATGATATTAAATCTTTAAAATGATGTGTTCGATAGCAATCACGTGTTTGCCGCTAACGGTAACAGAAAATTCATAAAAATTTGTCTTCGTTTTCACTATTGTTTAATCAAGCTTTCCCATTTCCTTTAACAGTAGGTCGATATGAAAAATTGATATCTAAGTAGCGGGGTATATGTTATTTAAGTATCATAACTAATAATAGGAGGCAATAAGTCATATACTTCATTAAACTTGCACTAAATTTTTGCACAAATAACTAGCATCATATCTTTGAGGTGTTCAAATACTGTATTATGGAAAGAATGTAGGTTTAAAACGCAAAAAGTTTCTGATAATAAAGGAAATAAATCTTCGGATGCTTTATCCTTATTTCAACTTTTTTGAATGCTAAGCAGCTTTGGGAAAATGTTTGAGAATTATATATGCCAGCTTGGGGATTGCTACAGATTCAGTGAATGGCTTACATAATATCAGTTTGATTTCGATAAATGACAGTTAATGAATTGAATCACGAAAATAGTGGCTATCGTTTGCGATGCATTACAAGGCACTCGATACATCAAGGGCATATATCTTATTTTACTCAACATACGTAATACAAGGTAAGATTAAAAAGTAGTCAGACTACTTGAGTGTAGATGTGAAAAACTTCCCAACGACACCCATAGTTTCCTATCATTTATGAGCAAGCAGATAGTAAGTATTGATATTGATTTCCATAAACTTCGGTAAAGAATTATTATTGCAATTCTCCACGATGAAGAAAATTTTCGAACATCGCTATGTAATTAAATTATGCTTCCGGAAAATAGCAACGGAGACCTTCGGAATAATTAAGGATGCCAACGGGGAAATAGCTTGAATTGCTTAACACTATTCAAGTTACGCAAGAAGATTAGCACCTAGTAAAAGATAACCGACGCATCAGTCTCTTATCGACTTCAAGAACTGACGAAAATCGCATTCAAATATCTTGCTATATGTCTGACGGGTGGTCTCCTGCTAATTATCTAACTAAATCTTAATCCTAAACACTTATACAAAATTATTAAAGGCGTGTCATTGGGCTCGATTTTTGGGTTATTACTTTTGAATATACTCTATTACTTTGGAATATTATCTTTTTTTTTTTTTTTTTTTTTTTTTTATTAAGCATTTTAAATCTTTGCAGATTTATTTCTGCTACACGTATTTCATGACATAAATTGAATTACATTGGTATGGTTTACATATATATTGTTACAGTTATATATATATATTTATATATATATATATATATTTTTTTTTTATACATTATTATTTACTAATTATATTTGAAGTTTACATTCTCTTAGAAATGAATAAATAAGTCCACATGCTTTGATGTGTGGTTTTGATATAAACATTTCTGTACAGTATGGCGGGTATATACGCATTTTTTTCAGATTTTTAGTGAGAATCGCCCTGGCAGGTTCGTACATTGGGCATTGCCACAGTGTATGATTGATATTTTCTAAGTCCGCTCCTAATATTATCTAATATTATCTATTACTTTGGAATTTATAATTGTTTATAAAAGCTACATCTTCAGGGTACTAATGATACCTTATGCTGACGATATAGACTTGGTTACCTCTGACGTAATTCCTTAACAAGTGTTCGTCGTGAGTAATTTTGAATGCCATGTCATGACGTAGGTGCGACTTCCTAGTAAGAGTTATGTCTGGAATACTTATAAAGTGCATTTACCGCTCTTAAGAAAAAAACACCACACATGAAGAGAGATTAGAAATTAAAAAAAATAATATTATTAATAGTCTATTGACTAATTGTTAATAAATTATAGATTTTTGAAGTAGGAAGCCCATATCTTTCACAAAATTGTAATTTTCACTATTTTGTTCATGAAGATAAGCAAAAAAAGCAATAAAATTTTCTATAATCTCTTACTATATCGTCCCCTCCTTTTGGTTACTGTTCATTTATTTTATTAGATGCATGATTACCTTTAGATGCAGACTAAAAATGTTACAAACTTCTGCATCTCATATGTGAAAGGCAATGGGAAAGATCATAATGTCAACCCTCTTAGAATGTTTCTGGAATGGCTACACACTGATACCAGAAGGTATTATTTGATGGCTGCAATATTGTATAAACTAATGCATATGAAATTTATAGAATATTTAGACTATATATGATTAATGCAAGGATAGGTTTGCCAATTACTTTTAGAAACAACACCAGCTGTTTCCCGTTTATTTGTATTATTCATTATAGAGTATAACATTTAGAATACAAATGGTTGGTAATGGTAAACAAATAGTAGTTAAATTAGGTATATAATGGTACTGTCAGTCAGGATAAAGTTATTGTTTATTGATATATATGTAAATTGTTCTCATTCATATCTGAATAGGATAGTGAAGCAGCTAGAGAATGGTTGTGAAAAATTCATTTTGTTTATTTTTTGCAAATCCTGCCCTCAATAAGAATCGCGATATTTTATTATAATTGCTTTTGTTGATACAAATTCTGGAGGGTGCTAATCAAACAATTGTTTTTAATTTTATGAAATTTGGTTTCATTGAATAATAGATGTGAGAATCTGATTTATTAGATTGATATATTAAAAGAATATTTAAGCAAAATATTTCACAAGTTATTGTTTTGCATAATGTACTTTATTAAACTAATTTTTCCAATATTATAAATAAATTAATAAATATTTTTTTATTGGTCTTACAGTCCAATCAATTGATTGGACTGTAAGACCAATAAAAAAAAAAAAAATATTTATTAATTTGTATATGGGCAGTCGACAGAAGTACAATTCAATTATTATAAATAAATACAGATCTCTCTATGTATTCATCCCTTTTTGCACATGACGTGCCACAGTCCATTGTCGTCCAAAGAACATGTCTACGGACATTTTCTCTTCCGAACTATCCCTCCCTCTCTATCTTTCTCTTGGAATATAGAATTCTGACTATAATTATAGTCAAAACGTTTAGATAGTATGGTTAAAAAATTGCTCTAGAAAGAGTTAAGTAAATTACATTTGTGCATCTTTTATTGAACATAATCACTATCTGAATATACTATTCAATGTTCTTATAACATACTTTTATATAATATAATATTTTTTTAAACATAAGTTTGAGTATACAAAATTGAATAATATGATAAAACAGAAGTTTTTACTTTAATACATTTGATTAAAAATTCACTTATTTAAATTCTGTACAGTTCTTTATATTCTAATGCACATAGCCCATAAAAAATCTTCCTATAAAAATAAATAAAAGTATTTCTTTTAAAAATTAAGCATTGACTGCTGCACCTAAATTAGAATGTAACAAGGGCTCAAAAGGTGTAACATTTCGTATTTCTTTTTCCAAGTTAGAAGCATAGATGTCTGTAGTAAGTTCACTTAGCGGAATTTCTTTATCTGCTTTTGCTATTTTTACTGCTTCATCCACTTCTTTTCGAATATCGTTTTCTAATTTCTGAAAAAAAATGTAAATTAGTTCATTGTTTTCACTTAGAGCCTACATTTAATAATTATAAATATCAATTCTGAATTTTATTTATTAATTTTATTAAATAATTTTTATAACTTAAAATAACTTGAACCAAATAATACATTGAACAAAACAAATTATTTTCTTGATAACTTATTTTTAATATGAAGAGAATAAACTTGGAGTAAGGTATCAGTATTTTTTCTTTACACACAAAGAGTATTTTTAGATGCGAGACTCTATCAGACTTTCTTTGATGTAGTACTACTTTAAGTCCCCCATTAAGATCGGGAAAAAATAAAGTGCATATTTCACTTATAATATTCTGTCGTCCATCTCACTTACCTTCTCTGTATTTATAATTACAGAATAAAGTAAGTGATTACTATAACCGACGCATTGGTAGCGTGACAAGAGCGCACATTGCACGATCAGCAAGGTTAAGCAACATTTGCGACGGCCACTACTTGCATGGGTGACCGCGCAGATCCTAATACCTTATTCATCCCTTAGGGTTTTTTTTACAGACAACAATGCGAATGGAATGTATGAGACTGACAAATTCGATATCTGAGTCTACGAAATGTGAAACGGATACTAAATTCGAGCAGTTTCAATGCACTGACTACTCCGGAACAAGTTTTCCTAATGAGCATATTTCTGACTTAGTTTGGCCATAGGTTTTCCCTACTTCACAGAACCCTGGGTAAATGGGTAGATTAAGATTTAGGATGAGTTTAGTTTGTAAGATAGGGGAAAATGATATTCTAATTAACATTAATGGGAAATGTAAAAAGCATCGCAGAAGTGTACGTGGAAATAAAATAAAAAAAAATTTTAATAAAAATTAAATGATTACTAAAGAAATAACTGCCAGCGTAATATGGGAGGAATCTAATAGGACTGGCAGTAGAAATCGAATAAGACCCAGATGTATATATTTTAATACAAAAACTAACAACAAATTTAAAGAAAAAAAATTGGACAAATAATTTATACTGATTTCAAAAATTAATATTCTTTTAGTATTTGTATCAATCACCTTATATTCCATTAAATCATTGCATACATTCCTATCTATACATACATATAGCTCCCGAACACCAAACATACAGACAAAGGATTAGCGCTCTCTTCAATTCTCCATCTTGATCTCTTTCTCTCTCTCGCTCGTTTTCTAAGATGCATGTGCGGCACATTTTTTTATATGGACGATTATAAAATTATTTCTAATTTACCATTATCTAAACTACCTCTGACTGCAGGCGACAACTGAGCTGTAATGTTGGTGGGGATAAATTTTCCATCAGATGTGTTCCAAATAATTATTGACATTATTGAAAATATGTCCTAGCATTATCGAAATACTTAGATTAGACAATAACAAACAAAATCATATGTAAAAACTTACAAATTATCAAATCGATATTGATAACTAACACTTAGTAATAGTTTAAAATAATTAATATCTAATAATGATATTTTTGGAAAATTAGTTAAATAAAAGAGTTACTGAGTAATGCTGTTAGTTGGGAGTAACCGTTCTATTATATATTAGACTGTCCGTTTGAACGGATGCGTTGAAGTCATAGATGAAGGACAAAGATGTGGAAAAGGGAGGCTATCTCTTTCTCTTTGCGGAAAGAGTGGAAACTTGGATTGGAACCAGGCAAGGTACATGTTGTTACCCTTTGTTGTTTTCTACACGTTACTTTTCCCCACTCCTTCGCCTATAAGAGAGAAATAGTTTACTATTGCTCTCTTACTCTTGAACTGACTTCAACTTCGATCACAGATTGTGCAGTCTACGATATAAGTCTATGGGAGCAACCACTTCGAAAAAAGCCATAGCGAAGGAAATAGCGTGGGCGGCGACAGATTGCTGTCATAGTGATCGGAGAAGGTGTACCATGCTGATTTTAAAGAGAACTGAGGACCAAGATTCTCCTTTCTAACTTTCTTTTCATAGTCCTCTGAAGTGCAGAGTTCCATCCAGCTTCCAATATCATAATTAAATCTCTGTTCTAGTAATCCTTGAAGTAGTCAAGCACCTCAAATGGTACGCCAGCTTCTACAGATATAGCTATCAGCGCAAAATCTTCGTCGTTGTCGAAGGCTTTCGAGATATAAATGGTGAACACGTACAGTGACTGATATGCGATACTTGATTGATTATGCTTTGATCAACTAAGTAGAGTCGGAAGAGCCAGGAAATACCTGACGACTGTCGCTGCAATTCGAGGAGGTCACACTTTTTCGCTACCTCTTACATCGATTAAACACAATAATCTAATACCTTTAAGAATTTGAATTTCAAAATAATACGCGACATTAAAATCATCGGGCGTTGATCTCGATTTGCGGTCGAATGCGTGAAAATCAAAATAATACCAGCGCGAATATTATTATATGCCTTTCCTACGAACTTAGGCCAAGGGTGAGCAGAGGGAGATTCGCCCGCGTCGCGCGGAAGAGCAGCGACCGCACGACAGTCAGCATGGAAAAGATATCCCGCGCTCTCCGCACCTACGAACTTGGAATACAGTGAGGGCTCGAGCCGCTACATTTCGGGTGCAGCGTATTTTAATTAAATAATATAAAACTCTCGCTTTCGATACTTTCATATTATTTAATATATATTATATATATAAAAGCGTTCTTGCAAATGATTTTGACTATAAATAAGTAAATAATAATTCTATATCCACGCGTGTGGATATAGAAAAAATGGAAAATGATTTCCAACGCTTGCAACAAGAACTCCAATAAAGATTTATATTGGTTTCTAGAAAGAGTGCACGAACTGCAACGTGCGTATTTTCTTTAGGAGGATCAAAGTATCGGAGGTTTTTCTGAGTTATCGAGAGGAGGTGCTCAGGTTTGGCATAGCAATTTATATACAAATTTACATACATCAGCAGAATTAGAAGAAGATCTTCTAAGTGACCTGAGGTATCTTGATAGACAAATACACAATAAGATACAAGAATCCGGTGAGAGTATACGTAATTTTGCAAACTCACTCATCACATTGATACGAAGATGAGAAGGCTTCATAGACGAACAACAGAGACTATATTTTACAACATGAAAGCAAAATGTCCATATTCGCCGCGACAGTGTTGAAAATACTACCAATATAATTGAGCAAGCAAAAGTATTATTAGAAAAGAAAAAATAGATGGAAAAGAAAGAAAATATATCAAAAGTACACAATAAAAGTAGTTATAAATATTATCGTAGACCAGAAACTCCTAAATATACACCGGAAAGTACGTCAGCTACGATTTATGAATCGGGATAGAGGCGACACTCACAGGCCGAAGCAACACCGAATCCAGCTAGGCCCGAGCAGTAAAATAAGAATAGGATAATAGAATATTTATTAAAGTATAATTGAAGATTTGGTAATAATTAGAGGTAACAGTCCTACTGGACAGACTCCATAAGTTCCTACGTAAGTGAAAAACTGGCAAACATATGTAACCGATATAGTTGGCATCATGAGCCAAACAATCGTATTGCTGTTCTAACCAATGGCACCGAAATGTCACTAGGAAATGACATCACATGTTACCTTTATATACTAGCTGTCCGTAAAAAAACAAAGTTTTCTAGTGATGAAAGGTCTCAATCACTATATATTACTAAGAATGGATGCTATCCATAATTTAAATATAAAACTTCAGTTAAACGGACAGGACATAGTTCAGAAAGAAAAACTCCAAACGCAGAAAGTACGAGGGTGATCCCAGAAGTACTTGCCTCAACAAATAAAACTCAAAAATTTTGGAAAAAACATATTTAATTTCCAACATAAACTCCTTTCAGCTCTATACACTTTTCCCAGCAATCTTCAATAAGTTCGATACGTTTTTTATAATAAGAATTGTCAAGCTCCTCATAATGGCCATTAACTGCCGACATCACATCTTCATTCTTAGAAAATCTTTGACCAGCAAGCCATTTGTTCAAGTCTGAAAACATAAAATAATCCGAGGGAGCTAAATCTGGCGACTAGGATGCATGACGTAGCAATTCAAACTTTAATTCATTCATTTTGGTGATTGTAATAACAGATGTATCAGCTGGTGCATTGTCTTGATGGAACAACACTTTCTTCTAAGCCAAATACAGCCGTTTTCGCTTTATTTTTTTTCGATTTAATTATTTTTTTGTTTCGGGTGTGAAGTGGTGGACCCACGTTTCATCCATGGTTATGAAACGATGCAAAGATGTGGCTTTATTTTTGCAAAACATTACCAAACACTCAACTGATACATCTTCACGACGCTGTTTTTGTTCCATTGTGAACAAACGCGGCACCCATCTTGCGCACAGCTCTGTTATCTTCAAATTTCAGTTAATATGCGATGTACCGCACTTTTTGAGGGCCTACCGTGTCTGCTAACTCGCGCACATTCTGTCAACGATCATCTAGTAACGCTTTGTGGATTTTCTTCAACATTTCTGGAGTCGTCATCTCATTTGGTCGACCACTGCGATGCTCATCTTGGCAGCTTATACGGCTTCGTTTAAACTCTGCTACCCAATATTTTACTGTTGCACACGAAGGAGCAGTCTCACCCAGAGTAGAGTCTAGTTCAGCTCTTATATTGGTTGGGCTGAGGCCTTTCAAATAAAAGTTTTGTATCACATAACGATGATCAATTTTTTTCATGTTTACAAATTCACTGAAATCGTTCACTATTTATGACTGTCAAACGAATTCTAAACATTATGATGTTTTCAAACTTGAGACATATGCTTTACCGATTGTGTACTTTCTAATATAGTGGTATTTTTTGAATAACTACCGACACCGCTAGATCAGGCTAGGTACTTCTGGGACCATTCTCGTATGTACAATATAAAAGCCTAGACAATTGAAAAATCTAACAAAACAGGAAGAGAAAGAATTATAAATATTTATAAATAACAAGATGAGTTGAGTTGATAATGTAAAAGGGCTAACACCGTTAATAAGTTATGAAATAGCGCTGAAAGTCACATCAAACAGCAATGTTTGCCCGGAAATTCAGCGATAGAGGATTTATTCATCGAACAATTCAATATAATAATAAAAGATAATGTAATACGACTTTATAGCAGCTCGTGGAGTTCACCAGTAGTTATTGTTAAAAAAAAAGATATCAAAGCACGTTTTTATATGTATTTCAGAAACGTAAATAAGGTGACTAAAAAAGATGCTTATCCACTACTGGAAATAAACGCAACACTAGAAAAGTTATGAAGAGTCAGGTACTTCTATACAATGGACTTAAAACATGGATATTAGCAAGCACCTCTGACACCTGAAAATCACCCGATAATTGAATTATCGTAACAGGAAAAGCATTATTAAAGTTAGTGCTTGGAATACACTAGCATTTCAAAATACAGAAATACATATAAATAAAAGCATTTTCAGCAAAATTAGGTGATCGGACTAATCAAGAGACTAGTCGTAGATACAATTTAGAATTCACTCATCAGAAAACGTATTGACTCCTCGTCTATTCCGTTTTCAAAAAATTGGACCAATATC
Source organism: Sycobia sp. Sy_11 (assembly GCA_018907035.1). Classification (NCBI taxonomy): domain Eukaryota; kingdom Metazoa; phylum Arthropoda; class Insecta; order Hymenoptera; family Epichrysomallidae; genus Sycobia; species Sycobia sp. Sy_11. Next base: position 2,748,314 of record JACCIC010000004.1, read on the forward strand.
TCTGAAATCTCAACATAACTATTATACATATACAGGATGTCCAAAAAGTCCCGGAAAACCTTAATAATATTCCAGGTAAACTGATTTTGGACAAGGTCAAAGTTAATTTAGAAATATCTGTTGTGAAGGAATTTAATAGTGACCTTGGATTAAACCTTGTGTTTAACTTTCAAGGTTATTTTAAGGTCAACTTTGTTTTTTCAAATGGAAACTCCTATTTTTGACAACGGAAATTGAAAGAGCAGAAATTGTACGTCCTAACATGTGCTCAAGTCATGGACCAAGGATGACCTTGATGAAACCTCTTTTGGCATAGGAAATTCTTAATTTTTGTGCTACAGAACCTATTACCCTTATCAATGAGTATGCGAGGGTGACGCTCTAAAGGGTCTTGGCGATGCCCTTCAAGGACATTTTACTTTGAATTTTCTTATTTACGGTTAGCATTACTCAGGAACAACGACGTGGACTTAGTAAAATGTGTTCACTATGGGGTGCTTGATTAGCGTGAGTCCCCTTGTCTTAGAAATTAAAACTAAAATAAACTAAAAAATAAAAATAGCATAACATGCAAATCTTGAATTCATAAGAAATTAATAAAAAAGTAAATAAAAATCATTCTTTTCTTTAAAAATTTAATTAAAATGGATAAATTTTAGCTTTATAATTTTGAACGTGACTTTGAAGTGGAACTTAAACAAGTATTAGAATTCATTTTACATACGAAATATTTCTATTAATTTAAAATACCAATCGTTAGTAAATAAGCAGTAGAGCTTCAAAATAAATTACTATTTTAATTTTGTTTAAAACATTTTTCTCCGTTCTAAGTTTGCCCTCTTCACTGTGATAACAGGATCAGATAGTTATTACATTTGATCGTATTAAAATTAATTCTTGAAATCTTGATCACTGTGATCGGCGTTTGGGTAAGGTTTAATTTGTTAGATCAATTAAAATGAATCGACTTACTGAAAGAGAACGAATATCACTTCTTATGATGAGAGGTTGGGGTGAAATGGTACGATATGTTAGGAGAGTAATGAATCTTTTCAATGCAACTTTTAGAGTTGCTAGAACTCCAATATGATTTTCAACGGTGTCAAGAACCATTGCAAGGTTTAATGATCATGGTACTACCAATGAACTAGGTAGACTAGGCAATCCAAATGCAGCATCAAATGAAGAGCCTTGATTAAATATTATGATATCATTGAGGCTCCACATAATTCTATTCTTAGGGCTAGTCAAGAAAATGACGTTAGCAAATCATCATAACATATTTAAAAAAGCCAAATTCCATCCATTTAAAGCTAATCTGGTTCATAAGTTGAACGAAGATGATTTGGATCGTCGTGTTGAATTTTGTGAAGAAATAATGGAACGCATAATTGAAAATCCTGAATTTTTAAACAATATTGCATTCTCAGATGAGGCGACTTTTCAATTTGATGGAACCTTAAATAAGCATAACTGCAGATATTGGTCACATAATAATCCTCATTGGACTAGAGAAGACAAATTACAATATCAAGAAAAATTAAATGTTTGGGCTGGAATTCTGAACAACAGAATCATAGGATCTTTTTTATCGATGGTAACTTAAATGTACAAAACTATAAAGATATGCTACGAAACCAAATAATTCCTACAATTAGAGAAAAAGCTAGAGCTAACTTTGAGAATACATGGTTTCAACAGGATACACGACACGTTCGTAGTTTCCTAGATAAGTTTTTTTCAATTGATGCATAGGGCGGAGTAGTACTATAGAATGGCCAGCTAGATCACCTGACTTAAAACCTCTTGATTATATCCAACGTATTTTTTTGGGTTTACTTAAAAGATAGGGTATACAAAACAAAACCTCAAAATTTAGACAAATTACGACGAAGAATTATTGATGAATCAGTGCTTATTCCTGCGGAAATGATCCAAAACGCAGTTGATGCTTCTTGACACCGGTTAGCTTACTGTCAAGAAGTAAACGGAGGTCAGTTTGAGCAGTTAAAGTAAAAAATTGCAGTCCATAATGCTTATGATCAAATGTGAGAGGCAAGGGGTCTCACATTAATCAAGCACCCCAACGAGAATGGATTTTACTATATCCACGTCGTTGTTCGTGGGTAGTGCTAACAGTAAATAAGAAAATTCAAATTAAAATGTCCTTGAAGGGCAATCCAATCATCCAGAAATGCTCGCACTTCTTGATCATGTTAGAAGTACTTATCAACAAGGTCGTGGTGCATCGATCTAAAAAGGTTATAATCAGAAAGCGCTATGTCTGACGTGGTGACTAGGTTGGGTGCGACAATTGCTTCCCATTCGAGCTCCAACAAGGTGTTTCAGAGCGCTATCGCAACATGTGGCCGAGCGTTGTCATGCAAGAGAATGACTGCGCCTATTGCTCACAATTACTGATCTATGTTTGATCAATTTCTCTTTCTAATGATTCAGTTGCCGTTTGTATAGCTCGGCAGCAACGGTTTCATTTGGTATTAGCAGTTCGTAGTACAGCACACACTGTTGGTCCCACTAAGTGTACAACAATACCTTTTGGCCGGGGATGTTTCATTTTGGTGTCGATGTGGACAGTTGGTCTGGGTCTTCCCATGACTTTTTGCGCTTAGAACTGTCATAGTAGATCGACTTTTAATCAACAGTCACAAGACGCCACAGAAAACTCTTCTTTTTTTTCTGAGAAGCAATGTTGTATGCGATGTTGTATCGATTCATAATGGCATTTTTGATCAAGAGTTGTGGCATCCATTTGCCTTCTTTATGAATCTTTCCGATCGAGCGTAAACATTTCTCAACTACTTCTAAAAACGCTGTCAGTGACTTCTAACTTATTAGCGAATTCTTTTTGGGTTTGAGTTGAGTTTCATCCAATAATGCTTCCATTTCACTATCTTTAAACTTTTTCGGTTGTCCAGAACTTTCTTTGCCATTAAAATCAGTATCTCCACTTCTAAACCGTTGAAACCACTCATAACATGTTGTAAGCAATGAAGCTTGTTCGCCATAAAATTCTGGAAACAATCATCAAGTTTCTTCTACAATTTTCAAATCAAAATAGCGCAAAAGGACATTCCGAAAAAAGATTTATCACAATTTATTTTTAACTCATTAAAAAATTATAATGTTTACACAAATAATGATATCTGTTAACTGAATTTTATTGGTAAATGCCAAAAATAACAAACACATACTAGATCTGACACATCTGGCTTTTCGTACTACTTATATCGCCATATAAACGTGAAGGTTGGAAACTAAGTTCACCTCTTAATACATAATGCTAAGCTTCCATAAAAAAATTATAATGTATACAAATTAAGCTTTTCTCATTATTCCCGTATGTATGAATGACGCATTGGCGTTTCGAAATCAAAGCCTGTGCAATCTCGACCATGATGGATGCTATATATATATATATATATATATATATATATATATATATACATTGCACAGGCTTCACTTTTGAAAATTCTTAAGAAGTATTCAAAAAGTAAATTTCTCTAGTTTGACATTTTTCCTTTACGGTACGAAGTAGAATTAATCAGAGAATGGTAGAATGACCGTGATCGAGCGTAATAGACAATATGATGGACTTTTCAAAGAATAAATGCCATTAACCGTGCATCCTTATGTTCCAGAATTTATTCACACCAAAGGTCTAGATGAAACCCCTGCATTCTACCGATGGTTACTCCGTGACAAGAACTCTAGAAAAGCTACTCCTCTTCAGATGGGAGACATTGGACTGATTTTTGATCGACAGCGGGTATGAATTCGACAATAAACTATTAAAACAAATGCTCGATAAATAAGGAATGAATCATGTAACGACACTTGCCATATCATCTTCAGGAAAATATAGTCCAGAAAAGTAATCCGATGCTGAAACTAATGATCGCGATGTTCGTCATAAAAGCTGCGATCAGCATTTGCACCAATTGCGCTATGTCATCAATATGGTGATATAATCTATAACACGAAGGTGACGCGTGGCTTATTAAATTACGGGCGATACTTCAACCCGATGAAGAGCCTGAGACGGGGCGTGGAAACGTACAAACCGATAGTGTAACTAAGCCGGAAGGTATAGCAAGATCGGATAAAATGCCTGCATGCTCTGCGAGATCTAATAGCACGCCATATCAAGGAAGCCAAGAAGAAGCAAGCGCAGTACTATAACAAAGGTCGCCGAGATATGTTATATTCCGTTGCTGACATGATGCTACGCTACGTACAGGTATTTTCCAATGCCGTACAGGAATTCTCAGTGAAACAAGCGCCCACATACGAGGTTTGGGATTATGTAGATAAAATCGTCAACCGTATACGTTTTGGCAATGGGAGATGCGCGAAGAACAGCTATAGTCCACCTAAAAGAGTTAAAGTGTTACCGAGCGCCGCGTACAAGTTGAAGAAATTAGAGAGCGAAAAGGGATCAACACGGATGAGATCGTATGAGGTGCGAAAAGAAGAAACTAAGAAAAAGAAAACAATAGAGAAGAATGGATAGACCGAGAGTCGAAAGCATTAGCTTGATAGACCAAATTGATATTTCATGCCCGAAAGGAAAAGAGGTAAGGACCAGATGAAATAATAAAACTACTTTTTCAAATGAGTATTTAACACATGTAATAATGGGGCACCTAAATTGATACGATAATTCGAATTACGCGTGTAGTAGAGAAATTAAATAGAATTAATAGAAATTAATAGAAAAAAAAGTAAATTATGTCATAGTGTATAATATGGAGTCTAGTAGCTAAAATAGTTAGGATACTTAAAAGATATATTTGTCAAAAATTATTACAGGATACGCAATAATCATTTTTTTTCGATTTAATAATAAACAGCGTTATTTAAACGAGGAAGATTACTGCCAACGAAGATATATCGTACACAAAATTTATGTGCATGTTAACACTATTCAACTGAAAGAACAAGTGATTAGAGCTATTGCTAGCGCCCAGTAGCCGATTATCTATTCATTTACCTGCACAGAGCCAACCTCCTCCCGACCACATCGTGAGTATAAGCTACGTATGTTCCCCCCATCCCTAGAGTCAGCGAAGAATTAGTGTCGGTGACAGTAGTGTGCAGAGATAAGATGAGTGACCAACGACCACATATAATTTGTAACCGCGCTCAAATTTTCGAAAACACAAGTCGACAGGCTGAGCGCGCACGTAACCGATCAAGGAGGATGACCATCGCCAAAAGTAGATCCAGTAACCACTGCAAGTGTGAAATAGATAGCGACAAAAGGAAAGAGAAAGAGCGAAGCACGTCTCCGTGGTGCGTATACACCGATTCACCCAGGAATGTGAGTGCATTCATCGATATATAGCTGATAATTGTCAATTAACTAATTAATAAACGTGATGTGAAATAGAGAATTCGCGACGTGTTCTTCATTTGTGCAATATTCCTCTCTTCCCTCTTTCTTTTATTTAGCACTGCCTTAACTAACATTCGTGGACGTCCTTGTGGAGAGAGTAAACGAAGTACGATATACGATAGTGTAACTATATATAAATTTCTGTAACTATTTCCACGGCAAAAGGCCACAACGTCATTGTATATATATATATATATATATATATATATATATATATATATATATAAGCTATGGCCTTATAAAGTAGCAGGTACAGAAGAGTCTGCTTATTTTCCCAAACCAACACAATAAATTTCTCTAGGACTGTTGTGATTGATCGTTTTTCCTCCTATGGTAGAAAGCACTCTTAATATAGTTTTAGTGACTATTTTTCACTAAACAAATCGTTATTTTTTATACTATAATATTTCCGATCTTTACCAAATTAGTTTTGACACTAATACGTATATTTTTTTATCACATAATTGTAAAAAATATTAAATCTAGCATTCTGATTGAAATATAGCTTCTATAGATATACAGGTATGATAGTACTTATTATTCTTCCTACTGATTATATTTTAGGAAATTGAAGTGTAACAGAAGTTCTTGGCTGGATTGATAAACCCATCGTATTAATTCCTATCATAAGCAGATTTTCGTTGCATAGTTAAGACTTGCTCGACAGCCCAAGTATAATTTCTACCGATCCAAAGAGTAGTACTCACTTTACACTTTAAATAGTGCTAGATTTTTAGTTTGTTCAATGTGAACTCAACGTATATGTATGTCCTATAAAAGAACTATTTACTATGTTAAAATAATAGATATATAAATAGATAAATAAGTCAGTATAATAGATTTGATTGTACCTTAAGCTCATTTGGTGTCACCAGTCCAGCATTTAATATTCTTTCTTTAAAACTAGTAAGTGGATCTCTTGTTTGTCTTACTTCTTGTATTTCTTCTCTTGTTCGATAGCTTGTCCCAGGATCAGACATGCTGTGTCCACTGTATCTATAAGTGAAGGTTTCCATTATCAGTGGTCCTTTGCCAGAGGTACAATAGTCTATAGCAAATCTTGTTGCTTCTCTTACAGCTAAGACATCCATTCCATCAACCTAAAATGAAGAATAACAAATCACTTATAAAAATTATAAATTCCATTTCAATATAAATTAATTAAAAAGAATTTATTGTTCATGTATAGATAAAGTCTGCTCAAAGTTTCAGTTTACATTTCAATTTATAAAATTAATCCGAACAATTCGTCTTTTTTATATTATTTAATATCGCCTTATTTATACTTTAATGGTAATTACCGATAGAGGTCTATGGTCTGTTTGAAAACAAAGCACTCCTAGATTAATTTACATAATATTCATAGAACCTCACTCTTCTTGATTGTTTTAATATATAAGCTTAATAAATAAAAAATGATAAGTGTTGCCCAATTTACATGACCCTAAAATTAAATTTAGATTATTGCGATTTTTCAAAATATGACCACTTTCAGAAGTTTTTCTTTTATATCTACCGTTAATAGCATGTTCTAAAATATTTACATTATCAAAATTGAAAGAATGTAAAAAGTCAAAGCTATGTTCCTTTAGCCCGGAGATACCATTCGTACATCGTAAACTATACTGTTATTCATATACTCTTTGTTCTACGTATTTATCCGCTTGTCCAATGTAATATTTGATATTCTAGTATTTCACAATCTTTATAATAATTTATAATAAACCTTTTACATATGGTAACTCTAATATTTTCTTATTATTATTTTCATCTTTTATAGTATGTTTCTACTATTATTATAAATATCCACTCTTATCCATTCTCTCCACAATCATTTTTTCTAGTAAGTCTACTGGCTAACTATGAATGAATATCTCTTTAACTAATTTTAAATTATTTTTTCTAAAATCTATATGATCATTTGATTTCTCTGTCAATAACCTCTATAACACTAACTATCTTACTTCTATAACAGTAACTATCTTACTTCTATATTGATATATATTCTAACATAATATATATTCAGGATTTAATTATATATTATAGTAAGATAATCCATAATTATAATAGCATGCGCTTTGACATAATATGGGAACATAACATTAGAGTACTCTAAAATGTGAACTTTCAATTATCAAATAGTTAGAGTTGAAATTGTATCAACACGCTAATATCATTAGTCTACATCCTAAATTTACGTTCAACAGTACGTTATCTTATAAGTGTGTTATAGAGTAATCTTACATTATATATGTTGCTATTTATATGCTGAGCCTAATAATGAAAAGATAGTAATTTGTGTAACACTTTTTCGACTCCGATTAAGGTACCTCCAAAACATGGTTTTTGAATGAATCAACGTCTTCTTCAGATGCCGAAAAACGTTGGTCACGCAATTTCTTTTTGATGTACGGCAATAAGAAGTCATTGGATGTCAAATCAGGGCTATAAGGCGAGTGACGCATCGATTCGATGTTTTGGCTTGTCAGAAATTCGTTTGTCTGAATCGATGTGAGAGCTCGCATGGTCATGATGAAAAATGATCCTTCGTTACAGGTTGTTTTTTCGTACTTCACAAAGTACTTTTGGAAAACAAATGGTTATGTAACATTCAGAATTCATCGGTCTGCTTTGCTCAAACAGTACAACTGCCACATGTTCAGTTATTCAGAAGAAACTGGCGATCATTTGCTTCGAGGTGGTTCGAACACGAACCACTTTGTCGGATTAGGCTCGTCTTGGAAGGCCCATATAATGGATTGCTGTTTTGTTCATACATAAATCCAAGGTTCGTCACCTGCGTCGATGTTATAGACAGCTTTTAATGCAACCCGATTGTATTTCTTGAGCATTTCTTTGCACCAATTGGTACAAGCATCTTTTGGAGCTTTTATCTAATTATGCGGGATCCAACCTGAACAAATCTTTTTAAGGTCTAAATAGTCATGCATTATCTTATTCATGCTTGTCATACCAATTCGTAAATATTCCTCAATCTTACGGTTGGTCGTATAACGATCTTGCTTTATCAGTTCACGCACAGCATCAATGTTTTCTAACACAACAACCGATTTCAAAGGACCTCCGCGGAACTCGTCCTGGAGCGAACTGTGGACACGATTAAATTCATTATATAACCTTTTTTCAGTAGCCAAGAATAGGACTTCATCGCCAAAAGTTGAAGTAAGTTGATCGAAATTGTGTCTTGATAAGCCACATTGAAAGTCGTAAAAAATCATCGCACGAAAATTTTTACAAGTTAGTTTCATTTTTTCACTGAGTCAAAATTTTCAAGTTGCTGTAAAGAACATAAGTTATACTTAAATGACAAAACGTTCTGAAGAAGGTTATCGTTAAAAATATCAAATTTTCAATTTGACACATCAGATACCGCCTGCAAACTTGGTACTCCAAGACCCAAAATATAAATAGCAACCGTCGTATCTATACAGTATTATCTCTATAACTTTTGGGTTCTGTTTTAAAGTTACATTCTAAATATTTTTAAAATATAAAAAGCAATTAAATCTTACCCATATTCCAGGTACAAAATCGCCTCTTGTATAGTATTCTGTACTTGCTGAAGCACGATCAACACTAGTACCCATTCCATATCCATTGTTTTCACAAATAAATATACAAGGTACATTCCACAATTTCGACATATTATATACTTCAAACAATTGTCCTTGGTTAGCGGCGCCATCGCCATATAAAGCAAGACATACACCACCAGTATTTTGATATTTATGAGCAAAAGCAATTCCAGCACCTAGAGGCACCTAAAATAAATATATATCACATTCGAATTAATAAAATATACAATAGATATATATATATATATATATATATATATATATATATATATATATTTAACTGTTATTTAAAGTTGCTCTATTTATGCTTCCAAATACCGACACTAATCAGAGACAGAGGTCTATGATGTGCTGGTAAACAAAGCACATGTAAATTATTACAGCGTTGCTGACGTCAATCAGCCGAGACCGGAATTGGAACTCAGACCACCAAGTTACTAGACCGTCGCTCTAGCGAGCGAGCCATCATAGGCCTCTAATAATATATATTTAATTAATATTATCAATTCTTTTCCAATAACTTGTAACAATATAAAAAAACAAGCTAAACATATTATCTATTGAATAAAAACCATTTGATATAATCGATAATAATGAGTCGATTCAGTCTGCATAGATTTTTTTATTAATAACACATTGAGTGTACAAGTAAGTTTCCAGTGTTTGTCAAAAGTTGGCGTTACCACTGTAGACTGGACAGAAATGTTAGACCTCATGTGTTATATTTATAGGTTGTGTATCTGCTTTTGCAAACAACTTTACAGCATTAGATTGAGAATTGCTTTCGGTGTCGTTTACTTTATCAAGAAAACTATTAGTGAATCGACGTATCGCGAATGGTTCAAAGGTTCAAAAGTAGTGATTTTAAAGTTCAAGACAAGGATCGCTCCGGAAAGCCGAGAAAATAAACGCTCTTCTGGATGAGACTCCGTGTCAGATTCAAGAAGAACTGGCTACATCATTGAACGTCACATAACAAGCCGTTTTCCTACAACTAAAAGCATTGAGATTCATTCAAAAGGTTTGAAACTGCATGAAATGTTGATACAACGGTATGAAAATAAATGAACTTAAAAAATGGATTTATTATGATAACCCTAAATGCAGAAAATGGTATAGAAAATTCGCCCAATCGATGCCGATACGAAATATTAACATAAATAAGATCATGCTCTACATATGGTGGAATCAAAAGAGTGTCATTTACTAAGAATTGCGCCTGAGTAGTTAAAACATCAAAGGATCATTGTATCGAACCCAATTTATTCGTTTGAAGCGAGTATTACAGTAAAAATGGTTAGAATATGAGACCAGGCATGAGTAGGTAATTTTTAATCATGATAATGCTCAGCCAAATTCCAAGACTATTTGGAGAATAGTGGGCCGGAAAAGTGAGCTACCACTTGTTTCGAATGCTTTCGAATGCAGAACACTGTTACGGGAATAAGCTTCAGTTAAGTAGAGAAATTAAAAAATTGTTCGATACGTTCTTGGGCTCGATCAACGAGATTTTTTTTTGATGATGGGAAAAAGATAGAGCTTGTAATGGATGCTACATTGAATAAAAGATATGTAACCATGTTTTCATAATAAAACCTCACATTTTGGAGAAAAACGCTAGAAACTTACTTTTAAATCCAATCACAATACAATTTATAATAATGAAATATGGAAAAGATTCTAATTGATGAATAATTTAAAATAATATTATTTATAGAGAGTTGGAAAAGAATCGAACGTATTTACATAAATTTCTTTAATATAAATTAGATGAAAAACCAATAAAGTAACGACTGTCGCCAAACTCCAGACTCCTGAAAAACTTCCGTTACGAGATGTAATATATACTACTATTTCTGTTTAATCCTGTTGAAATTGAAAACAAAGTTTATTACCACATGATAAACAAAACAGTCTCTGAATCAGGCAATCTATCTCCAGGACTTTTTGTCTTATGAATTTCGCGGTTATGTACAAAGCGCTGCAGAGCTCGTATCTGGCAATACTATACATCATTTGAAAGGTCTTGACATAACGTACAAAAGGACGCTATGAATGATTAGTTTGGATATTGCGTTCAAAAGTTATAGACGTGTAAATATGGAATTCACTAATGCCGACATTCGCGCTGTTTTAAAGTTTTCCTTCGTCCAAGGCAAATCCGCTAGCGAAACGTTCCGTGAGATTAATGATGATTTGGAGGATAGCACGCTATCACTTCGAACCGCAGAGGAATGGTTTCGACGATTCACATACGAAAATATCAAGTGAAAACGGTCGTGGTCCAAGGCCAGTGGATCGTCCTAAACAGTGACCAAGGCGGGATTGACGGCTGGGAACGTTTTGCTGTGTGTTTGGTGAGATTGGAAGGGAATCATCCACTATGAGCTGCTCCCATATGGCCAAACGCTTAATTCTACCATCTACTTTGAACAACTGGACCGCTTGAAGGCTGTCGAACAGAAGCGTCCACAATTGGCCAACAGGAAGGGTGTAGTGTTCCACCAGGACAACGCCAGACAACACACTTCGTTGATGACTCGTCAGAAGCTACGGGAGTTCGGATGGGAGGTTTTATCGCATCCACCATACAGCCCGGACATTGGACCAAGTGATTCCAACCTGTACCTGTCCATGTCGAACGCCCTTGGTGGTGTAAAGTTGGACTCAAAAGAGGCTTGTGATAAGTGGCTGTCCGAGTTCTTCGCAAATAAGGAGAAGGGTTTCTACTAGAGGGATATTATGAAGTTGCCGTCTAGATGGAAACAGATTATCGAACAAAACGGCGCATATTTGAAGTAAATCCGACCACTGTAACACTTTTTATAAAGCATTGAATGAAGAGCAAAAAAGCGGAAGGAGATATTTGACAACTTAATAATAGATAACGATATATATATATATATATATATATATATATATATATATAATTGAAAAAAGGAACTCGTATGGTCTGGAAAAAAGTATTCAAGTTGGACGAATTGGACTATGCGCTGTCCGTCCATTGTATCTCTCGACCCTTCTTGTTTTCCAAATTGAAGAAGTCATTGCCGTCATGGAAGTATTCTTCGCGGAACACGGCAAAGAGTATTTTTCGAACTGGTTGAAGAAATTCGAGCATAGCTCAGTCAGTTATATCGAACTGAAAGAAGATTATAAGAAAAATAATTCGTCACTGTGTCTAGATTTTCTTTCTTTTGTAAACAAAGTACTTATCAGACTACCTTCGTATTTTATTCTAAGTTGTTGATTGAGAAGAAAATTTAAATAATTATTTTCGTCATTCTTAATCATACTACTTTAATTAATTTTGATTGCTTTGAATTTATCTGACTTGTTAGAATCTTTCCATGAGAAGCTAATAATAATTTAAATCTTCATTTTTCTACATGTACTCCCCCCCACAATCAATTTCGTGTACCTGTTTATGTAAAAGCTACAAGACTTTGGTGTTTTATTAAATTCTCTTAAGGCGTATCTAGTTCACATCGTATATATATGCGCTTCATTTCATCCATCGACATAATGCCTCTTTTAATCTATTCGCTTAAGTTAATTTTGCTGGTCATTCAACCTGGTATTTATTTAAAAGAATTATTACTTATGCATTAAGGTGTATTTGATTTTTATTGTCATCAATTGATAATAGTTTTATCTCGAAATGAAGTGTCAAAGCTCGAGTTCGAAAAAGTCGTTATATTGTGAAACCAAAAACAAGGTACGTGATTTTTTCAGAAAGATTTGATTAAACTTGCAAATAGATCCAAAAAATTTATTGATATCCAAGGTAACTGTGCAGAAAAATTGTTTAAAAGTAAAATAGTAAGTCAAGTTATTTTATAGCCTAAAACTAGTGTTTTTTCCCAACATAGGAAAACTTATTTTTTAAATACCACTCGTATATAAATATATTTATAGCCCGGAAAAGTCAACTGCAGAATGAAGAATTGAAAGAAATAATAGAAGACTTTCAGTATCTACGCAGAAAGGGGACTACTACCTCGTGAGCAATCGAATGCTATATTACTACTTCCGGAGGTCAAGGAAAAAGAACCACAAAAAGGCTGCTTAACATGCTTTCAATAGATAAATTGTAAAGTATTGACTTTAATTATACACAAAGAAACTCAACACTTTTGGTTTATTTAAATATATATTTTGTAGACTGTATTATAACGATGTATTACAAGTATACGTGTGTAATTATAGATGTACGTGCGACTTTGTTGAATTTACGGTTAGAGACATTCCTCATATTCTTACATGATCTTAAGTAGCTGAAAAAAGTATACAGGTTGTGATAATAGGCAAGCGATGCATGTACAATTTTAAGTATTTTTTTTCTCTATATCTCGGCTTTGTAAATTTATTAGCGTTAATGTCAGTTTTGTTGTTGTTTTGTATTTTTCACCATTATTGAAAAAGGAGTTTGAGTATTTCATTTTTTGTTTTGTCATGCAATTCATTTAAGGATTATTAAAGATCTCTGCATCCTAATTCTTATTCTTACAATTTGAATATAAATAGAACTGTAAAATTCGAAGATCAACAAGGGAAAGATAAATCAAAATCTCGCATGATTTAATGTTTGACTTTATTTTAATGACAATCTCGCATGATTTTGTTTCTCTTTATCTGTTAAGCAGGATAAAAATATATGCACATCAATTTTATAATCTCTCGGCCACAAGTTAACCTTTCCGTTAAATTACAATAAATGATTTGCGACAAAAATTTAAAAATTGCATGGATCCTTTTGATCCACCTTGATCAAAAATACAAGAAAATATTCGGCGAATAATTGAAAATGTATGTTGTTTAACAAACACGTCGTTCAATAAATCCCGAGACTAGCACAGAGATGGTAGTGCTAGTAATACCAAACTGGCCACGTTTCCCTAGAGTACAAACCTTTACATGAAACGCATAAAAATTTCACGTGGATCGGATCACAAACAGCAGAGTTATCAAGGCTAGAGTAAAGTCACTTTGTAATTTGTTTGAAAAGTGGAAAGAAGCGTTTAGACTTTTTTATGTCCATAAACGTAAATATTTAATTACTAATAGTTAAATAACATTATTTCTATATTTTTTATTTGATATAAAACAAAGTTCAATCTCTATATTCACGTGTAGGCATCTGATCAATACAAAAACTTGCTTTTTAACATTATTTTATAAAAGGTTATAGTATTAGTTAGCGAGAAACTGTAACAATAAATAAATAGTTGTATTAGATTAATAATGAGCTATATATATGAAATTAAGAAACATATGATGATCGTTTTGATTTTCAATTTCTCTGTACCAATAAATATAAATATAATACGAGAGTTGTTGTTTAGATTTGTAGCCTTAGAAACTACGTATTTTAGTCACGAGCTGAGACTTCAATCCAAGCTTCGAGATTTTTAGCCATAGTTTTTACCAACAATTTATGCTGGTTACAATATTGTGATGATTCATCCGCTTAAAAAATGAACTTAAGACGTAAATATTTTAAAACAATAATTTTTTGTAAAATTTAATATGGATTGTCAAAACAACATATTCTAATTTGTTTTAAAAAAAACTTACATAAAGAATTCAATCTGGTTCAATGTTTCCTTAAGAATGAATTCCATGACAGTTGCTCAACATTAGCTATTATACCAGAAATAATCAACCCCATGGATACCATAAAAAACCATTTTATGTATCATTCCAACTTACAAATGAATCTACGTCAGAATATTAACCAAATTAATCAAAGTAAAGTATTGAAAAATATTAGGCATGCATTTTTTAGTGGTCTTTGTTCATTTTTAAGGATATGTGATGAATGATAGAAGATAATGTAATTCTTCTATCATAAGAATGATATAATGTATTTTTACTATACGAATATCATAAAAATAAATATGAAAAATTCAATCGAATTATTCAATTTATGTTAATAAAAAAATTTTATTTTGAAACCTATTACATATATACCATATTAATAATATTGATTTATTTAATCTTTTAATGTTATTAAAATGATGCTTATAGTCATTTTATTCGCTAATTCGCATAAGTTGTATTCATATATTCAATCAATTATAGCCTAGAAGGTCGATTTCAAAAAATCCCAGACATTTTAAACAGGAGTTCAACCAGTGGTGCCACCTGTTTATGCTTTTACCCGTTCAAAAAAGACATTTTCTATTTATATTCGGTCAAAATTTCACGACATTTAGATAAATAGAAGCGAAGTTATTGCGGCGCAAGTGACAGAATGTTTTGTTTGTTGGTCAGAAAATGAGCATTGTGCAAAGAGCTCTAACATCAAGTTTTGTTTTAAACTCGGCAAAACTTTCATCGAAATACATTAAATGATGTAACAAGTTTATGGTAGTGATTTTTTTCTCTGATACAACAATTAATTAGTGGTTTCGGCTTCTCAAAACAGCTGGAAAGACCTTAATGACGACAAACATTCGGTTGGCCAAGGGAAACAGCAAAAGAAAGTAACATCGAGAAAATCCATCAATTCATCGAATGTGAACCGAAATCGTCGGTGCGTTACATGAAAGTGAAATTAAATTTGTCAGCAGTATCGATTCAGCGCATTTGGACATTCGTCGATTCAAGTATTTGGGCCTCCGAAAGGATTATTCGTGCTTTGTTCCACACAAATTGACTAAGACCCAAAAAACGCTTCGAATTCAACATTCTAAAGACATCATTAAAAAAGCCAAAAGGGACGAAAACTATTTTTATTCTATCTTACCTGGTGACGAGACATGGTATTGTAATATGATTTCGAAACCAAACGTCAGCGTGCAGAATAGAAAGCCCACGATTAGCCAAAACGGAAAAAGTCGCGCGTAGAAAAAAAAATCGAAAATCAAAATAACGTTCATCGCTTTCTACGATTCCGAGAGCATTATTCACTAAGAAGTCTCTATCTGGCAAAACGGTTAATACTATGTATTATTATGGTGTTATGAAGCGTTTGCTTGTCCGTATTTGTCGTGTTCAGCCAGAATATCATAAAAGTAGAAACTGGTGATGGCGTTTGTTGCATGATCATGCGCCGTCCCATAAATCAACATTGGTGATTGATTTTTTTATCAAAAACGGCATTCTGATGGTCAATTACTCACTGCATTCATATGATATGGTATCTTATAACTTTTACTTGTTCGGTAAATTTCCTCTGTCGATGAAAGAAAAGCGTTACAGGGACGTCGAAGACATCTGAAAAGCAACAACTGCCATTTTGAAGATTATTCCGGTTAACGAAATGAAAAAGTTATTTGGCATGCTGTTCATGCACGCTAAGCTTTGTATTGATTCGAAAACTAACTATTTTAAAGCAAATAAATGAATTTTGCAAAAAAAAAAAATTAGTTTTGAGTTTTTTTGAAAAATGTGGGAACTTTTGAAATAGATATTGTATATTACTTAATCCTCCACCAGGGGTTGACACCTTGTCGCTTGCCTCTTGTAGGCCAGTGTGGAGGCTCGTCTGGGGATCTGAGCGGCTGACCTGGCAATGGTCTGGGAGAGTGCGGCCCTGCCCTAGGACAGGCTGGGTGGCGAAAAGGTGCTGATGCAGGAAACTGACTCTCGGGCGCCAGAGTAACCACTCCGGCGGGATCCTTGAATAAGGAACCCGCGTAGGTCTCTCTCGTACCTGGAGCTGGACCTGGGGACTCTCGAGAACAGCCAGGCGAACACCCCAGAGGCCAAGGTCAACCCCCCATTACGTTCGGAAGGATGCGTAATGGGTATTACATCCAACTATAAAATTATAGCGGTGGCCTCGGCGGAGGTAGTAGGGATGGGGCGAATTGTAGTCGCTTCTGCCTACCTACCGTATGATAATAAAGACAACCCCACTGGGGAGGTTCGGAGACTAGTGGAATACTGTAGAATCAACAGCCTTCCAATAGTCCTTGGATGTGATGCAAACTCGCACCATAGGGTGTGGGGTAGTACTAAGACGAACCCAAGAGGTGTTAAATTACTGGAGTATCTTTCGGGTACAGACCTTGAGATACTCAATGTGGGCGACACTCCAACGTTCGGAAACCGGTAAGGGAGCAGGAAAGAGATATAACTATCTGCTCAACTGGGATAGCTAATAAGATCTACGGATGGAGAGTGGAGGAGGTGGAGACACTGTCGCACCACTCTCTGATAACATACTCACTGGGGACACTGAATGAGGAGGAACCAACCTGGCTGCACGATCCTAAGCGCACAGACTGGCAGGGCTACAGAAGGTCCGTCGAAACTGCTTTTAAGGACTTAACTGTAGAGATCAGGGACAAGCGAACGCTTGAGAACGTCGCGAAGTCCTTTAATGACGCCATCAAACACACCTTTGAGGAGAATTGTCGCCCCAAACGGACGAGACCCAGGGGCGAGGTTCGATGGTGGAATAAGAAACTGGACTACCTGAAAGAGACTATTATGGTCCTCCGGAAGATAGACAGGAGAAAAGATAGTGATTCTGATTCGACTGCATACAGAGCGTCCAGGGACAACTACGGAGATGCAATAAGGTCAGCCAGAGAGACAAGCTCGAGAAATACTGTGAAAGCATATGTGAGGGTAAGAAAGCGGCTAGGCTGAATAGAATCCTGTCAAAGGACCCTGGCACGGTCCTGGGCACGCTGAAGAGGCCCGATGGCAGTTATGCACTATCGGATGAGGAAACTATGGAATACCTTATCCAAGTCCACTTCCCTAACTTCAGTAGAAATACTGAACAAGATGACGATACAGTCACAGAAAATGGCCACTGGACGGGTTACGCTAAACTGGGAGCTCACCGAATGATAGAAACCAGATTGTTACACCGGACAGGGTCACATGGACCGTAGGGTCATTTGGCGCATTTAAATCACCGGGACTGGATGGAGTCTACCCGGCCTCCCTACAAAGAGCCGGGGACTGTATTGTGGGCCCGATGACAAGAATGGCGAGGACAAGCATCACTCTGAGTCATATGCCAGCAAGATTGCTAAGGACCAGGGTGGTATTTATACCTAAAGCAGGCAAAGGTAGTTACACATCCCCGAAGGATTTTAGACCCATCAGCCTGACATCTTTTATTCTCAAGACTATCGAAAGGATGATCGATAGATTCATCAGAGACGACGTCTTGAGAAGAAATCAACTCCATAAGGAGCAACATGCATACTGCACCGGAAGATCCACGGAGACGGCTCTATATAGAACCGTATCTGTGATGCGATCTCAGGTGGAGGCTAAAGGGTTTGCCGTAGGTATCCTTATGGACATCGAAGGAGCCTTTAATCACACGTCACGAAAGGTTATCAAGAAGGCCTTAAATAGGCATGATATCCCTCCGTGCATCACAGAATAGATTGACCATATGTTGGGAAATCGCATCCTGGAAGCAAGCAAAGGGAGCACGACCCTACGAGGAGGAATAGAGTCAGGGTGCCCACAGGGGAGCATCCTGTCCCCGCTCCTATGGTGCCTCGTGATGGATGAGCTCCTAAATAAGCTGAACAGCATCGGTTGTCTGGCGGTTGGTTATGCTGACGACATAATGCTAATTGCCCGAGGGCCCCTTTTGGATCTCCTTATGGGAGTACTACAGGGTGCCCTTGAAGTGGTCGACAGATGGTGCAGACGAACCGGTCTGTCGGTTAACCCAGGGAAGACTGAGGTCATAGTATGCACCAGGAGATATAAATGGAATAGGAGTTGTGGCTTGACTCGTGGAGGGCATTCACTGACCTTTAAGAAGTAAGTGAAATGCCTAGGTGTGACCATTGGTAGCAAACTATTATGAAATAAACACCTAGAGTATATACCTGGCAAATTGACGGCCTGTCTGTGGCAGGTTAGGAGAGCCATAGGCAGGACGTGGGGCCTCAAGCCAGGTATCATGAAATGGATATACAAGGTTGTCCTGAATCCCAGACTAACCTACGGGGCCCTGGTCTGGTGGGAAAGGACGGCTTTGGTGACTGCCAAAAACTCACTCGAAAGACTGAGAAGCATGGTGGTGAGGAGCATCTCCGGAGCGATTAGATCTACATCTACTGCTGCGCTGGGCATGCTCCTCGAAATAGAGCCATTTAAACTGACTCTGGCGGGAGCGGCTGCAAAAACCCTCCACAGAGTCAAAAGATCGCTCAAAGAGGTGAGCAGAGACGGTCCATTACGGCTCCCCCGGAGACTGGACGAAAAGTTGACTTTGCGAATGAGCCTCGACGCCACGACAGGAGATTCCTCTTTGACAAAAAATATAGGGTCAGTATCCCGTCCAGAAAGGAATGGGAGAATGGGCTGGTAAGCATCCCTAACATTAAAGAGCTGTGGTATACAGATGGCTCTAAATGTGAAAGGGGTGCAGGTGCAGGAGTGTACCAAAGAAGTAACGGAAAGGGCACAAGTTTCCCTTTGGGGAAGTACCCTACCGTTTTTCAAGCTGAGCTAGTGGCAATTCTGCGGGGAGCTGAGATGGCTGCGGAAGCGGCCCTGGGCACCCACATTTGCCTCTGTTCAGACAGTAAAGGCGGACTACAAGCTTTAAGCAGTTACACAACTAGATCTAATGTGGTAAGGGACTGTTATGAGGCCCTCAATAGACTGGCGAATAAGGCAATAGTCACGCTACTATGGGTACCGGACCATTATGGAATTAAAGGGAACATGGTGGCGGATGACCTTGCCAAAATAAGAGCTAGAACTCCCTATAGCCGCCTTGAGCCGGCTGTAGGACTCTGCAACACCCTCATCAAGGGGGAGATAGAGAGGTGGATAACGGAAGAAAACAGCCGACTATGGAAGACAAATGGAGAGTGCAGGCAGGATAAAGCCTTCACCTCCACAAGTAACATAAAAGACTGGACCAGGGTAATCCTTGGCCTCAGCAGAAGAAGGGCAAAATTGCTCATTGAGATCCTCACAGGTCACGGCAAGATTAACGCCCACATGTGCAGAACGCTTTTGCTGCACAGAGGATGAAACCCCCGAACATCTTCTGTGCCACTATCCAAATATATCTGAGAAAAGGCGGCGACATTTGGGGGCTGCCTACTTGGAGATTGAGGACATTGAATCCAGTATGACGACCAGAATAATTTCATTCTGGGACGCCTGCCGTTTATAGCGGCTGCTGGTCAAGGGAGGGACGCGAAGGGTTTACCCATGCGTCCGGAGGCCGGGAAGGCCCAACTCCTTAAAATAAAATAAAATAAATAAATAAATAAATAAATATTACTTAATTTTATTAACCCTAAATATTGTAAATGTAATCATTTACCTGAAATTACCTAAAATATAATATTATATTACTTATACATTGCTTAATTCTATTCATAGTAAAAATTGTAAGTGTAATCATTTATCTGAAATTACCTAAAAGATAATGTTATATTATTGTATCAGATGAATAAGTATAATGTAAAAAACATTATAATATAATAATCAATTTTTAAATCATTTATGGCTGAATAGAATATATCTATCTTTTAATAAAAAATAATAAGATTATAAAAACTAATTAAGTAGGTATTTTTTAAAATACTATTATGGAAAATAAATACATTTATTTAAATTATGTAACTTATATGATTATACATTTTAATTTTAACAATAAATTAAAAATATAAGTTCATCTTTAATAAAAGAAACAGAATTTCATGCTGAAGAAAGTAAAACTTCCTTTTTAAATAATAAATTTTACTTTTAAAAGTTTATATTAAATAAATGATCTCATTACATACTTGAGCTCCCACAATACCATTTCCTCCATAAAAATTTTTAGCATACATATGCATAGATCCACCTTTTCCGCGTGCATTTCCACTTTGACGGCCAGTCAGTTCTGCAAGAACACCCACAGGTGATACCCCCATAAGGTAAGTCCAGCCATGAGCTCTATAAGCTGTTATAACGGAGTCTTGTGAACGAAGTGCAGCTTTCATACCAACCGCACAGGCTTCCTAAAATTGATGAAATAAAATGTAAAAAATATCTAATCTAACAATTAAAAATGAAATATTTAATGTAGTAAATATTATCATTTTATTTATAGAAAAGCTTTTATATATTTAGTAAGTTCTTCCCAATGATAGAAAAATACAAAATAAATAATGTAATGAAGCATATCTATAAAATAATATTTAATATAACTGCAAAATGTAAAATTACAAATGCTAGAGAACTGTTTTCCAAAAAGTTTTCGATAATAATCGAGTCCGTAGGTATTGAAATTTATTCTTTATAATATATATTCTTATTCTACTAATGATTTCTGTTAAAAATGAAATAAAAAATTATTTGGTATAAATTAGTATTTATCGTGTTTTGATATATTTTTTGTAATTATTATTACAATGAAAACTCTATTCAATTGTAGAGTTTCTTAACAACAAATTTTTGCGTTCTACTTATTGTATATTTTTAGTTACTACGTTACAAATAGAATAGGAATTGGTCATTTTTTCCTAGAATAATAAGTTATTAGTAGAAGTATTAGTAGAATAAGTTATTAGTAATAAGTTATTAGTAGAATAATAGTCTTCAAAATAATTGCCTTGTGTATCAATACAGCAATTGGAATGGTCATGCAATGAATTGAACAATTGTGTAGATGTCCTGCTAATATTATCATAAGGACGACACTTTTTGAATGAATCCAACATTCATTTAGCGATTTCCTTTCATAACCCTTTGTAGCTACCAAATAAAATTAGGCAAATATGATGAATGTTTATGATTAGAACATCATTTTTCGTTAAAAAATCAGTCACAAGCATCAAACGATGAGATACTGCATTATCGTGCAGTAAACACTAGCTTTTATTTTTACGATATTCCAGCTTTACACAATAACGTAAGACAAACATAATAAGACGTTTCATAACACCGAATTAATATATAACATTAACAGTTAGACCCGCTGGAATTTATTCCTTATAAATGATTCCTTTTGAATTGTATAAACAAATCATCACTGATTTATTTCTTGACTTCTTTAGACGCATTTCGTTGGATTTAGCTTATTTGTGTGCTGATATTCGCTACTTTAACGCTTGATTTTCGACACATATTCAAAATACCATGTCTCTTCATCAGTTACGATCGTACAAAGGAAATCTTTTTTCCTCTCTCACGATGACTTTTGAATGTTGGGTGCAAGGAACCGCATCTTTTTGGATGATAATAAGTTTTGTTTTCATGAACCATAATGTAGATTTGGACTGCTTTGATGAAATTTCTAACAAAACTATGTTTCTTTCGGTGACTTACTCTTTGGGCCGGCCTGAACGTTCAATATCATTCAAGCAAGCCGACCATTTTGTAAACATAATGGTATAATCACAGGCGACATCTAGAAATTTTGATTTAAAATCCTTATATTTTTAACTTCGCATAAGAGTAAGGAATAATCAAACATATTACATACTAAAATTTGCATTTTCAGTAAATTTATTACAAAACATCTAATATATATAAATGTGTGGTCACACCCAAGTCGAATTAATAATCTTCTCTAAATAGCAATTAAATTCTTGACCATTGTTACGTTGATTTCTACTCTAAGTACCTTTCAGTTCTTAATATGGGTATAGGACGTGAGTATTTATCTTCGGCGCTGGTGAGGATGACTCGTGCCCCCCTTCTCTTCCTCAACTTTAGGAAAAATTAACAGCATCTTTGTTGTGGTGCCGGGCAGTTTGCAGCAATGTGACTGTTCAAACCGCTCTTTAGTGCATTAACTCTCCTGGAATTTGAACCTACTGACCTTCTAATGCCGGAGCGTCCTGGCTGATCAATAATAATAATGTCCTGTGAGTTGTTTCCTTATCTGTGACATTGTGTTTTCTGTTTCAGTAATTTAATCTTGAATCTTTACAATATGGCACGTGAGATTCAGCACAATTGATTATGCTATACTCTAAACACTATAGAAAAGGGCACTCTATACTCCATGCATATATACACGAATATCACTATACAAACGGCTAAGATAAATGCTCATTTCAACAATAATAATATAGGAAAAATAAATAGCTTGATTTGACCACTGTACGAAAAAATATCATTTATTAAATAGCTTATAAAATATTAAAAGATTGTAAATTATAATAATTTTAATGTAAACAGTTTTTCAAAATTTTACTTAATAAGAAACTATATAGATTATTCAAAAAACTTTATTATACAAAAATATAGTAGACAGATATATGATTATGAAAGAGGGATTGACTGTTGAGGTAATCCCTCCTCCTCAACTTTCCTAAGTCTAATAGTACGGTTGTTTGTCAATTGTTTGAAAATGTATATCATAAAATTAATTTTAAAAACAGTAAAACGAGTAAAATATATTTCTAACTAAAATATATTTATAAAGGCAATAAATTTATAACACAATTTTTTCTTTTCAAAATAAGTTTTATGAACAAAGATATGGCTGTCCAATGGGATCACCTTCAACACCGGTTATTGCTAATTTGTAATGGAAAAATTAGAAAATATTGTATTAAATAAGTTAAATATTGAATCAATTATCTATAAAAAATATGTTGATGACATCTTTATAATTGTACAGAAAGGTGTATAAACGAAATGGTGGATGTTTTTAATTCCATCCATGATAGAATTAAATATACAAAAGCATTAGAATTAGACAATAAATTAAGTTTGTTGGATGTCAATGTTATTAGAGTTAGTAATAACAAAGTAAAATTAAATTGGTACAGAAAACCTACATCGTCAGATAGGTTGTTAAATTTGAACTACGCCATCTATTCGGAAACAAGGTAGGTATTGTACAGGTAGTCATTCACAGAGCATTCAAATTATCACACAAAGATTTTAGAAAAGATAATTTAAAATTTGTTAAAGAAATATTCATTTACAATGATTATCCAATAGACTTTATAGATAAAATGATTACAGAGAGAGTGGATCAAATTTATAATAGCACTGGAGAACTTAATATGGAAAAGAGGAAGAATAATAATAAAATCGTGGTATTACCATATGTAAAAAATAAATTAAAAATTAAAAATAAAAATAAAATTAATAATAAATAAAAATAAAAATAAAATAATAAATAAAACAAAAATAATAAAAACAATATTCTAAACTAAGTTTAGTTCCTGAGGATGAACCGTAGCGGTTCGAACCGTCGGCCACCAAAGGTAATTCTAAATTTAAGGTGGTGGGGGCAGTCAGGTTGTCCTTTACTAACATAGAATATTGTTTTTTATTATTTTTATTTTGTTTTATGTATTATTTTATCTTTGTTTGATTATTAATTTTATTTTATTTTTAATTTTTAATATAATTTATTGTAGTAATAAGTTTTATTTCAGATTCTACGGGGGTCAATATAAACAAGGGCAGTCTGACTGTCATTATTTTAGCTAATATATTATATAATAAAGAATATAAGACCGATAAAAATATTTATTATTTAATTCAAAACAGTGGACATAAGTACAATTTTTAATTCTAGTATATTTCTAATGTAATACTAATAATTGAGAAACGTGAAAATACAAACCTAATCTCAATACATTGACAAGAACCATGCCTTGCACAAGTTTATTAAAAGTAAAAAGAGTAAAAGATTCTGGAATTAAATAAATATTTAAAAGAATGAACAAACTAAATATGCCAAATGCTATCTTAATAATAATAAAAAGGTAAAACAAAAAAGATAAAACAGATATGAAAGAGAGGCTCTGATATTATTTAATAAAAGAAACTAAAATAGAAAGTAAAAATCAAAACAAATAAGAAAAATAAAATTAAAGTAACAACACTGAGTGATGAGTAAAAGTGTAAAACTACTGAGAGAATATTAGAGAAACTATGACATTTATTGGGCGTACATGTAAGTTTCCAGCGTTTGTCAAAAGATAACGTCAACAGTGGATTCTGGCCAGAAATGTCAGAGCTCATGTGTTATATTTGTACGTTGTGTATCTGTCTACAACTTTGCAGCATTATATTTGAGCATTTTTATCGAGCAAAATCATGGGAAGTCTTCAGCGAAATAAACATCATTTACTGTTTTTATTCTTTAATATGAGGAAAAGAGCGATTGAGGCCTATCGTTTGCTTTCGAAATCTTATAGGGCGGAATGTATTAGTAAATTGACGTGTTGCGAGTGATTCAAACGAAGTCTGTTAGATATAGTAGGTTTAATCTTGAATTACTCTTCAGCGTAACCCAATAAAGTAAGAATATAGGTACCAAGATTTATTGGGTTAGATATTAATTTTCTATTTTTGGCTTTGAACTAACTTTAACCCTTACGAAATCCAACCAAACCAATGCTGTATTGGAATTAATTATCGTCCAAAACGCCTAGTGCTTATTGTGTTGTAAAATTAAAGTATATTGTCGTCCTGTGATATAAGATTTATAGTCCTTTTCAACGTCTTAATCAATATCCCAAGGTTAAATATCTCGCAAAAAACAAAAAAAAAAAACAAAAAACAACAAAAAAAAACAGAAGGATTGTGGAAGTAGACTTCAGTGCAAACACTTTATTCCCGTGATTTTTTGTTTTCTTTTATTTTTAAATTTTAGTTACAACAAGCAACGACAAACTAGTTGATGCATTTTTGCCCTTTAAAAATCAATATTTATTCTAAATAAACTGAATTCTAAATATCGTTATTAAAATGAAATTATTGAAAACTCGTCGACATATATTACTATATATATTATTATTATCGACATATTACTATATATATATATATATATATATATATATATATATATATATATATATATATAAAGAATCATTATTTCTCTATAGTTTCTGGGCTTTTATAAATAAATATGTCAAATTATTTTAAATTTCTATTTCATTTCATCGTCAGATTGAGCGCAATAAGTAATTTTACAGTTTGAAATGGACACTTAAAATGGCAATTTTATTTTTAAAAAAGAAGAAAATACAAATAAATCAGCAATGTGTAAAAATAACCCAAATACAATGTTTAGGATTGATCCAAATACAATGTTTAGGA
Organism: Sycobia sp. Sy_11; assembly: GCA_018907035.1. Lineage (NCBI taxonomy): Eukaryota > Metazoa > Arthropoda > Insecta > Hymenoptera > Epichrysomallidae > Sycobia > Sycobia sp. Sy_11. The sequence goes on from JACCIC010000004.1 coordinate 2,774,336, forward strand.
TTGATCCAAAGAGGAGAATATTGCGACGTTCACAATGAAGTCTAATACAATTCAGTTTACGACGAACAATAATCTAATTATCAATTTGCAGCGGAAAGTAGAATAACGCAATTAAAATTCTGCAATTTAAAGTAGTCCACTCCGTAAACTTTGCAACAAAAATTAATACAATTCACTATTAGCAACGAAAAGTAGCGCACTTCGTGAACTCCGTGATGAAAACTAATACAATTGATGATTTGCGGAGGAAAGTAGGAATTTTGCGCATGCAAAACTTTGAAACAAAATTAAAAGTTTTAAAGTTTTATCTGTAATGGATTAGAATATAGATAGAACAATGTAGTTAGAATTTTATGAGTATATACTATTTTGGTATTATGGTATCGATAGGACTCTCACTAATGGAAGTTCGCACGATTATCGTTGATATATAGTCGATACGAAAAAACTTTTTTTTCTCCAATTTTTTCCAATTCTCCAATTTTTTCTCCAATTTTCTCTCCCTGTAGAAATCATTTTCAAATCAAGTTCACGCATTTTTTGTGAAAAAATACGATTTTTATCCTGGAAAATTTTGTTAAAGTTCCCATTTATTAAAATTAAAAGTTGATTATTATCTGAAATACTTTAATTGTGCTTTTGTCGACTGCTTATATATAAATTAATAAATATTTTCATTGGTATTACAGTCCAATTAAATCAATCGAAAGTAATACGTAATAATATCAATATATATTTATATTAATATTAATACATCAATATACAAAAATAATAAAAATAAAAATAAAAATTCAATATTATAATGACAGTCAGACTGTCCTTGTATACAGTCACTCCCGTAGACTAATATGAAAATAAAATATTAGCTGAAAAAAATTTTTTGTTAGTAAAATGCAATCTGACTGTCCCCACCACCCTTACCTTATTGAAGATGTAGTCCAACATTTCGAGCTCACTACGGCTCCTCATCAGGGACTAAACTAAACCATACATTCTAATCTATATATACCTTACTACCCCACTACCAAATTTAGTAAATTAAATTTAAATTTCCCCCCTGTACAAATTGTTAAAAACCAATCAATTTAATAAGGAATGACAAATGCTGTTCAACTTACTAGACTCTAACATTAAATTCACATTATTCCGATTCTTGGAAATGTGAATAATTTCAAGACTCTCCCTTATTATATACTTATTATTAATACCATGTTCTAAAATATACACAGTTGGCGTTTTTACAATGAAATGAAAGATATTATTATTCCGAAAAACTACAGAATGATCATTGGATGTGGTATCTTTGTTTACAAATGTACCTTTAATGAATGAAAAATGAATGAATTTATTAAAGCAATTAATTTAGTTTTTAATAACACAATTTTTTCGTTTGATAATAAATATTATGAAAAAAAATACGGATGTCCAAAGGGGTCATTTTTGTCACTGGTTATAGCCAATTTAGTTATGGAAAAATTAGAAAGTATAACTTTGTCCAAAATGGTTTTTGAACCAATAATATTTAAGACATATGTTGATGATATCTTTACAATTGTTCCAGAAGTTTTTGTGGATGAACTGGTGGATGTTTTTAATTCTGTACATGACAGAATTAAATTTACAAGGGAGATTGTAGTTAATAATCAGTTGAGTTTTCTGGACATTACTGTTATTAGATGTAGTAATAATAAAGTGAAGTTTAATTGGTACAGAAAACCTACTTGGTCAGGTAGGTTTTTAGATTTTAATTCACACCACCAATTCGGAAACAAAATTGGAGCACTGGGGAGTGACATTCACAGAGCAATAAAATTGTCACATAATGATTTTAGACAAAATAATTCACAGATAATAAGAGAAACTTTTATTAATAATGGATATCCAATTGAATTTATTAATAGATTAATTGCTGCGAGATTGTTTGACATTTATAATACTGAAAATAGACAGAATGCACGAGTTGATGTTAATATAGGCAAAATTATTGTTTTGCCATATGTTAGAGATTATCTGAAAGAATTAAAAGAAATTTTTGGAAATATAACATTCAAATTTTCTTTAAAAATAGCAATAATTTAAGTGAGTTGTTTAATAATTACAAAGATAGGGATAATTTATGTTTAAAATCTGGAGTTGTTCACAAAATTAATTGTATGGATTGTAATAAATACTATATTGGACAAACAGGTAGATATTTAAAAAAGAGAATTATGAACATAATAATAGTTTACGTAGCTCACATATTACTTCCGGTTTAAAAGAGCATTGTTTAAAGTTTTTACATTCTTTTGATTTTGTGAATGTGGATATTTTAGAACATGGTATTAATAATAAGTATAAAAGGGAGAGTCTTGAAAGTATTCACATTTCCAAGAATAGGCATAATGTGAATTTAATGTTAGAGTCTGGTAGATTGGACAGTGTTTAGCATTCCTTATGAATGGACAAGTTGTGTAGAGGGGTAATTTATATTTAATTTAATAAATTTGATGGTGGGGATGGGTATATATAGATTAGAATATAAGGTTTAGTTTAGTCCCTGATGAGGAGCCGTAGCGAGTTCGAAACGTTGGACTACGTCTTCAATTAGGTAAAGGTGGTGGGGACAGTCAGATTGCACTTTACTAACACAAAATGTTTTCAGATAATATTTTATTTTCAAATTAGTCTACGGGGGTGTTAAGCTTCAGGCCTGACCAAGAGATGGCGCCACTAGGCCTACCTTGAGGTGACGTTCTATAGTACCATCCTTAGATAGCTTGTAGCTATAGTTTCAATCCGATCGCTATGTTAGTTTAGGTTTGAGAGCACGCTGAACAAGACGCCTCTATGTTTTTCGTAAAAATGGAAATGCTGGAAAATCGTGTTGACATCCTCCCCATCATATTCAACCGTTAAGTAGTGGGTTTCCGAGTTTAAAAAGGGTCGTGTGAACATCTCTGATGAGCCTCGCTCAGGACGCCCTTTAAGTATCTAACTTGTAAGATGTCATATGAACGGGTAAAAAATATTTTGCATCAACATTTGTATATGGAAAAGCTCTGCGCAAGATGGGTTTCACGTTTGCTAATAGTCGACCAAAAATTGATTGAAAAGAACATTTCTACCGCCAATTTGGCGTTGTATAAGCGTCCAAGCGAATTTCTGCGTCAATTTGTAACCGTTGACGAAACTTGGGTGCACTACTACACTTCTGAAACCAAACAACAGTCAAAACAGTGGATTGGACCAGAGAAACCAACTCCAAAGAAGGCAAAAACAATTTTTTCGGCGAACAAGGTTATGGCTACTGTTTTTTGGAATGCAAGAGATATTATATAAGTAGATAGGCTATAGGCATACTGGCACATAGGCATTCTGGCACAGCAAAACTGTGCCAGAACGTATACATTCATTCTGGCACACTCCCACTCCTCAAAATTGTGCCAGTATCCCGTCTGACGTCACACCGACGAATTACTCAAGGTGCCTTTCGAATCGAGAAGTGCCTGGAGGAGCGGGCAATGCGCCTTGAAATGTGCCATTATGTCTATAGTTATTAATTCTACTTTTTAGTTGCTTTTTTTCTGTTGGTTGCTAATGGAGGACTAATAGAATAATTTTAAGAGTTTCGCTTCGTAATATTATCCATTGGCTATTTAAATAATCTTTCTCACATCTCCACTTATTTGATTTCCCCTCCGACGTCACACCGACGAATTACTCAAGGTGCCTTTCGAATGCCTGGAGGAGCGGGCAGTGCGCCTTGAAATGTGTCGTTATGCCTATAGCTTTTAGTTTTACTGTTTTATTTGTTTTCTTCTATTTTCTTATATGTGGCCTACCAATAACAAAATTATGACCATGCCATTGGCATTGAGTTTGTTTTCGTAATGAGAACATAAGTTGTAAAAACGTTCCACATACGCTTTTAATATGGTGTAAGCTTCTATGCATATTGGTGACGCTTACTTTCGAAAAATTTATTTCGTATATTTTCAATCTGCGACTCTTAGGAAACTTTTATAGTTTTTTTTTATTACACTTGAAGTACTGTTTTCGGCTATTTAAATTGTATAGATCACGGATTTCCGTGATCTCTACGAATGCATCCCTAATGAACGATATGCGGTCAATCAATAAAGAAATTATAGCCATGCCATTGAAATTGAGGTTATTTTCGAGCTGAGAACATAAGATGTGAAAACGTTCCACATACTCTCTTAATATGGTGTAAGATTCTATACATATTCGTGACGCTTGTGTTCGAAAAATTTTATTTTATATCTTTTCAGTCTACGAGACTCTTAGGAAACTTTTATAGTTTTTTTTATTACACTTAAAGTACTGGTTTCAGCTATTTAAATATGATTTCCGTGAACTCCACGAATGCTACTCTAATGAACGATATGCGGCCAAATCAATAACAAAATTATTATCAATTACCATGCAATTAACATGTAGGTTTTTTTATTGATGAGAACGTTCCGTATACTCTCTTAATATCGTGTAAGATTCTATACATATTGGTTACGTATGTTTTCGACAAGTTTATTTTGTATATTTTCACTCGACGAGGCTTTTAGAGAACTACCTTTTCTTGTAGCTATATAGCATTGGAAAACTCATCATTCCCAGACCCATTTCCACTCGAAAGAAAAGTGAAAGGGACCCCCCCTCCTCTATGGATACAAGACCGCATGCGTGCGCAAGGGGGAAGGGGGGCAGTGAGCGTGCCCGCTACACAGGTATACGGATTTATGACTTTGAGAATCAGTTTACTGCTACCGGTTATAGGTGTTTAGATGTTTATTATTATAGGGAAGAAGAGGTTTATGAGGAAACCGAAAGTGAGAAATCCTTTTTCACATTTCTCATTTGCTTTTGTAGCGTCTCCGAAATGAGCTTATTTTTGACCATGATTTTTTTATCGTGTGGAGATGAAATAGAGTCTATGTAAATCGAGATAGATGAGTGGGAATGGGAAATGAATTTCTTGCGATGTTAGTTTCGTATTATTTGTAATTTTAGGGAGGGATTGGGAAGGGAAAGGCTATGATTGGAAACTTATTCAACCAATCCGAAAACATTTTTTTTTTGAGCTATGGAAAATGAAGAAGAAGATTTTTTTGAACCAATGAGAGAAGGCTTTTCCTTCCTCTGATACTTTGAAATTGCTTTAAATACCGCGGGAAAGCTGCTTTTAGTCATCTTCCTGCAGCTTCCTTCATCATCAAAATGAGAGTAGAAGCAGGAAAAATTGTCGGTAAGACGATGGCTAAACAATCGCCACCAATGTCGCAAAAGGTGCCGCGGAAATCGATGTCAAAAATTCATCGTCTATTCGGCTCCTCGGAGAAGACGCATCGGCGTCAGAAAAGTTCATTGGAATTGTCCCTCGAAAAATTGGAGGCAATGGTGGCGTGCTTAAAGTACGCCGTGAAGATCGAGAAATCACTGGACTCGTTTAAGTGTAAGTTAAAATTTTCTTTATTTATTTCATTCATTATTTCTTTAATTTATTTATTTCATTTTATTCATTATTTATTTCATTATTATTTATATTTATTCTTTAATTAATTTTTTTATTATTTATTTTAATTTATTATTATTTATGATTATTTATTTTGTTATTTATTTTGTTATTTATTTTTATTTAATTTCATTCTATATTTCATTTTGTAAATTATTTCAATTTATTTATTTTTGATTTTTTTTCTATTTATTTGTTTATTTTTATATTGATTCTTTTATATTTATTTGTTGATTTTTATTTCAATTTTATTTCATTATTATTTTAATTCATTGATTTTATTTATTATTTATTTTAATTTATTTATTATTTATTTTAATTTATTTATTATTTATTTTAATTTATTTATTATTTATTTTAATTTATTTATTATTTATTTTAATTTATTTATTATTTATTGTAATTTATAATTTATTTAATTTCATAATTTATTTTCAGTTCCAGATGCCACAGAGTTGGCTAAATATTTTCCAATGAAAAATGAGCAGAAGGCGACCACATCTACATCGCAAAGATGTAGCCGCAGTCGGAGTCGTAGCTGCAGCAGCAGTAGCAGTTGCAGCAGTCGCAGCAGCCGTAGCAATAGCATAACAAGCATGCCAGACGAAAATGAAAAGGAGAAGCCGAAAATAGTTTCTGAGGAAATTATACTATCATAGACAAAATAAAAAAATAGATATAAATGTAATATGTATATAATAAAAATAATAAATAAAATATATATATATATATACATATTATTAGAAATAAAAATAAAATATATTTTTTTAATATTCAATCACCTTTCCTTACTCTTATATTATTTATAATATAATTATAAATCTTGATTATATATATTAAATAAATAAAAAATATATTTAGTTTTAAAAGAATAAAAAATCAAATTAAAATTTTATGGATGTAATTATTAATATACTTTTATAATAGTATAATAAATAAAACACTATTTAAAGGAATCTGTTTTTTATCTATCTATCCCTACTCTCATATAATATATAATAATAATGTATAAGATAAATGTATTACTTATAATATTTTAGAAGTTAAAATATAAAACGTATATATATATATATATATATATATATATATATATATATATATATATATATACATGTTCGAAGTTTTAAATACAAAAATTTTTAATTAATAAACAAATATAATTAAATTTTTTATGATTTTAATATAAATTTTATTTATTAATATACAATTTATTATGCAAATAACTTTTTTACAAATATATTTAGTTTTAAAGAAATAAAAATAAAATTAAAATTTTATGAATGTAATTTATTAATATACTTTACAGTATTATAATAATTAAAACAATGTTTAAAGGAAACTGTTCTTTTTCATATCCAAAAACCTATCCCTTCTCTCATAATTTATAATAAGGTATATAATTAACAAATACATTTAATTTTTTTATAATTTTATTATAAATTTTATTTATTAATTATTTTTTTATGGTAATATACAATTTATTATGTAGATAACTTAATTATGAATATATTGTTGATAATATAAATTCATATTATTGAAAATTAATAAAATTTTAATGTATCAAATATATATTTATTATAATGAAATAGGAAAATTATTTAAAGTTATGATTTGATTTATAAATGCATTTTATTAATAATATTTTTAATATTAATATACATTTTATTATATTCTTATCCAATTTCGTCTCGTCCATTCTTTCCATTCAAATAATTTTGTAACCATGTGCGTATTATCAAGACGTTACACATTGGTAAATGTCTCCTAGACAATTGATGGTTTTGACACAGCACATATGAACCTTCACTCTGCATTGATTGTAATGAAGGACAATGCAACTCCTCGACATCTGATATAATTTTGGAATTAAATTATTTTTTTTTTTTAGAAAAAGTGTGAAAAAATATTATAAAAGTATGAGAAAAGTATGATAAAAGTATGAAAAAGTATGATAAAAGTATGAAAAAGTATGAAAAAGTATGAAAAAGTATGAAAAAGTATCATAAAAGTATCATAAAAGTATGAAAAAGTATGAGAAAAGTGTGATAAAAGTATGAAAAAGTATGAAGAAAGATGAATAATTATGATAAACGTATATGAATATATATATATATATATATCAAGGTGATTGTAAAAGTATAGAAATTACTTACATATTTGGTAGAAAGTTTGATAACTATTCCTTCTTGTCTCGCCCCTTCACATACAATTTTTGCACTCCAGTGCAACAAATGTCTAATGTCCTTTTGAGTCGGTGATAAGGAATATCGCCAGAATCCCATTCAATTCCATGATATTCACGTTGCAGCCAGTCTACTGTTTTTTTTTCACTCCAAGTCAATTCGCTCCATGGAAATGGTGACTTAAAGAGGTACACGGTGGGCAGTGCACCTTTTTCTAAACTCAGCAAACTAAATTCTTTTAAAATAAAGCTTTGCGGGCCACTTGTTTGGAATCCCTGTATGTCGCAGAGGAATACTTTATCTTCCGGACATTTCAAGATATTTTTTCTAAAAACAACCTCATATTGTCGTACTCTTGATATTATGCACTTCTAAACACTTATTTTAGAAGCTGGAGTGATGACAAGAAATGTAAAGTTTCGTGCTCACATTCTCATTTTATATCAAGATTCTCCGCTAAAATAAGCCACTCTTTTACGATTGGTTGAGTGAAAAAACATCAGTATAGGTGTGTCTGGGTAAAGGAAGGTCAGTTTATTTAGTTTGAACTTTGATTAGAGGGAACGCTTATGCTTGTATGTAGGAGAGGGAACGCAATGATCTGATTGGACGAACGTAATCGAAGACATTCATGTTGTCCTACCGCTCACACAGAAATCACTTTCCCAATTGGTTGATAAAAAAATACCGGTGATGGTCTGTGATGATGAACTGAAAGGTTGATGTTCGATTGGCGGCAAGACGATATATCCCTCCTCCCGATTTTAAAGCACAGTTTAGTGTTTTCATCACACTCAATATTTTCCGTTCACCTCTGATTTCTTCTTCCACTTCTTTACTTTCCTTTAAAAGAGGCCAATTTTCTTGAAAGAACACACTCGCTGCAACGCAGTCACATAAGTTCAGTTTAAGTTTTTCTCTTTTGTGATTCTCTTAATTTTTTTTTGTCTAAATTTATATCACAGTAAAGAAGTTTGTTGGTGACTTTATTCTTTTTTTACTAGTTTAACAGTAAACATAAAAGTGAAAATGGCTTCAATTGGATCTATCGAACGTCTTGTGAAACTTTACCGTGGAATTTTAGAAACTGTACACATTCGCAGTAAAGATGATATTCGTTATTGGCTAGCTATGGCTGATTTATCCATAAAGAAAGTGAGGGAAAAAATGGAAGACATTAATCTTTCTCGAGGAGAAAAGCAAAAGTGTTCCACTTGCTTTGTTAACATTTCGTGTATACAAGCAGGACTTGAATGGCACCTTCATCATGGAGGAAGTCTTAACTCTGACGAGACAGAAGCTAAGGTGGAATGGCGTGATGTCCAATCTGCGTTTAAAAATCGAATTAGGTCTCGTGTAGTTGTAAATTTGAATCATGTAGACATTCTCAGCTTCTTAACTATGCAGAAAAGATCTTTCAAAATAAGGTGAAAGCATGCTTAGAAGAATTTAGTGCAATCAAAGTAAATTCTGATTTCATGTCACAGTTTGCCGTACAGAAAAATGGTGAGGAATTGACAGATATGAAATATTTTACGACACAGAGTGCTACAGTTTACCTGTCCACCGATTTACTGAAATGGTTTGAGGAATATATTAGGAATCCTCTTCTTGCACATTTGGAAGAGTTTCAGGAAAAGGATTCAGGATGGATCTTGAAAAGTATTATAAGTCTATGCATCAACATGAAAAAATTTTCTTCACACAAGGGCAGATCATACATACCTCTTCCGAAGTTCATAATATCCAAAAAGGCATGTGTTAATGTTCGTAATAGTGATAATCAGTGCTTTAAATATGCTATACTTTCAGCTTTATATCCTAATGTAATTAATCCTCAAAGGGTCCAGAATTTTTATCAGTATACGAATTAATTGAACTTTGATGATATTGAATTTCCAATTAAACTGAAAGATGTTGAAAAATTCGAAAAATTAAATATTATTTCTGTAAATGTGTATATGCTTAGAAAGATTGGACAGAAATATGAGGTAGCACCTTGTCACATTACATCCAATAAGAAGGAGAAACATGTAAACCTTCTCCTCATTCAAGATTACTACATCGATGAATTCGAAGAAAATAATATTCATGATGATAATGCTAGCTCGCCGAAATACCATTATGTTTGGATTAAAAGTTTGTCCAGACTTTTAAGCTCACAACTGAATAAAGCCCATGCAAAATCATTTCATTGCGAAAGGTGTTTACAAATTTTTTCTAATGAAGAGAAGCTGAAAAATCACGAATACTAATGTAAGAACATGAGCGAATGCAGAATCAATTTGCCAAATGATTCCAATAACATTCTTAAATTTGAAGAACATAAAAAGAGTGAGAAAGTGCCATTTGTCATTTATGCAGATTTCGAATGTCTGTTGCAGCCTACTCAGAATGAGAACGCTTTTCAGCGTCACGAAGCATATAGCATTGGATATTATTTAAAATGTAGTTATGATGACAAATTGTCGGCTTACAAATCGTATAGACAGAAGAGTACAGATGACGAGACACCTGCAAGTGGGTTGTTCATGAACTCAAATCCATTGGAGAGCATATCGATCGACTCTATAAGACACCAAAACCAATGAATCTGACTGATCTTGAAGAATTACAGTTTCGATGGTCGTCTGTTTGTCATATATGTGGCAATAAATTTGAAAAGGATCAACTTCCTGTACGAGATCATTGCCATCTTACAGGACGGTATGTTTATTAGATTATTTTATAATTCATTCAATATTTTAGATAAACAGAAAAAAAACAATAATTTTTTTCTCTCCAGTTTCAGAGGAGCAGCTCATAATTCATGTAACTTGAATTATAAAGACTCGAGGTTTATTCCTGTTATTTTTCATAATCTTAATTATGACACACACTTTATTTTAAAAGAAATTGGTACGTCTTCGTTGATGAAAGTTCGAGTTTCTCTAATACCCCACAACAAAGAAAAGTATATTTCATTTACAAAGTTCATAGATGGTTGTGATGTGAGTTTTAGATTTATTGATTCATGGCGATTTTTACCATCATCTTTAGAAAAATTAGCATCATATCTACAAAATGTACCATTAGCTGTAAAGGAATTTGAATTAGATAGATTTTCAAATAAAAATATTCATCTTCTTAGGCGGAAAGGTATATTTCCATACGATTTTGTAGATGGATTAGATAAATTAAACTGTAGAAAACTGCCAGAGAAAAACGAATTTTATAACCAATTAACCGATTCACATATTACCGATGAAGACTATATGCATGCTGTTCAAGTATGAGATAGATTCAATATCACAACTTTAAGAGAATATTCCGACTTATATTTAAAAACAGATGTTTTACTGTTAGTTGATGTCTTTGAAAGTTTTCGAGAAACATCTATTGAAGCCTACGGCTTATGCCCTGCTCACTTTTACACAACTCCCGGCTTGACATTTACAGCAGCTCTTAAAATGACAAAAGTTGAATTGGAACTTCTAACAGATATTGATATGTTATTATTCATCGAATCAGGCATTCGAGGAGGAATAAGCCCGTGCTGTAATCGATATGCGAAGGCAAATAATCCGTACATGGGTTCGTCATACGATAAAAACAAGAAAAAAAAACACTTTTATATTATGATATTAATAATTTATATGGATGGGCGATGGCACAACATCTGCCAACGGGAAAATTTAAATGGATTGACTATGAATCCAATCCAGATTTTTTCAATGCTCCAACAGAGTCAGATATAGGCTATATTGCTGAGGTATATTTAGAGTATCTTGAAGAATTCATGATGAACATCGTGATTTACCTTTCTATACAGAGCATCGTACACCTCCAGGCTCATCGCAGAAGAAACTTCTCACTACTTTGGATGATAAGAAAAGATATGTTATTCACTACCGAACACTCAAACAGGCACTGGATAATAGTCTTCGGCTAAAAAAGGTATATAGAATTTTGAGTTTTGAGCAAAAACCATGGCTTAAACCATACATAGAGTTTAATACTGAAAAGAGGAAACGAGCAAAGAATGAATTTGAAAAAATCTTTTACAAACTTTTAATTAATGCAGTTTATGGAAAATGCATCGAGAGAGAAAGATCTCGTGTGGATGTATGATTAGCGAATAAATTTACAGGTCGATATAGAGCAGAAGCACGTATAGCTTTACCCAATTTTCATAGCTGTGCAATTTTCGATGAAAATTTGGTTGCTATACAGCTCAAAAAGACAAGTGTTACAATTAAAAAACTTATATACGTTGGTCTTTGCATTCTGGACTTATCGAAGACACTAGTTTATGATTTTCATTACTCTTATATGAAAAAGCGAGTGGGAGAAAAATGCAAACTGCTATATACTGACACCGACCAACTTCGTTTGATATACGAAGTGGAAGACATTGATATGTATAAAATTATGAAAGAAGATATTCACAGATTTGATACTTCTGACTATGATGAAAATAATCCGTATGGAATACCTCGATCAAATAAAAAAATACCAGGATTAATGAAGGACGAATGTAATGGAAAATTTATGACGGAATTTATTGGTTTACGGAGCAAAATGTATAGTATTTTAATGGATGGAGGACAAATAGTAAAAAAGCTAAAGCTATAAAATCGAATGTTGTAAAGAAGACAATTACATTTGAAGATTATCGAAAATGTCTTGATGACCTCGTCATTATACATCGCGAGCAGTGTAACATTCGTTCTAAATTACATATAGTATATACTGAAAAACAGAAAAAAATTGCTCTAAGTCCATATGATGATAAAAGATTCTTACTAACAAATAGTACAGATACTTTACCGTGGGGGCACTATAGAATTATGGAAGAACAGATGGCACAAGCTGCATGTGAAATAGAGAGGGAAATATTAAACGAAGCAAATCATCCAAAAGAGGGAGACATCGAGATAAAGAACGCTTACAAAGAGACTAATGAAAGAGCAGTTGGAGTGGGGATAGATAGTGATGTAGGAGAACTAAGACATGAAGTCAGTAATGAATCTAGAGTGACCTGTGTAGAACTGCATGCAGAAGAAAGGGGAAATACCGAAACGAATGAAAATAGAGTGACACGGGAGGAGATAACGCTTTATAGCAATGAAGGCGAACCAATCACCATTGAATATGATGTATCACTTGAAGTAATGAACGAATGGAATCCTGAAGAAATTTTGACAATGCTGAAGGGGATAAGCTCAATAGAAAGGGAAAAAGTTGAAGTGAGGAATAAGCTATATGAAGAGACCGATGATGATGAAGAGTTCATTCGAGCAGTTGAAGAAGTCGAACGAAACTACTCACCTCCTCAAAAGACTCAACTAATTCTCAAGGTAAAATTTAAGTTTATATTCTCTAAAAAAGAACAAACAAAGAATTATATTCATAATTTTATATTATTCATTTCTTTTTGTTATATAGAATGGATCTAGCTACTCTAAATAAAATTGCCGAGAACGAGTTCCTGCCGACGAAGAAATGTACAGAATTGGAGAAAAATAAGCAGTATATGGCATCTGCTCTCAAGCTAGTTAACACTCCATATGGTGCGAAAATTGTAGCAGAACTTGACGATAGTTTTCAAATATTTTTACCACAAAAGATATCGTCAGCAATATGAAAGGACCAAGAATTTTTCGAAAATCTAGCAAATACTGCAAATAAGTGATGTTTACTTTTACTTTATCAAGGCGGAAGTTGTTTTAAATTTGATAAATGTACTTCTTAAGAAAGAATGAAATAAATATATTTCATGTTAAAAAAAATCATTTATTTTTCAAATAATGATATACATGTATGCACAATAATTACATAAATAAATCAGATTATAAAAATATTGCAATGTTGTTTTCTTATCTACTGAAAAACTAGTGTCCTTAAACCTATTCTTACATAAATTAGTATTATTTATTAATTTGATTTATAACATAATTAAATTAAAAAACTTCATTCTTATCTATTCAACTATTATGTTCACTATTGAATCCTAGCCACTTTACGTATACGCGATTACCACTTTTCTTTAATACTTGTTCAACTACATAAATTTCAGGATACATAGTTTTTTTAATTTCACTCTCATAAAAGCCACCAGAGACAGGTTTATCATAATAATTTTTAATGTGATAGGTTATTGGATTAGTCTTTATAACTCTTGTTATTGTAAAAATTTCAGTTGACCAGTTTGGTGTATATCCTTTTTCAAAAATATTTTTTATTTTACTTATTCGTACATTATCTCCTACTTTGTATTTTGCTTTTTTCATATTCATATTTTCGATTGGAAAATGCTTCTTTATCTCTTCTGCATTTCTTTTGGTTACATTTGAAGGCTCCATTCCTATTGTTCGATGCTTTCTTGAATTATAAACTTCGAGTAAATCTGGTAGGATAACCATCCATTTATACTTTCCCTGCTTACTGAATTGTATCCACATTGCATTTTTTAACGTTCTATTAAAGCGTTCACATATGCTTGCATGAAGATTACTGTGCGAAGAATATAGATTTATTTTATACTTTTTCATGAGATTTTGAAAGTGAGAATTGTAAAATTCTTTTTCTTGATCAGTTTGTAGATTAGATGGTACTCGTCCTTGTTTCAATATTTCATTCAAAGCCTTAGTAATATCATTGCCACTCTTTGACCTTACTGGAATGGCCCATGCAAATTTTGAAAATATATCAATGACAGTGAGTAAATAACGAAAACCTTTATTGTCCTTCGAGAAAGGAATCATTTCTACAAGATCAGCCTGTATTGTCTCATTTATTGCACGTATATCATATTTCTTCGCTCATATCTACAACGTGCTGGTTTGTGCAACTCTTCAACCACTTTTTCGCGGTACATATTTTTTTTCAATCTCTATTATAATATTATTTGTGTTTTTAACAAGTTCCGTTACGTTCTCTTTAAAATTATCATATTTTTTAATAAGATCCCCCAGTTTTGCTTCTATGGACAAGCGAATACCTTCATGCCTTTGCTCACAATCTTGAACGTATTTAAGCGATTCAGAAATTTCAAATGATAACACATCTACCTGGGTCTTTAGTGCTATATTCAAAATTTTCACGCTAATTGCGTCATTTTCTTCTTTAGCTTTCCAAATATTACAAAGTCGTTTACTTTCGATATCATAATTTCCATCCAATGTAGTATTGAAGCCAATACCTGGAGCGCCTCGACTCCCTTTCGAGACCTCTAACGTTCTTCCAAACACGTCAAGACTCATGTTGCTACTGATGAAATCGTCTATGAACGTATCAATATATGCATCTTATTTCGCGTAATTCTTCAATAATGGATTGAATTTCATTGACGTGATTGTTATTTCCAGCGGATTGTTCAGCAGTTAGTAATCTTAGTCTCTCAACAAGCTCATTCGGATCATCCCAGTATACTAACTCTATTGAAAAATTTTTCTTTGCTATTTTATATTTAGGTAAGATTGCTCCTACTCCCTTGTTTTGTACGAGTAGCACTGTTGCCAAACATCGGTGCAATGATGTTGAAATATTTTCGACTCTTCGATGAGCGTATAGATCCATCATTGCTATGTTTTTTCCAGTGAGCACTTGTTGCTTCCAGAATACTGCGATAATTATCACGATCTGCTGAACTTATCAGTGTGTCGCCTGGTTCTTTTTTTATGAGTAGCTCCATTAGTCCATTACTTTTAGGATAAGTTAAATCTTTCACTTTTATTTTATTATCATCAAATTTAATTTCAGAATCACCAAGCATGTATGCTCCTCCAATATTTTTTACTCCATATATGTTATCAAATTTACTGTGGCTTTGATCTAAAATATTGGTTTTATCACTGTCTTCGTGCATCGATTTAAATGTTGAATTCATCATTGAGTTGTCCAATGAGGCAAAATCATCATCGAAATCAAAATCTTTTATGGAAGCTGAGCGAATATTATTATCTAACATAAAACTTAATTTTTTTCGAGATGTAGTTGGCTTTTTAATCCTGTAATCATCCGAAATAAGATTAGAAGATTGTAAATTTTTTGATTCGATAAGCTTTTCAAGGGGTGTAATGACTGGTTTCAATGTATCACCTACAACTTTTTCGGGATTCTCTCTCTACTGTTGCAATAGTGCCGACTTTGTTCTAATGGCTTTACGAGCTTGCAAGAGCTCGCTAAGGATATTTTTTTCTTTTTCAAATTCCGACATGATATCGTGTTGCTATGTAAAATTGAACTGAGTCATTAAGATTTTTTTAATTTCTTTTTATTGCAAAGCAGTCAAAGCCTTTTCTGTATCTTCCATTATCCATCGCTCTATCTTTGTCAATAACAATAAATCCATATTTATCATTTTTCCAGCATTCAGAACAAAGATTTCGAAAGTCGTTAAAAGTCAGATCAGTATTGACATGATCATCATAAATATGTTTTAAATTCACATCATCTTGGCGATAAATTACTAACATATTAATATTATCTCTAATAAGATGTTTTGGAATATGAGCATATGATTGGCATAGGTAGAAGCAGTCTACACTTTTATGTCTCCCCATGCAGAAAAGTGCTCTCACGTTATCCTGCTTCTCACAAGCTACATCATCAAAAATCATAATTGAATTGGGCAATGCTTCATCTGGTGATATTACAGATTCATGTTCACTAAACGGCAGATATGTCACACCTTCAATAGGTTCTAAAATTTTTTGCAGAAATTGAAACTTTGGCTGATTTAACGATTTTGAATAAACATACACATTCTCGAATCTAAGGCCGTTGGGGTGAGTGATTAAAATTAATAAGCTATTTGTTTTCCCGTAGTTTGATGGGCCGCAGAATACTGCTCGTATACTATCTGGTAGAAACTCTCCATGCCGCCTTTTCCTTTTTTTCTCGATTCCAAAATCAAAGTTGGTGATGGGGAGTTAGATTGTTTGCTCAGTGAAATCCATGTTCCCGTGATTGAGTCAAATATATCATTGAACGATGAAAATATATAAATGCATGTTTTATAGTTTTTTAAAAGTAGTTATAAAATAGTAGTCGAAGATGATTGTTCTTAAATCTCGAAAACAGTCGAAACGTGGCGGAAGATTACTCGATAGAGTAATCAACAATTTGCCGTTTGAAATGCATCTTCCTGGATATCAATACTGTGGTCCAGGAACTAAATTAAAGAAGCGAATAAAAAGAGGTGATTCAGGAATTAATCCGCTTAATCAGGCATGTAAAGAACATGACATGCCGTATGCCAATAAAAACAGTAATCGTAATATTGCTGATATGAAGCTTGCTGATAAGGCTTGGCAGCGGGTTAAAGCAAATGATTCTACTCTTGTTGAGAAAGCAGCTGCTCTAGCTGTTGCAAGTGCTATGAAATTAAAGGCAAAAACTGGAATGGGACTAAAATTCAGCAAGTTGGTTACGGCAGCGAAAAAATCATTAAAAGCAAGCAAAAATTCGCACAAAGTCATTTAATCTGCATTAAAGGGTGCTCGTCAAGCTGTTAAGAACAATGGTGGAAAAAAGTTATTGTTCCACGTGTTCTACTACTTCCATCTAAAATTGGTGGAGTTCTTCCATTTCTTATACCACTATTTGCAGGAGTCAATGCAACTGGTGCTCTAGCAAGAGGTGCTGCTGGAATAGTAAAAGCATTAAATAGTGCTAAAGCTGCACACAAAGATTATGAAGAAAGTAAGCGACATAATAAGACAATGGAAGCTATTGCTTTAGGTAAAAGTCTCTATCTTATGCCATATAAGCATGGAATGGGGTTATTTCTGAAACCGCATATCGGACATGGACAAGTTAAAAAAAAATTGGATTTAACTTTGCCACATCGTGCATTATCAGATTATGATCTTATAAAATATGCACGTATATTAAAAATTCCATATTTTCGAGACGTTTTCATGAGAAATAATCTGCCTCATAATGGTCCATGGTACAACGAATCTGCTATTGTTAATCTTGATGATTCACAGAATAAAGGTACTCATTGGGTGTCTTATCGAAAGAGAGGTTCTGATGTAATGTACTTTGACAGTTTTGGTGATTTAAGACCTCCCATAGATCTCATGAAATATTTCAATGTAAATGAAATCAAATACAACTATAAAAGATATCAGAAGTTTGATTCATTTATTTATGGTCACCTTTGTCTTCATTTCTTAACCGACAGTCTATAAAGAAGGACTTGATTGTCTAAATTTAATCATTCTCGGTCAATCAGTCATGGAAGATCTTTGACTCTCTCAGGCAGATCTTCTGTTTTAGAAGCTGATTATTTTCCCTCTATTGAACTCGCAAAGCATAAAAAATTTGCTTTAGGCTTAGTCGAACTGTTAACATTTAACTCAGTTCCGAATATTGACAATACAAATAATAAACTACATTTACAGTGGGAAGTGGTTACTATTCCCACCGGTAGTTACGAGATTAACGATATCCATCAATTTTTATCAACCACATTGAAATCCAAAGGAATTGATTTTTCCTGGAAAGCCAATAATAGTACATTTAGAAGTGAAATAAAGTGCAGTGTTCTATTAGATCTTAGTCCTCAAACATCGATAGGTAGTATTCTCGGCTTTACTCCTCGTATTCTCAAGGAAAATACTGAGCACAGTTCTGATTTACCAGTGAAAATATTGAAAATCAACACACTCAGAGTCGAGTGTAATATTATTGCGGGAGCTTTCATTAACAATAAAAAGGTTCATACCATTCATGAATTCTTTCCCATAGTTCCTCCAGGATATAAAATCATAGAAGTTACATCTCATGTTATATATCTACCACTGAGTGTTAAGTCTATAGATCATCTTGAAATTCGAATAGTCGATCAAGAGGGAAATTTGGTTAATTTTCGCAGAGAGGAAATTACTATTAGACTTCATATCAAATCTATATAATGGGGATAGTTTATAATTCTAGCACGCATATAAGTTCTCCATCATGTCAATCGACAATCAGTCGATTGAAGAATTTGAGACCGTTAACACGGAAGAGCATTCAGTTCCTCCAAAGTTTGGGTCTAAAAGTTCGTGGCAAAAATTCACTTGTATAATTTTCTGCTGTTTCTGGAAAAATGGACGAAATTCTAAAAATTCAATCAGGTGTCGTGTTCGATGAGTCAATTGCTCATTACGAAATCCACGCACATCAGCCATACACAGCACTAAGCTTTGATCACAATGACGAAATTCGTATTTCTATCCAACATCATGATTTGTGTCTTCTACCATCACGAAGTTCTATCCATATTACTGGAAAGTTTAAAAAAACTGATGGCAACTTGCCTATGAAATCTAGATTTGTTAACAATGCTATTTGTCATCTTTTTGATGAAATTCGCTATGAAATTAATGGAGTAGAAATAGACAAAAGTAAAAATGTCGGATTAAGTAGTGTAATGAAAGGGTGGACTTCGTTTATTCCTAATGAGACTCTCATGCTTGAAAATGCAGGCTGGCTTGGCAATGAAGAAGAGTCGAAATTTCTGGTGGATCAACAAGGAAACTTTGACATGTCTATTCCACTGAGTATGATTTTGGGCTTTGCAGAAGATTACAAAAAAATAGTAGTTAATATGAAGCATGAACTTATTCTCATAAGATCAAGATCGGACATTAATGCAATAATCCACGAAGATACTACAGTTGGTAATAATATTATATATGAAGAATGTGACATAAAAATAAGCAAGATTGAATGGCTAATGGCTTATGTCATTGCATCTGATAAACAAAAAATACAACTTTTAAATTTTCTTGGCAAGGATACGCCTATCTCAATGTGTTATTGTTCATGGGAACTATTTGAATATCCTGTTCTACCAAGCGCTAATAAACATATCTGGTCAGTGAAAACTTCCAATCAATTGGAAAAACCTCGTTTTATCATTCTTGGCTTACAGGCGAAGAAAAAAAATGAACCTGTTGCAAATGCAAGTCGTTTTGATCATTGTAATATAAGTAATGTGAGGCTTTTCTTAAATTCACAATATTATCCACATAATAATCTAAATCTTGACATTTCTAATAATCAATATGCACTACTCTACGATATGTATGCAAATTTTCAAAAAACATACTATACAAGAGATCCTCAACCACTCCTTACAAGGACAAACTTTCTTTTCAATGAACCACTCATAGTTATCGATTGTTTGCGACAAAATGAATCTATAAAGAACGCTCCTGTAGACGTGCGGCTAGAAATTGAGGCAAGAAATAACTTCCCAAATAATACTACAGCTTATTATTTGATCTTGCATGACCGCATCGTTTAGTATAATCCAATAAGCGGAGATGTGAGAAAGATTGTTTAAATAGCCAATGGATAATATTACGATGCGAAACTCTTAAAATTATTCTATTAGTCCTCCATTAGCAACAAACAGAAAAAAAGCAACTAAAAAGTAGAATTAATAGCTATAGGCATAATGGCACATTTCAAGGCGCACTGCCGGCTCCTCCAGGCATTTCTCGATTTGAAAGACACCTTGAGTAATTCGTCGATGTGACGTCGGACGGGATACTGGCACAATTTTGAGGAGTGGGAGTGTGCCAGAATGAATGTATACGTTCTGGCACAGTTTTGCTGTGCCAGAATGCCTATGTGCCAGTATGTCTATAGCCTATCTACTTATATAATACCTATTGCATCCCAAAAAACTGTAGCCATAACCTTGTTCGCCGAAAAAATTGCCTTCCAAAGAAGGCAAAAACAATTTTTTCGGCGAACAAGGTTATGGCTTCTGTTTTTTGGGATGCAATAGGTATTATAAACATTGATTACCTCGAAAAGGGTAAAACTATCATTGGTCAATACTACGCAGACTTATTGCAACGTTTCAGCCACAAAGTAAAATTAAACGACCTCATCTGGCGAAGAAAAAAATCTTGCTTCATCACGACAACGCACCAGCGCACACGTCAATCGTTGCGATGGCTAAAATCAACGATCTGAAGTTTGAATTGATGCCGCACCCACCCTACTCTCCAGACCTAGCCCCGAGTGACTATTATCTGTTTCCTAACCTCAAAAAATGGCTTGGCGGTAAGAGATTTGCGGACAATGAAGAAGTAATCGAAGCTGTAAATGGGTATTTTTAGAAGCTTGACGAATCAGTCTTGGAGGAGATTACGTTGAGAAATAAAAAAAAATCTTAAAAACGTTGTTTATCTTGGTCAAGCCGGAAACTTATCAATCCACCATCGTACAAGCTCAGTCTGACTGTCATTATAATTTTTAATTTTAATTTTTATTTTTATTATTTTAGTATATTGATGTATTAATATTAATATAAATATATATTGATATTATTACGTATTATCTTCAATTGATTTAATTGGACTGTAAGACCAATGAAAATATTTATTAATTTGATTATTATCTGTACAGATATAAAGAATTTTAATTTTATTATGCAAGTTCCATATGTACGCGTCTATGCATAGATAGCTGTGTAAACAAATATACATTTCCGTGTATACACAGACGCGCTCAAGAGAGAGAGAGAGGGAGATACATATGCGATGCTACAGTGTTGACAAATTGCAAAAACGTCCGAAAATGACTAAAAATGAGTTCGATATGTAAGTTCTTAGAAATTTGACTGATTATGCGCATTATTTTTTAATGGCTTATATTTATCATAAACCGTTTCCCATAAGACTTTATAATGTTAAAAGATTTTATAATAAGTAATCAATATTTCATAAAAACTTTGACCTATTTCTCATAGGGCTTACTGATATTTTCCAGTAGTATTAAATTATACATTGAAAACGTTTTATATTGATAATCTGACAGTTTAAAATGCTGTGCGATTTTGACATTATAAAGTCGGGAAGCGTCGCCAGAAACTAGTGTTACTGTATCAATGATAACACTATTGTATGATGTTATCATATATAATATATACTCGAGCGTATAAAATATATGAAAATAAACTTCAAGATCGGCTCAGAAAACTTTCGCATAATTAGAATATTTATCCAACACGGTTGATGCAATAGAATTTTATAATTTTACAATTGAAAATAATGTAAATCGTCTACACAAACAAAGGGCATATACTATTTTTCGATGCAAAGTTAAGATTTATGCTACTCTTTTACACAAAGTAATGGCATGCACTAGTTTTCGATGGAAATTGTGCTAACCTTTCTTGAGACAGCTTTAAATATGCTAGTTCTCGTTGACGCTTCGATTTAACAGTCTCATCCTTCATTAAAACTATACAGAATTTAAATAAACAAACTCAAAAAGATTTTTATAGTCTAAATAATTTTATATTTTATATGTTACTATCTAAATAATATTTTCTAAATAATTACCTGTCCGGAATAGAGATGACAAAATCCGCGCACTATTTTTTCTTTATATAAATTCCCAGCGGCTGTTTCAATTCGACGAATAGTATGCAATTGCTTATAATATGTAAAAGCATCGTCTTTTGTTAAAGTGACTTGTGTTGATGGGCCGCTATCTAATTTATGAAGTCTGAAAGGTTTTGTTTCAAAAACAGCTTCAGTTGCGTAATTTTTAATGCTGTTCATATGCAATTTTATCTGTAACAAATACAAAAATCCAAAATTATACTAAACAATTTTTCTCAAATATTAATAATGTTTTATTAAAAAGTTTTTTTATCTTATTTAACATCGCTCTATGTATGCTTCTAAATACCGTTGCTAATCAGCGATAGAGGTCTACGATGTGTTTGCAAAGATAACACATGTAAATTATTACAGCGGTTCTTGTGTCAATCAGCCGAGACTGGGATTTGAACTCGGTTCACCAAGTTACTATCCTTCGCGATCGAGCCATTGTAGGCATCAAGGAACCAACAAATAATATTGATCTTTTATATTTTTTGCATTCTGATACAAGGAGGATTAATAGTTATGTAGTTTTTACCTTCTCGCATGTAAATGTTCGATAATAGATGATCCAAAAAAATTAATTTATTTTGAAGCAAAGTTCTTACATAATACTTTACGTAAATTCAATGAAAATCAATGGAAACCTTGCGATACAATCAAAAGAGAATCTTAGAGAAATTACCTCTCATCTAAATTTATTGATTTTTCATAATTTCGTTGGCTCATTACATTTTCATATGATTATTTTACAAAATAAGACACGTTCTACTAATAATCTTGAAAATAAAAAATTAATTTATTCCAATTGTATATTTACAATAAATAAGATTCGCAATTGCTTCGTTTTTTTTATACGATCACAGCATCCAATGCTTAAAAATACCATTTTCGAAAAGAAATAAAGGACTGATGAGGATAGGAATTTGAGAAAAATAATTTCAAAGAAAAATTATTATATACAAAATCGTTACGCACGACTCCATAAACTATGTTACGCATAAATGTTACGCTCACTTCAGCTCTGTTCAAAACAGGAGTGTACTTAATAAATATAAAAATGACGAGTTCTACTTACGCTGAGGAGAATGTGTGTTCGGATTTGCAGAAATGAAAGGCAAAAATGTAATTTACAAATATAATA
Organism: Sycobia sp. Sy_11; assembly: GCA_018907035.1. Lineage (NCBI taxonomy): Eukaryota > Metazoa > Arthropoda > Insecta > Hymenoptera > Epichrysomallidae > Sycobia > Sycobia sp. Sy_11. Next base: position 2,797,559 of record JACCIC010000004.1, read on the forward strand.
GCCTAATTATTTTATGACAACAAAGGGTATAAAAAACCTCCACTCGGTGACTACTGGAAAAAGCGGTGAAATAAAATGAATTGAATTTAAATAAATTTATGTTTATAGTGCGCACTACAATTATCATTATTAGTGTTGTCTACCTACACGTAACACTACGAATGAAGCCTAAAAGGTACATCAATTACCCGCGAAAATACACGCAAAATTCCTTAACCTAAAATCGCTTAAGACTTACTCTAATTGTTCGAGGAGTACTCCTATGTGCGCGCGAAACGAGCGTCGGGGAGAGCGTATACTCGCGTAGCATCTGAGGTTCCAAAGAGGTGGAAATGCTCCACAGTAACTTCCTGCTCCACGCTGCGGCCCCGACGTCTCATTCACGGTTACACTTCTCACCGCAGCGGCGACCACCGGTGATAAATGCTGTAGGGAGCACTCTCGGGGATCCGCGTTTATCGGATCCTCAATAAGGGTCAGGCCCTTTGTCCCGCTGATGCGCCAAGCTTGCACACTACACACACACGCAAGGTATACTCAAGATGAATACATCTAAAACAAGCGTGCGAACACAAAATAATTAGTATACAAGTTTACACAACTGTTTCGGAGTCGAAGTGCACACTACGACAGTCGGAGACAGAGTACCAATGCATCTACCCGGTCAATGCGTGGGAGGGGATCGAGGATCTACCTGCTCTATGAATTACCAAACTGAGCTCTAGCTGTCGTGATCGGTTTATTGCTTCCTCCTTCAACCGAAACAGTATAGCGAAGGACAGTCGCGTGCTTGTCACATGTGTATGTAACTACAGGCCTTGTAAGTTTATAAACGCAGAGAGCGAGAGAAAGAGTGAGAGAGTGAGAGAGACAGACAGGAGGAGAGAAATAGAAGGAATTCAGTATAGTCATTAAGAGCGCGCGCGCAAGAAACAACACGTGCGAAAGAGAAAGTCGGGGAGGGGCAGCGGGCATGCTTGTTCTGTCGCTGATCCGAACCTCGACGCGGTGTGCACTGCAAAGAGCGTTATTTCCGAACATCCCACCTGCTTTCGTCAGTCGTACGAACATATTTTCCTTTCAGCATCTATCCTATGCCTTTGGATGATTCTGTTCTTCTTGTATATATAAGGGGAACAGTTGCGCGATGTTCCGTCGTAACGTTGTCGTCGCCGTCTTTACCGTAACCTCTCTGACGCATCCGTCCGGTCTGGGAGGAGTATCGATAACTCGTCCTAGTGGCCACTTTTTTGGGGAGTAGCGGTCATCTCTGAGAACCACGAGTTGACCAGTTGAAAATTTTTCAGTTGCATTTCTTCATTTTCCTCGTTGCTAAAGGTGTTGTAAATACTCTGATGACCAACTCTTCGAAAAATAGATACTGATACGTTAACGGCTCAATCGGTTCTCGAGTGCGCTAGGTGATTCTTGGACGGGGATAAATCCAGGCGTTTCACCGAAAAGTAAGGGGGCTGGTGTAAAGACATTTAGATCTTCTACATCAGATGTAAAGGGGCACGACTCTATTTCAGTGATAACAGTCGAAAACTCCTCAAAGGATAGTATGTACTCACCAAACTCCCTCTTTAAGTGGTACTTGACACCAGCTTCCCATATACCGCCATAATGTGCCGTAGTAGGGGGTATAAATGTCCAAGCGGTCCCGCCATTGGCTATAGTAGAAGCGATTGATTTATAGAAGTCCGACGCTGCATCGAACATAGACTTCAGTTCTCGGTCAGCCCGTCGGAATGTTCTAGACTTGTCACTATACAGATGACGGCAAATTCCCCTCCTACTCATAAAACGTCAGAAAGCCAGTATAAACGACGCAGTAGTCAGATCACTGACAAGCTCCAGGTGCACCGCTCGGGTGGCCAAGCAGACGAACAAAGCAATATAACCATTATATCGATGTCGACGCCTGAAGTTGTAAAAGGGTAGGCTGGAGTCACTCGGCTGGCTGGTAGATCTCTCATTAATTAACGGATTGAGCGTATTTAACGGACTGCCCTTTGGTAGACTCTTACCGGCCTTCAATAATTTGAGCTCCGTGGCAAATGCATGTACTTGCGCCAAACATATAAATTTTTCCCGGGGCTCCGACAGTTCCGCCGATGTAAAAAGACAGAAGTGAACTCAAATTATTTTTAATTCTGCGTAATTTATGTAGAGGACAGATACAGTACGCAGTCACCCGAATTAGACGCTTCAAGCTAGAAAAGCGGGTGAGCATATCGGGCTCGCTTGTTTTAACTCGCGTATGCATCGTATGCACGGACAGCGATAGCCAGACGGGTCCGTGCCACCGTAAGCTCGACTTGCGTAATTCGTCGAGCCTTGCGCCTCGTGTCGCAATATCGGCAGGATTCTATTTCATCGGAACATGAGCTCATGTAGCAGCAGGTAGCTCCGTTTGAATGTGGGAGACGCGATTAGCGACAAACACCTTCCAGTGGCACGGATGTTTGTCAAGCCAGTTCAAAACAATCCGGCTATCCAACCACAGATATATAGGCAAATCCTTAATAAATTTAAGAGACTTTAAATGGCACACGAGTTTCGTCAATAATCCGGTACTGCATAGCTCAAGATTCGGAACACTAATTGTTTTCACCGGGGAAACCTTTGTCTTTGTTGCTAAAATTAAAATAAAGTTTTAATGGTACGCTATTTCCTTGTATACGCAGGTAAATAGCTGCAGCATACGCACGTGCAGAAGCATCCGAGAAACCATGCAATTGATACACCTGATGTCCATGCGTTCCCAGCCACCGACCTACAGACAGGGAGAGGAGCGACGATAGTGAGTTATTATAATCGATCCATCTTTCGCGCATATCTATAGGGAATGCTACACCCCATTTGTATTTACGGATCCATAAGTCTTGCATCAGTATCTTCGCTGTTATGGATACCGGTGCTAACTAACCCAGAGGATCGAAGCGACAGGCAATACCGGATTATCGGAAAGGCTTTTTTTTTAAATATCTACCGAATGAGGGTTCAATTCCGACGTACTAAATGTGAATGTATCATCCAGCGGGTTCCAGTGCACGCCTAAAGTCTTGACGGCACCATCGCAATCAATCGGTCTCGGAGACGCGATCTCAGTTTTCCGTACATGCGAAAGAAGAATTTTTGCATCGTTCACGGGCTAATGATCTAGTTGAATCCCTGATATCATCGCCAGTTTAACAGAATTAAGGCGAGGTCGTTTTAAAGCGGAGGTCCGGACAATAAAAAATCATTTAATAAATATCGGACGCATGCTTTTCGCGGCACGTCGAACACCACGCGAATTTTATCGTTATGCATGACCGCATGCTGTGGTAAATGCCACGCGCGTGGTTATTTTTAGATCCGCATCCGACATACGTGATATGTGGCCCACCTGCTCATAGTCCCTAATAAATCGCCGGTACGAAACAGCTTACGAAAAGGGTTCTCAGCCGGTACGAAAAGGGTTCTCTTTCAAAACAACAGTGCATGTAACGCAGCGATCTTAATGCCATTTGCCGCGTTTCGGCCGTGATCATCGATATGTCGGTTTTTATTGGAAGGCGGACTGTATAACGGTCGTCCGCTGCCCGCGTATGCGTCTCGATATATTGACATTCGCACGATTCATCTTCCGGCTCGAGTTTACGTTTGGATTGCGGTATATCGTCAAGAATCCAAAATCTCTCTAAAGCACCGTACAAATCATCGGTAGTGACCATACTATGTAAAGACGTAATTGGACTCTGTTTTTTTGTTCCGCCCCCCCGTGACGGGACGCTTTGCATGGACCCGGATAAAATCCAACCCAACGCTGTATTTTACGCGACTATTTGCGAGCAAGGGAGGCGCTGCAGGCCCGGTCTGAGCAACATGCCATAAACGTCGCCGCCTGAAATTACATCCACCGAATCAGGCACGTTAAACTGTTAATCGGCCAAGTTCATCTGTTTAAAGATTTTAAAATTCAAATCTATCGGCATACGCGCAGATAATTGCGAGGTGAGTCGCTGGAGAATCAGCGCTTCTGTTTCAAGTTCGAAATCTGGCATTAAGTGAGAGCGTATATTAAAGTTTGTTAAGGAGTTTTAAAGTATGTTGAAAGCGTGTTTTAAAGTTTCGATCGGGCCGTTCAGGCGGCGTTTTCTCCGACGACGATCAAGGACACATTTACTCGCTCGTGCAGGAGACCGAGCAGCTGCACAGTAGCTTCGGTAACAAAGGAGCCTTTCTACCCCTGATCTAAGAAAGCACACGTGCGGTTGCAGGTACCGTTCGGTCTTTCTAATATAATCTGAGCGTTGGCCAGGATTATAGCGCATTTCGGCGGGGGAACTGTAATTGTATATATATTCATACCAATGACACTACCGCATCCTCCTGTCTTGTCTTCCCGGGATTTTGCCCCACTGGGCGAAGCGTCGGATGGCAGCGTTAATTTCGTATCGAAATGCAGAAGGCTGTGGTGTTTGTTCCGGCATTCATTGCAGCGCTCCTTCGAGGTACAGTCCTTGCAATTATATCAACCGAAGCAATTGTAACAGAGGCGCAAATGACGCACGTCTAAGCGGTGTTCGTACCATGATTTTGCAAGGAAATTCGGGCATTTGGCAAGGGCATGCAACGCGGGGCATAGTGGGCATTTTATACTGCTGCCTCTTTATGGACCAGACGCGCTTGTATGCATTACTCTGCGTGAACTTGGGAGCGACGTATTAAACGGTTGGACCTTCCAATCGATTTTATTTTCCGCGCCAATCAAAGCTAGAGTGTGAGCGCGTTTTTCGAGAAATGAGACGAGCTCATCAAACGTATGAAAGCGTTGCGATGATTCTGAATTAACAGTACTAGTCGACAGACTACGATTTATAGCGCGATCTTTCGCGCTCAGCTCCAACTCCCAAAGCTTTTTTGATTCCGTGTCAAATCGCGCGCTTAATTATCCAGACATTCCAAGTTTTCACCGGTATTTTGAAATTTTTTATTTAGCCTATTATTTTGTGAGAACAAAAAGCATAAAAAAGTTCCACTTGGTGAAAGGAGGAAAAAGCCGTCGAATAAAATGAATTGAATTTCAGTGAATTTATGTTTATAGTGCGTACTACAATTATCGCTATAATTGTTATCTACATATACGTAATACTACGAATGAAGCCTAAAAGATACATAAATTACCCGCGAAAATACACGCATCTGAGGTTCCAAAGGGGAAAACATGCTCCGCAATAACCTCCTGCTCCGCGCTGCGGCCCCGACGTCTCAGGCACGGTTACACTTCTCATCGCAGCAGCGGCCACCAGGCATAAATGCTGCAGGGAGCACTCTCAGGGATCCGCATTTATCGGATCCTCGACAAGGGTCAGGCCCCTTGTCCCGCTGATGCGCCAAGCTTACACACTACACACACAGACACACACACACACGCGCGCGCGCGCGCAAGGCACACTCATTTTTATATTTTAATTCATATCATTCAAACTATAATTTTAAGGATTTTATGATTTATAAATACTTTTAAAACAAAATAATTTAAAAATCAGGAATTTAAGATGACTTTTAGTTATAATTATTTAATGTTTCAATTTAATTTCTATATAATTATTATACTTTATTCATAATGAGGAAAAATACTATAGGCTACGCTTGCGGAAAGTATAGTTGATCACACGCGCGCATTGCCACACGAGCGCAGCAATTGGGTCCACTTCTCCCACGTATGCTAATCATCTACATTCCGCAGATATAACATAATATACTTTAACATCAAGAGACACTGAGTGATGACGCTGTTGCTACACTATTTACTTTTATGTTTAGATTTCGAAATTTAAAATCATGAAAAAAAATTAAACTTCGTTTTAATGATGATTTTTCAACGTATATGTACTACTTCTGAGCTAAAGAATCGTTTCCCAATGAAGTCATTGACTATAAAGTTGTCTAATATTATATAGTTAACACATAGCAAAAAGTTTGAAGGCCTAAGACCCTTAAAGATAGAACATCTATAGGGAGTTTCATTTTCGGACGGTAGAATACAATGTATATGTGTCTCGCGATGACTTGCACAGGCAATTTCGTGTTTGTACAGTAGAATAGTCCCTTAGACTTCTAAGGGAGGTTTCGTATTTGGACGGTAGCAATCAATATCCTGATGTTTATCAACTTTTCCGGGTACATTTTTAATGAGAAACGATAAACTGAGAAACTTTGTTGGCGTCTTTATTATTGCTTTTTATGACTTTGATAATTTCCAAAGCAATATTAAAAAGTAATTAAATTATATATATATATATATATATATATATATATATATATATATATATATATGTACAAATAGCATCGAAATGAATTTAGCTATTTGTAAATAAAACTTATTACTTTTTGTAAATAAAATTTAGAACTACTTTAGATCTTAGAGTTACTACAACTAGCTATTTTAGACAGTATCTATTTAGTTATCAAGAATAATAAACACACACACAAATATGTTCAAAATTATTAACAAATTATTAATAAATTATTTCTAAATAATAGATACATACTAAATATTTTCTGATTAATTTACCTCTCATTGCAATCAGTTTTATTCTACCATAATAATTTTATTATAATGAAATTTACAATTTGCAAACCATTTTCTATAACACCACATTATAATTAATAATGATCTATATTTATTATATTAATAAATATTTTTATCGGTCTTACAGTCTTTATACTATCATATATTAAACTAAAATAATGACAGATCAACTGTCCTTGTTTATTATCACCTCCGTAGAATCTGAAATAAAGTTTATTACTAAAAATAAATTAGATTAAAATTAAAAATAATAACGATAAAATAATAATAAAATAAAACAAAATAATAATAGTTTAGTTCCTGAAAATAAATCTTTTTCGATAAGTCGGATTCCAAAAGAGAAGTTAAATTTAAGATGGTGGTCAGGTTGTCTTTCAATAACATAGAATATAGTTCATTATTTTTATTATTTTATTTTATTATTATTTTATCTTTATTATTTTTAATTTTTAATCTAATTTATTTTTAGTAATCAGATTTATTTCAGATTCTTCTGAGGTGATAATAAACAAGGATAATTTGACTATCATTGTTTTAGTTTAATATATTATAGGATAAAGACCGATAAAAATATTTATTCATTTAATCCAAAACAGTCAACATAAATACAATTATTAATTTTAATCTATATTTATTATATTATAAGACTGTCATGTATACTTCAAATTGACAAATAATACAATAACCTTTAAGAAAACCACTCTTAGAGTAGCATACTTTATCATATGTATTATAAAAACAAAATACAAAAAATAAAATAAAAACTAATCATATAAAACACAAACATTTAATAGCTAATTTGAACATAATATATATATTGCTAATAAAATTAAAAATTATGCTTAAATATATAATCAATAGCGTAGTTTTTATACTTATTATTTTAAACCAATAAATAAAAAATAATTTACTAATTTTGTTTTTGCATATTTATAGTACTTCAAATTTTAAAAAAATAAAAATTAAGTGTTCCAAAATTAAGTAAATTTTCATTTATTCTAAAAAAATGGATCTAATACTACAAAATACTTACACTTTTATTGCAATGTTTGCCAGTTAGTACATTGACTGTTTTAAGAATTATATTATGCATTTTGTTGTTGAGAATATACCAGCTTATGTTAAAAGATCGTAATTGAACACTAACACGATTATAAATCAAGAAATATATATTTTAATCTATATCCAGTGTCACTAATTAAATAACAAAAAAAATTTCTTGATTTAATAGAATTATGTAAAGTATTTATATTACTACAAAATATTTTTCATATTTCACTTTATTACACGTAGTAAGTTGCGTGAACAGAATTATATTTTATTTATATGCATATGTAAGTATGTTTTTTAAAAGTATTTCTATATCAAAATATATTTCTATATATATATATATATATATATATATATATATATATATATATATATATATATATATGCTACGGATAAAACCACATGGCCTTACATAAAAACAACGAAAATAGACTAGTATAGAAAAGTAAGTCCCAGTAAAATGTTTTCCAAAACTTTTGGGTTACATTCATTAGTACTATACTCAACCACTTGATGGCGTCACATCCAATTTGTAAATATAGATATAATATATGCGTTAGAGCTGCTCCCGTCACTGTCCCGCCATGGAGATGCTCACAAATTATAATATTATTTTGCTAATATGTAAGATATACATGAGAAAAGTGTCAATCGAATTGATTTTAAACTATAAATAAAATAGAAATTTAAATTAATAATTTAAAAGCTAAAAGAATAAACTTATGCAACAACATATGCAACATCAATAAAAATTTCTATGAAGTTTACGAGTAGCGTAGTGGTTAATGTTCTCGCTTTTCAAGCGGAAGATCAGGGTTCAATTCCTAACTTTTTTTTCTAATAAATTTTAATAATGAATTAAATGTATCATTTATATAATTTATGTATAAATTAACTGATGTTTAAGAGAAAAATATATAATCTTACAAAATACTACAAAAGTTATCTTGTAAAATAGAATTAAAAATTGTACTTATGTCGACTGTTCTGAATTAAATTAATAAATATTTTTATCGGCCTTACAGTATTTATAATATAATATATTAACTAAAATAATGACAGTCAAACTGTCCTTGTTTATATTCACCCCCGTAGAATCTGAAATAAAACTTATTACTACAAAAAAATTATATTAAAAATTAAAAATAAAATAAAATGGTGAGGCAGTCAGGTTGTCCTTTACTAACATAGAATATTGTTTTTATTATTTTTATTATATTCCGCTACCTTTCCATTAAGTAATATTACTTTGCACATTTCTTTCAAAACAGTTTTATTAAAATAAAACTTTTTAATTTTTATTAATAGAAATAATAATATTATTGCTTATTAAAATTATTTATTTAATCACAAATTAGGAAGTTGATGTGCAAACTAATTTTAACCGAGAGCAGACTATTATTTTATATTTGGAAATTTCACATTGCTTTTGAGTTCGAAAATATACATTCTTACACTTATATTCAATACTCATTATAATTATAACATTAATTTTTCATTCTTACTTAGCTATAAAATAGAGGCGCGGTCCTGTATGCACTCTATTATAAATTTATATTATCAATATATTCATATATTAACTCAAAATTTCTTTTACAATTTCATTAATATTTAAGAATTAATGCCGAACAACTTTTAACTTTAACATAAAATGAATGTTAAATTTTGAAATTATAAAGATTGTATTCGAAATTTATTTTAATACTTTTATTACGAAAAATTACATAGAAAAACGAAACTAATGATAATATTAGAACTTCATTACTTTTCAATCTTTTTTTTTAATTTTATTTTGCAATTCCCAGAGCTTTTTACTTACTTTAATGAATTAATAAAGATTTAAAAATTTGATTTTTTGAATTCGACCTTAAATCATTAAAACATCCGAGTCATCCTTTTGTTTAACTGAGGAAATAATTTTTAGCCAAGTATTTATTTTATATAAATATGCATCAATGTAATTTTTATTTATTTTAGAATCAATATTTATTCGTTAAAAAAATGGAATTGAACCCAGCTCCGTAACATAGAAATCACTAACTATAGCCAGTAAACCAATTTCTATTTTAAGTATAAGTGGTTAAATGTTTAAATATGTTTATCACCGTACACATCAAATTTAAGTTTTATTTTAATTCTTTATTTAAAAGTAATATATTTATTCTCTTATAAGCCTGAAATACATTAAATTAAATAAATTGTATTTGAAAATTAATCCACTATTGATGTGCGTACACATAAAGTCGCCAAGCCAAGAAAGTTTTGCACCTCGGCACGTGCCAGCGATGCGACGCGGTGCGGAGGACAAGACTTGCATGAGAGAGAAACAGCTAGCTATAAAGGCCTCCCGTAAGTTGCCTATAAGTAAATATGGCAATGCTGAAATGCCCTATACTCCTCATGTAAATGTCCTAAACGGTTATGAAACTGCCAATTTTCCGCCGTTGACGTAATCAGTGGAAATAAACGGTCAGGTACGGTATTTTGACTTACTAGTGACTTACTGGAATATCGTTCCATTGAGTTTGCTTCAGTGAACAGCTGATCACGCCCATTTTTACCAAACCTCCTCGAACAGCTGGTCGCCTCAGCCGCTGCTGGTCGCGCACATTTACATATATATGTGTATAAGCAAGTATTAGTGTAAAAGTTTTCATGCGTATTACACATTTGAATTTATAGAAAACACTTTTTAAAGAAGATTTCAAATCAAATTTTAATAGTTTTATTACAAAACGCATACTTAATAATCAGTTTTCTTTATTAATTATGAATTAGAATTATTTATATTTATGAATTTTACAAATTTTTATATAATTATTTAGTACATATTATATAATATATATATATATATATATATATATATATATATATTCATTATATTTATAAATATTGGGTATACAAATAAGTTTCCGCCGTTTTTTATAAAGAAATAAGAATTGATTGTAAAAAAAGGTACAAATAATGTCATTTAAAATATTTCCCACCACTTTCCACTACTTTTGACGATCTTTCGGGCAGCAAGTGGATACCCCGTCTAAAAAATTGCTCGCCTTTTGAGGCCATCCACGAATCGACCCATTCTGAAATTCCTCCAATTGTCAGATGGCCTGGTGCACCATATTCTAAACGCTCTTCTGATATGATAGTGGCGAACACTTCACGGTCTAGCGATCTGATGTTCCATTTCCGTGTGGGCATCTACTCATTTCACTTGTTCTTCTCTTTCTTCTCTGCAATCTCGTACAAGATCGCCCTGTGATCACTGTGGGTGTAAAGGTCGCTTACTCTCCAGTTAAGGATCCGCTGAATCAGGTCATCACTGGCGAATGTTACATCAATGACTGATGGTTTATCTCCCCTAATGAAAGTGGATTCAAATCCCTTATTAACCACGTGAAGTTGAAGAAAATTAAGGCCATCAAGCAGCATACTACCTCTGTTATTTGTTGAAGCGCTTCCCCAGGTTGTGGATCACGCGTTAAAATCACCAGCGATTAATAATGGTTTCTTGTCCATGGCCGCATCAACTAATTTCGCTACGAGGATTTCAAACTGCTTGTCCGTCAAACTTGGAGAAGCATATACACTAAAGACGTATATTTCTTGTATTTTAGCCCAGAATATCAATTCGCTCCGATGACTAGACTGCTTTAGTATCTGCCTATTTTGACCAATCCAGAGGGCCGCTCTATTGCTTGTGTCACTTATCCAGCGCTGTGGTTTGTCTGTTTCAGCAGGTCATGGGCCGCTACGCAATGGTTAGTATTCAGTTGGAGTATTCTCATGTTTTATGTCTGTTTAAAAACTCCACAGTGATCGGGCACTTATAGCTGTATGCTGGATGGTTAATCTCCTTTTTTCCTTCACATTTACAGAGTAAACAGCAGGGCTCATTTACACACAGCTTGGATAGATGATCTTTTCCACCACAGTGTCTGCTCTGTGTGTGTGTGTATGTATGTGTGTGTGTGTGTGTGTGTGTGTGTGTGTGTGTGTGTGTGTGTGTGTGTGTGTGTGTGTGTGTGTGTGTGTGTGTGTGTGTGTGTGTGTGTGTGTGTGTGTGTGTGTGTGTGTGTGTGTGTGTGTACGAGGTATCAATTTAAATGATTCTGTATCAAGTTCCGTTTATTAGTACCTTGTAATAATTATTACATTGTAATAATTGCAGACATTTAATTTTACAAACATGTAACTATAATAATATAGAAATATTTCAGTTACATTACTGGAATTGTATTATTGTAATATAACATGCCGACTTTGTTGCAAAATAATAATGAGAGAAATAAAAAAAAAGTGAAATTTGACATTTTCTTTCATTTGATAATACTGAAAAAAATTAAAGATTAAAAATAGGAAAGATATATAACTGTTCAAGTAAGGAAGTTTGAAAGTGAAAAATGTATTTTTCATATAGACAAACCAATTTAGAAATTAAAATATTTAATAACACTTGATCACTTTCAAATTAACATCAATTACGGAAACCAGATATCCGGCTCGAAGGACCATGGAACAACTTGACCGTTTATCGAGATTAAAATACTTGAAACTATCACAATTAAAATTTGGCAAGTTTACACTACATTAAAACTTAATTTCATGCAGATAATTCGGAGAAAATAAAGACAGAGAATTAAGTTAAATAATATTTTTATTGAAATTGAGACTCAAATACAAGTGAAATGCTCTTCTAAAGATACAAAAGACGAATTATCTCAAACCTACTAAGCAAAAACATATTGACTAGGATAACGGTACTTGTAGCATCCACCATACAGAGAAGTCCCATTAATGCAGGCGAATACGAACACGCCCCAATTTGACTAAACTTGAATAGTCTACGCGATATAACAAATCTATACAATAGAAACACTGATAATACGACAAACAATAAATTATAGTCATAATTTTCTTAACGGGTTCAAAATCCCCAATGGCGGAAGCGTACAAGTAAAATTTAAATTCTTCACAAAATGGAATAATTATTTTAAAAACTATTCCAAATTTATAGACAATATATAATTAAATAAAATTTAATCAATTTCATAATATAATTGATTATGTAATACGTTCGGTACAAAACATACTCCACTCATTGAGAGGTCTTGATCAACAATATTTAAAGTCTATATTTATAATCTTCGAAAAGTATTCATACCACACACATCTCCCCCAACCTCTTCACCCTCGCATTCGCCCAGGTAATACCTGTGGAGGAAGGAAAAGCTAATAGACAAACCCAGTGAAACAATTCCTTATTGGGAAAACCCGCTCCAAAGATAGTGGTTTATCGGGGCAATTCTTACTCAAATATTTACATTAGTTTAAAATTCACAACAATATACAGTATTATCTACAGCAATATTTAAGCATTATTTACATAATTATTTATAATATAAGTTACAATCTCAAACTGTAGTTCGGAAAATAATGAGTAATAATTATAATAGCTAACGAATATTTTTAACGAACAACATACAAATATCAATAAAATACTTATTTTATTAAGGACACTATTCATAATGTCTATCGGTAAAAGCGCTAATTGTTTGAGGTTACGCTTAAATTCTCCCTTCTTAGTCATCAGAGTAACTGTTCTGATGACACCATCTATACCGGGGAAAGTTTTCACTACTCACCCTAGTAGTCACTGCATTGATGGTAAATCACTCTCCTTTATAAGTACTAGGGTGCCTACGTCAATGGAATGTTTACCTACTTTCCATTTACTCTGAATCTCTAATTCGTTTAAATACTCTTTGTTCCATCTCGACCAAAAATCTGGTTTAACCTTCTGTATGTGCTACGAGTAGGACAAGTGGTTATCAGGTGCATCACACCCATTGCCTTCAGGTAGACTCAGAAATGTATCGCTTATTAGAAAATGGGCGGGGATGAGAGATTACGAATTTCCTGTAAAGTAAAAATTAGAGTTTTTACAACACGAATAAGGTGATGTTTGAAAAATTTGACCGCGGATACTCAAATCGCTCCAAAATTTGGTGACAAGGGTGGAATTAATTTCTACTCTATATCTTGCTGACTCAATTAATCATTTGTGGCCATTTGATGCATTTTCTCGTTAAATAATGTACTGAATTCTTTGAACTCGTTTTTTGTACCGAAGAATTGAGTTCCATTATCAGAATATATGTTTCTAGGCTTACCGCGATAAAAATGTAATGAAAATAAAACGTTTTAAAGCACCTAAAATCTCTCGGTCGTTAATTCACTAACGACCTCTAGATGAATAGTCTTCACGAATTAACAAATGAAAACCGCGACATATGATTTAAGAAAATATTTATTTCTGTGTCGTTTTTCTTTAATCAAAAATGGACCGCAATAATCAACACCTACGTTAGAGAAAGGGCGTGGCTTGAAGAGCTGGAAAATCTCGCATTATATAATCGACGTTACGTGGTGCAGCACGAAAATACGTTAAGCAATTGCGAATGTTTTTCTGAACTTGATTTCGACAATAGATTCGCAATAGATTCAACGTCGTTTAAACGCCGGAATGTAAATGTTTCTCATAATAATATTTAATCAAAATATCTGTAATATGATGCGACTTCGGAAAGATTATTGAATGCCACTGATCGAACGAGAGACTTGCATTTTTCAAGCGATCTTATACACGTATTATACCGTGTTCATTGTAACAAGGGTTAAAAGAAAGCATTTTTTTATTTGATTTGTCTGCATCGTTTGAAATATTATTAAATTTGTTGCACTTCAATGAAATTTGCACTTATCGAATTATGATTTTATTACGGTTTATATCACAAGTAACAACCGTTATTGTAAAGTTCAAATTTCTTAATAAATGCAATTGACTGCAAAGTTTACGCCACAAGATGTAGATTTCATTAGGCATCGATTCATTCCAGTTGAATTGTAGCTGCCGCAGTCGCTGCATAATGATTCTCGCGTGTAAAATAACTAGCTCTAACAATCCAAGCGGATCAAATATTTGAGCGATCTCCAACAACATGGAACTTTTCGTTCTTGTATTTTCAGGCCGTGTTAAATTTACACTATACTTAATTATATCGAATTCCGCATTCCATAATAGGCCGAGTGGCTTGATTTTCATATCGCCGTTTAGATCGAAGTTGCAATTAAACTGATTTTCGTCTAAGTGATTCAAAATTTTACATTCATTCGTCGCCCATTTCCGAAAATTAAATCCGTCGCGTTTTAATAACGCGGAAATTTCGCATTTAATTTCAGATGCTTCGTCAATGCTATTTGCGCCCGTCAATCAATTATCGACGTACAAATCTGTCATTAAGATTTGTGCAGCTCTTAGAAAATGAGAACCTTCATCATTCGCCAATTCATGAAGAACGCGAATAGCGAGATAATCCTTAAGGATCGCGTGATGAGGTAAATAAAAGTCCTCGTCACACACACTACGTTCGGACATATTAACTAATCGTACATATTCGTCGATAACAGTGATATAATCTCTTTGAAATGTAGCATCTATTTTAAATCTTTGAAATAAATAATTTAAATGTTTAAGAGCAGTTGCACGTGATTTTTCAATTGTTTTGTGACTGCATTTAAATGGTACTGCGACTATATAGCGGCCAGAAACATCTCGACTTGACAGAAAATCTCGAACCACCTCCTACTATCCATCCAAATCGGTTTTTTTGGAAAATAAACGTTTGGCCGTCTTTAGCTAAATTAATTTGACCGATAGAAAAAATCGAAAGCGTCGGACCCAACCCTAATAAAACATCGATAGGTGCAGGTTTAAAAAATTTCGAATCGCTTAGTTTTATATTCGCGGGAATCGGAAGTCTATCTCGTGGAAAATATTCACATGGTATAAAATTGGAAATACTTCGCAATGTGAAAAAATTAAACGATTGCTTATAATTATCATCTCGCGAATAGATAGAGGCCATCAAAGAATGCTTCGTGGCAGTTGGTTGACCATACCTACAGGAACTGTATTTTTTCTTTGGCCATTGGAATTTCGCGGCAAAGGCTTCAGTCATTCCATTAATAGTAGATCTATATCTAGTAAAACATGGCAAAGAATCGGCTATAAGTAATTATTTAAAATGTTTATGCATGCTGTCGGCAAAAACTGCGTAAATACGGGAGATTGTGTTACCAAAGAAATTGCATATGATTCGTCGCCTGTACGTATAAAGATTCATCATTTATTACTGTGTAATAAGACATTATGCACCGTATCGCAAATTTGACACTTTAGAAACTCGCATTCGCGGCCTTCATCCCAACGAAGACAATTTAAACAAAGCGACGCATTCTGAATAACATCTGTACGTTTTTCGATGGATAATTCACTGAATCTTTTGCACCGAAACAAGAAGTGCGTATTAAATCTTGGAATTGATTGCGCTGTTTTTATCGATCATGCGTTCACGTTTTGCGAGTTACTGACTTCACGCTTCACTAATCAAGGGACTGATTTGTTCAAAAATTCTAAAATGTCTTCCTTCGATGGAAAAACTCTCCTCTGAATAACATCTTGCTACTTTTCAGCAGTCGATTTATGTCACTTTTTTCAATAAGCTGTACAATCATTTCTTCCCCAACGCTTACGCCTAATGTTTTCAAGAATTCTATATGTTGCCGAGCTTCATCGGCGAGGCTTGTAATGCCCTCGGCACTCTCGCGCTCTTGCATTAGTAAACGAATTAACAGACTCCAATGTCTTGAAATAATAAAATATTCGTCAGGATACGCATTTTCTAAAACCTCCCATGTACGCTTAGAATTTTTGTCGACAATCGATACATTTTTTAATTTTGACAGAGCTTCGCCTATAACTGCTATCTTTAAATACTCAATTTTTTGATATTCCACAAATTGTCCTGGCTGTCGATCATGGACATAAAAGAATCCTTGAACGACAGCCAGTCTTCATAATTTGCAGAAAATTGAGGCAAATCAGCTTCCGAAAGTTTTATGCGTCTTTTTATCGGGATTATTAAACTATCGCTTAGATATACAGTATGTTCCTTAGAGCCCTCCATCATCGAATTTTTACGTAAAGCAGTTTCGTCTGCGGCAATTAAATCCAAATGTGTATTTAAAATATAGAATCGCTGTTTACACTGCTCCTGACTATCATCTAGCATTTCTATAGCATTTTGAATGCCGTTAAAAGCTTTAAAAGACTCTTTTAAATTATTTGCGTATACTTGTAACTGTGAAACATCTCTTTCCCCCTTTTCTCCCCCATTCAAATGCATCGATTACCTTCAAAATCGCATCAAATTACACACAGAACATCGGGTCAGAATTGGTCGCAAGGGGGCGGCATTCTGTGAGATTGCTCGTTCAAATGTAAGTATTTGAAGAAAAGAGAGTCGGGGTATGCAGTCAGTTTGGTTAGAGGGGAAAGTTAAATCTTTGCTCCCCTACTTTTGCGTCTTTTCTTCCCCTTCTCGCTTTGGCTTTTGCTTTCTTTCTCTATTGCACGCAGAACCATCGAAGGATTTCCTCTATATTTTGTTCTACCCTCCATATTTTCTAAGATGAAAAATTCGCCTGCATTATGAAGCTCGTATTGGAGTCGAATCTGCATTGTTTTCTGATATTCATGCGCATATTATTTAGCTTTCCGCTTGACCTATGTAGTAATTTAAACAAAAACAGCAACGTCACATTGGACAGAATCGTACATCTATATATATATATATATATATATATATATATATATATATATATATATCACAGCTCATAACGTAGGCAAATACGCACACTAATTTATGCAGACGTAGCTGTGAAGTCGCATTGGCACGTTAGTGTAGTAGTTGGTCCTATGGAGGGCGCATGTTCACGGCGCTCGAAAATTGTCGAGCCTTTCGTGTACATGGTATCGGCAATCCGTATTATCTCTGTACATACTTAACGAATCACACACTGTTTATATATTAATCAATTACTATACAATACATGAGTACAAATACAATCTTGATCAGACTTATTTGTATATATATATATATATATATATATATATACTGCCCGTAAACTAAAGTTGCCTTGGTGAAATTTTACGATTCAAATTTTCAATTGGTCAGTAAGTGATATGTAAATGACACGTGTGATTGAATCGATTTTTTTACCGAGAATTGGCTAGTTTTTTAATGTATAGTAATTTCCAAATAATGGCTAATTACTGAACATAATTATTGAATATAATTTCATATTATGAACAATGTTTTCTTTTCGATGATGTAATATTGCCATCCCTTATGTGTTCACTTTTAATCAAAATCACTGCTTTTGTAAATAATAATCTTATTTACATTTTAGTCTGTGTTTCCAATATTTAGGTGCAATTGTAATTTTAACTTTTCTGGTTATTTTATCTAATACTATATGTCAATAATAATACTAGATTCTTGCAAAAATTGTGTTCTAATAATTCACCATATTTTAACCATTTTTAATGTTTAACTATTTTACAAAGTAAATATTAGCTAATTATCAAACATTTAATTTCCTAAAACATTTAAACATTTTATTTGAGCAAAAATTAGATTTCTGACTAATAAAATTATATTTATTTCTACTAAGATTATGATACAATACATTCTTTATAAACGTTTTCTAACTATATTTAAAAATTTTGTTCTATTAAAGTAGACATTTTTTTTACTAAAACTTTAAAATTAATTACAAATTCGTCCAAAATGTACTATATAAATTGATATTGCTTCTATACAATGATGCAAATCATTATTTTGAATATAAAATATCATAAGATTACTTACTAATTTTTTCTTTTTAACAAAAATTCGATCATTCGCGTAGAACCATTGGTCATTTATCATGGTTCTATTTTATCAGACAAAATGTATATACATTTCTTAATAAAATATATTTTTTTAATACTTTAACTAACAATTTTTCATGATAAGTTCTACTCTATAAAGACTTATTAACGGTTTATAAAAGCATAATTTTATATTTTAACGAAATTTATTTTAAATATGGATGGGTTGTTAAAGAGCATTGCTGGATTAAAATGAATTTAAAAGTTATAATAAATAAAGAACAGTTTACTTTTTATTTAGGTGCAAAACGTCGAACATTTTTTCGGCATATTTTAATAAGAATAAGGAATTACGATACAAGAGTCTCTTATGATTTGGAAAGAAATATTTTCTATTGTAAAAATAAATTAGTCAATATAGAAATCAGATCCAAAAATTATGATATTAATTATTAAAATCCTTATTAAAAATAAACGAATATTTATATAGATATTTAGAAAATTATGATTTAAAAGAATTCTTTCTAGTTCAAAACAAGTACTTTCACAAAATAAAATGCGAAAAAAGAAGAAAAATAAAAATTAAATGTGAACATTTGAAAAACATAAAACACTCTTAAACAAATAATACTTACAATAATTATAAAATTTGGTTTAAAAATTTAACAAATATTACCATCCCAAAAGATATTGTGAATATCCTTTCAAAATTTGGAATATCGTATTCAAGCAGCAATTTCTTTATTAAAGAAATCACCGCTGACGTAAAAAATAGTATTATTAGCTACAATAATGATATTAATAAATAATGTAGAACCTCATTAGTGAAGGTTATGAATAATTTTTAAAAAAAATAGATTTCAAAATCATTTAAATAGTAGTATCATACATGTAAAACATACATATAAAACAGCCAAGAATTTTTTACAAGAGAACAAAAATGTTATATTTCGAAATGCAGATAAAGGAAATTTAACAGTAGCATCTGACAAAAAAGAATATATTAATACAACTACAATAATGTTATAGGATAGCATAACTTACAACCACATGAGAATCCTTATATTGGTAGGCTACAAAATAAATTAAAAGAATCACTAAAAGAATGGAAAAATAAATCTTATATTAATGGCATTACGTTTAAACGTTTGAAATGCGAAAATGACACAATAGTCAAATGTTATGAGTTCCCAACATTCACAAAGAGTAATTGGCCTACAGAATAATAATATCATCCATTAATTTTACGCCATACAATATTACAAGAGTTTTATGAAATATATTTTTGAGTCATGTTTGCTTAACAAAGCTATGTTTGTTTAATGGGATCACCTTTATGACCGGTTATTGCTAATTGGTAATGGACAAATGAGAAAATATTGCATTAAATAAATTCAATTTTGAACCAATTATCTATAAAAGATATGTTGATGACATTTTTACAATTGTACCAGAAAGGTGTGTAGATAAAGCGGTGGATGTTTTGAATTCCATCTATGATAGAAATCAATATACAAAAGAAATATAATCAAACAATAAATTAAGTTTATAGGACCTCAATGTTATTAGAGTTATTAATAACAGAATAAAATTAAATTGGTATAGAGAACATACATAATCAAGTAGCTTATTAAATTTTAATTCACACCATCTATTTAGAAATAAGATAGGTACTATAAAAGGAATCATCGACCAAGCAATCAAATTATCACATAAAGACTTTAGAAAAGATATTTTAAAATTAGTTAAAGAGATATTCATTAATAATGATAATCCAATAGACTTTGTGGATAAAATGATTGCAAGAGAGAGTCAATCAGATTTATAACAATACTAGAAAACATAATATGGAAAAGAGGGATAATAATAATAAAATCATAGTACTACCATATGTAAAAGGGTTGTCGAAAAGAATTAGATGTATTTTCAAAAAACATTATATTCAATTTTACTTTAGAAATAATAATAATATAAGAAGACTATTTAATAATTGTAAAGATAAGGATGATAAATGTTTGAAAACGAAAGTGGTATACAAAATAAATTGTAAAGACTATGATAAATATTACATTGGATAAACTGGTAGATACATAAACCAAAGAATATATGAGCATCAGTAGAGCTTGCGAAGCATGAATGGTACATCCGGGCTAAAAGAACATAATTTAGAATTGTTACATTCTTTCGATTTTGAAAATGTAGATATTTTGGAATAGGTATCAAAAATAAATTATAAAAGAAAAACTCTTGAAATTATTCATATTTTAAAGAATTTCAATAATCTAAATTTAATGTTAGAGTTAAGTAAATTGGACAACACTTCATCATTCTTTATTAATCTAAACGTTATGTTTTAGATTTAAGTCAAGAAGGTGAAGATCCTAGAAATATAATACCAATAAATTCAGAGTGGGGATAGGGTATATAAAGTAGCATGCTGGGCTTTTCATTTTCGCTTAGTTCCTCAGGATGAATCGTAGTGCTTCGAAACTTCGGATACCAACGGAGAAAATAAGGTGGTGGGGGCAGTTGTTGTCCTTCACTAATATAGAATATAGTTTATTATTTTTATTTTATTTTATTATTATTTTATTTTATTAATTTTAATTTTTAATCTACTTTATTTTTAAAAATAAGTTTTATTTCATAGTCTTCAGGGGTGATAATAAACAAGTACAGTCTGACTTTCATTATTTTAGTTAATATATTATATTGTAAAGACTATAAAACCGCTAAAAATATTTATAAAATATTACCAGCAGTTGTATCAATACGAGTACTTTCCGCTAAATAGCAAAGATTTTCTTCGCTGTACATTCAATATAGTTTTTATCATTATAATATATTACCGAAAAAAATTAACTTCTCGGTAATGGATCAGCATAAATATATTGATCCTTTAAAGTTTCCTTAAAGAGAATCAATCTGTTTTACAAGTTCGTTAACAATTTCGTTATTAACTCGACTTTTATAACATATAGATTACCTTTAATCTATAACGATATTTTAAAATGTTTTAAAAATTTTTTATTACATTTTTATAATTCAGATTATTCAGGAAAACTTAAACTTTTATCAAAATAAATATTTCTCAAATATTTCATAAACATTTTACAATATTTTTCTATAATCTTTTAATAAATTATTTTTATCAAAGAATAACTCTATATTTATTATACATTATTAAAATATTTTTGCTATGGTTGCAGAAATATTTCATTAGCAAATATTTTAGAAATATTTTTAAAATAATTTCATTCCGTTATATATAATACATTTATATATACAATACGCATATAATTTTATGTTAAGTCCTTCATATAATATTATATTATTTTTTACTGGTATACTATAATTTATACATTAATATCTGTTCAAACTTTTCATATAAAAGCCAAGGTTTACATGTGTATATAATATATTATTCAATTAGACTCTTTGTAAATAATTTGATTATATTTTTAAGTTGTAATTTCGTTATATCACAAATTATTACTATTTATTTATATTTTGGATTATTTTAAACTAATGTTATAAGTAAAAAACAGAATTGCATTTATGAAGATAAAGATGAAAATGAATTTAGCTGTTTTTAATAATTACATTTCTGTAATTTATATAATATCGTTATTTAAGATAACTTTTTTATTAATGTTGAATTTTCCATATTTACTAAATATTTTATATAATTAAATTATGTATGAACGATAAATTTTATTATAAAATAAAATTTATTTTAAATTTAACAAATTATATTCGTACGCCGTATTAGTGCGCAGAAGCAGTTTATCTATATGAACTTAGAACAGTACTATAAAGCAGGGGTAAAACTAATGCAGGGAAAGGTGGATCAATAAATGAGAAAAGTTAAGTGTGGGTTGGTAACTAAACAGACATCAATGTTCATATATAAAAAATAATAAAATTTAAAATATATTATTTAAAGTTACATCGTTTATGGGTACTGATACTAGTTTATGAAACAATTTTTTGATTATACATTTCAATTTTTAACTATAAAAATATGGACTTTATACAGCCAATGAGTGCTTCTAAAATCTTTCGACATCATTACTTAATGACCTTACTTATGTTGGATAATATTTTTAATTTTTATAATGTTATTATCTGTCGGTGGTGAATCCAGAACAATAATTCTTGGAGAAGTGCCTCCAGTTCTTACAAATCAAGAACAAGATTCAGCACAAGATGTGGCTGCCCAATGGATGCAAAGCAATAATAAAGAACAGAATGTTCAGATTAATAAACAAATGAAAATGTCAATAGAGTTGCAAGGACCTGTTCCACAACCTCGTTATAAAACTATAAAAGTACATAGTGAAAATGAAGGTATTGAATTAAAAGCTATTTTATATATATATATATATATATATATATATATATATATATAATTTAAGAAGTTTGTTCGTAAAAAAATTAAGGTTTTTCGATTATATTAAGACTCTGCTTTCAATTTGGATAAGATATTTCACTGCCAGTCTATATTGTGATTTTAGAATATATATATATATATATATATATAAGTTGATTTTTAGTCACATATGTCTCTAATTATGAATTTATGAAATGAAAAAATTATAGATTAAAATATCATTTTTGGAGAAAATTGTTATCCATTGCTTCACATCAAAATATTAATTTTTAATCAATTTAATTTTTATTTTTTCGAATAGTATATTTTGCTATATTTTTTATAACTTTAGGTTTTTGATAATGTATGATATTGCATCTTCCCCACATAGCATCATATATTACAATAATATTGTGTCAATATTGCAATATCACAGAAATATTACAAATATTGCGCCGTGATTTATCACAGATCAATATCATCGCAATGTCACAGTAATATTGCTCCGTGATATATCACAGCGCAGTAATGCAGTAATGTCACAAAAATATTTTTCCGTGATATAGTACAGGGCAATATCTTAGTAATATCATAGGAATATTTTTTCATAATTTTATAAAATCCATTTATTCAAATGAAGTATTTAATATTAAGTCAACCATTTCTTAGTAATAAATAGATTATTTAATTTTAATAAACTCTTATTTGTTTGAAGCAAAGAAACAAATTACTTAACATTAGTATTTTATATTTATTTAAATTAAGTAATAAAAATTGAACTCTATTTTCTTAAATATAAAAATATTTTCTTGAAAATAAAAACCGACCGATTGTTATTGATACTTTATGTGTGTATGTGTCGCATACGAGGTCAGACAATTAAGTAATACGAGCTATTTCTCGACCTGTGGTAAAACTGTATATGTGTAACTCCGCCACCGTCATAGTAGATTCCTACTCTCTCGGTTGAGTCCTTGATGATCCCTGTACGATTATTTCTTCGCCAGCTGGTTAGTCTTTTGTAACAACGCACGAGTTGTGCATGCCACGCAAATGGAACAGAGAAATTTAGAGCAACGATGCGCGATATAATTTTGTGCAAAACTCGGCGAAACCGCCACAGAAACTTGAAATGAAAAAGTGTTTAAAGTGTATGGTAGTGATTCCCTGAGTCGTAGTCAGGTACTTCGATGGCATGCCAATTTTAAAAAAGTCCGTGAGAGCGTTAAAGACGAGGCGTGGAGAATGAGCAAGTCCAAAGTGAAAACCATGTTCATTTGCTTCTTCGACAGCAAAGGGGTGGTTCACAAAGAGTTTGTACCACCTGGACAAACTATAGATCAAGTATTGCGTGCTCAGAGTGGGTTCTGGATCACCACAATGCTCCCTATCACAGTGTGTTCAGTATGATTCAGTTTTTGACATCTAAAGGCATCATAACGTTACCACAACCACCCTATTCATCGGACAGATTCCCCTGCGAATTTTTCTTATTTCCCCATTTAAAAAAATTCGTCAAAGGTCGACATTTTGACTCCGTTTAAGTTTTAAAAATTATCTATATCTTTTTTTAATTAGTTTTAATTTAAAATTCTATTTATTATGCTATTTTTTAAACAATAAGATAAAACAATTTTTTCGGTGAACAAGGTTATGGCTACTGTTTTTTAGGATGCAAGAGGTATTATATACATTAATTACCTTGAAAAGGGTAAAACTATCACTGGTCAATACTACGCAGACTTATTGCAATTTGCAATAATGCATTTGTGATACGAAGTGAAAATTAAACGATCTCATCTGGCGAAGAAAAAAATCTTATTTCATCACGATAACGCACCAGCGCACATGTCAATCGCTGCGATGGCTAAAATCAACGATCTGAAGTTTGAATTGATGCCGCACTCTACCTACTCTCCAGATGTAGCCACGAGTGACTATTATCTGTTTCCTAACCTCAAAAAATGTCTTGGCGGTAAGAGATTTGCGAACAATGATGAAGTAATCGAAGCTGTAAATGGGTATTTTGAGGAGCTTGGCGAATCAGTCTATAGAGATGGCATTGCTAGACTAGAACACCGCTATGAGAAATGTATCAGCCTTGGAGGAGATTATGTTGAGAAATAAAAATTCTTAAAAACGTTGTTTTTCTTGGTTAGGCCGGAAACTTATCAATCCACCCTCGTACATAGTGTTTATATGCACCTCCATGCTGTCGGCGGATGTGCATTACATGTCTACAATCCAGTAGGCTCATCCATACATCACTCCTCCTATTTGCGATTAAATTAATCAAAATCGTCTGTCGGATGTGTGAACAGAAGACGGGCACTTAGTCCTACTTTTACTATAATTCTTACATATATGATCGTGATATTGAGAGATTACAACGAGGTGATCGCGTCATTTAATGTGGAGGAAATTGTCAAATGAATCCCGGACTGGGCCGAATGCTAGATTTCTCGCCTTGTTGACGACCGATATTAGTCTGACAATCTCCACCGTTATTTCGGTATTCGTGATGTCGAGCATCTACAGAACTGACGTTTTATCAAATGAACGCTTGCTTTGGGCGCAGAATACACGTTCTACTATGCTTGCGTCGATCTCGATGTGTCAGGAACCGAATTTGGTCGATTTGAATTTAAATCGCGCCACGTCCTCAGTCATCAGCGCAACTACTCTCGGTTTGCCATAGGGTCTATCATCCTGCATCAAAATGCACTTATATGCTGGAGATTGGTCGGGATAATCATCTGCGCGGTAGGCATTGAGGAACTAGCCCGCAGTGAGTTATGCGATTATCATATCCACTGCGTCTAAACAGCCTAGCAGCTCCGGTACGATGGGATGCAGCTGCGTCTGCCGTTGCATCGCCTGCAATGTAGGTTTCGTCCTGATCGAGCTCTGGAGTCGGCGACGATAGTGTCATTCCAATTGGCTGAGGCAGGACTTGCCTGTAGGCGGTTAGAAGTCTCCAAGCTATGTGTGCTCAGCGTGGTAGTCGTCCTACGTCCGTTAGTACATACTGTTTCTATGCGCACATCACTGAATCCCTCGCTGTACAAAAATTCGATCAGGTTCTTTTTGGTCCACGGTGCGCGTATGTTGTACAGAAACAGGTCAAGTACTGGCTACTCGTTAACGACTAGCCGCAGGTGTACGCAGTCGCAGTCGAATCGCTCTTCCGGAAGGGTGCTTAGCATCCCTTTTCGCATTCGGCGTGCATCGGTTTCGTATTTAAATATAAATTCTTTTTTATATCTATCTAAGTCTATCAGGGCTAGTTCGTAATGGAGGCGAAGCTGCCCATACAGAAGACTGTTTTTTAATCTTTCCCTCTTCTCTGTCTGCCCAGTAACTTGACGTAGCGGCATAGGCTTCTTGACCTGCAGAACGAATGTGTTTTAATTAGTTAGTAGGGTTTATTGGTCTTGCCGCCAGCTGCTCGAGTTCACCGGTTCGAACGATCCACGATGAGGTGTTCTGCGCAGAATGATGAAACGGTGCTTGGTTTTTCGGTCATTATCGCGGCGTTGCGGGATGATATATTTATCTTGGCCACCACTCGCTGAGGAGGTACCATCTTTATTGCTAGCAGATCTACCTTGATTAGGTTGCTTCTCATTTCTCCTTAGGATACCCTGGAGCTGAGACTTTGGTTCTCACATTATGCTCTCGCTTACTATGTCGCCTGATTCGTTGTCAATGATTAAGGGGTGGTCCTATCTTCGTTTCAATGCGTTACCGTAAGCCGATTTGCATTGCTTGCCCTGCGACTGTGATGCTGTGTCGTATTTGAAATTGACGTCGTTATTGTTGGCGTTCTCTATCTCTTCATTGAGATAGTGTGCGAGTTTGATATGCTCTATCGATACGGTTTTATCACGGCTCTTTATCTCAATGTGGATTGTTTTGCCGTCCGGAAGTATGGTCGGTAAAGGGTAGGGCGAGTCGGATTAGTCTGGAGCATTACATGCGTGCACTTGTTCATCTCATTGTACACGAATGGATTACTTGAACTTTTATGGTCAACCTTAGCAGGTTGCACATCGCGCATGAAGGATTTAAGTTCGCGCAATAACGCGCTGTCGCCGGGTTCGATGCCGTCGTCGAAGTAGAATGCTTCGGGAACCTTCACCGTAGTACCGTAAAGATATTTTGCAGAGCTTATTCCTATGTCGGTACGTACGCGTGTGCACAAGCCTAGGAGCACCATCGGTAGTGCTTTAGGCCAATCTGGGTTTTCGTCTTAGCTCATAAGTGCGGCTTTGAGGTCGCAGTACCATTTTCCTACGATGCCGTTCGCGGCAGGCTGATACAAACTATTGCGAATTCTGTTGCACCCTGAAAATTACATCAGTTCTTCGAATAACCGTGATTCGAATATAGTCTTTGGTCGATGGTGATTATCTCGGGTCCGTCGTAATGTGGGACCCAGTCTTTCATGATTGTTTCTGCTGCAACGTGCGCGGTTGTGTCGGCCATCGGAATTGCTTTAGACCATCGCGAGTAACGATCGATCACCATTAGTATGTATTGATAGTCGCTTCGCGCGGTTAGAGAGCCTACTATGTCAACGTCAACATGCTGCAATCGCGCGTCCGGAGCGATAAAATGATCGGGAAGCGACTTGTTCTGCCTTGCTACTTTCGATAGTTGACACTCGATGCATTCCTTTCACCGTTTATGGATTACGTAGCTCATGTCGGGCTATAGGCATTACTGCCCTATGAGTCTGTCAGTTACCTTGTCGCTCGGGTGGGAGGTATTATGGAACAGCTTAAGGACTTCATCTCACAGAGTTTCCGAAATGTATGGGCGAATCGTGTTTTCGTAATAGTCGCAGTAGAACGAAGTGCGTTCGTCGTCTTTGAATGACATCTGGCGCAGCTTTATTAGGTGATCGCGATCACACAGAATCCTGTACAGCTTGGGATAGAAATCTTGCTCGCCGGCGAGCTGCTTCACGTTGAAGAGTGTCGTCAAACGGAAAACGGTAATGTTCTTGCATACTTCGTCTATGTCCCCCTCGTATTTATTCCACGAGTCATTCCAATTGAACATACTGGGATTCTCGAAGCTCTCTATACGCGATAGTGTATCAGCCACGACGTTCTCATCGTCGGCGCGTTATACGATTTTCGTGTTGAATTCCCCTATGTAATTAAGCTGCCTGCAACGGTGCGCGAGGGCTTTAAATTGATTCATCCCCATAATATATATATATATATATATATATATATATATATATATATATATATATATATATATATATATATATCAGAAGTTTGTTGTCGTGGACAGTCGTTTCGCGGAACATGTTTGCCATACATTTTTTGATTGATAGAGCATACCGCACTGTAATCTCGCGTTGGATCTCCGCATATTCCTCTTCTGGAGGGGAGGGTCTGTAGACATTAAAAATTTGGGTGTCTATGATCTCGAGCCCTATGTGTGTCATGAACGAATCTACTTTCTCAGCGTCATTCGTAATATGAAAGATTTACAGTAGTATCTCGAAGGATTGAAACCATACATAATATTCCACAATATAGATCCTATAACCGAGCCCTGGGGGACTCCCGCAGTAACCTTATGCGATACAATGCCTTCATCCGTTTGGTATAATATTATCCTATTCTCAAAGTAGCTGGCCAGGGCATTCTGGGTTAGGTGGAAATCGAGTTCCTAGTGTTTCCTGTTGATCCATCTTTGTATGTCTGGAAGGATACGATAAATCCATCGGTCTTTGTCAGAATCGTTCCATCGTTTTTGCCATATTTCTATAGAACGATGACGTTCCATGTTTTTAGCACCTTGTAAAGAATCCACTGCGGCCTTACATATTTTGTGCAGCCTAGCCAGTTCATCTGCAGCTAAATTGAATGGAAGAATTCCGGCAAGCACCTCAGCAGCGTCGGTGAATACTGTCCTGTAACCACTAATAATACGTGTACAGGAGCGGCGACGGGTCGCAATGGCCAGCTCACAATACGATTTAATTCTACATGCATGATGCCAGATTGGCGCTGCATACATGCTGACAGAATTAATAACATAAGCTAATAGCTTCTTCTGGGGTGGGCGTGGACCACCAATGTTAGGCAGGAGCCGATGCAAGGCAGCTGCAACACGTTGTGCTTTTTCGCCAGATATCTTTAGATGCTCTTTGAACTTTAACCTGGTATCAAGCTGTACACCCAAGTATCGTAAAGATGACGTAGAACTAATGCGGCAGCTACCAACTTTAAGAGTAATACTATTTAACTTCTTACGACTACTGACAAGAACTACTTCTGTCTTGTGCTCCGCTAATTGTAGACCAACCGACTTAATCCATCTACTGATGTTGCTGATTGCCTCATTGGCATTTTCAGTGAGTTCATCAAGGGTCTTGGCCGTCACTATTAGAGTAATATCGTCAGCGTACCCAACTGTTATTGAACCAGGCGGTTGTGGAATCCTGAACACGCCATCATACATAATATTCCACAATATAGGCCCCATAACCGAGCCCTGGGAGACCCCCGCAGTAATCTTATGCGATACAATGCCTTTATCCGTTCGGTATAATATTATTCTATTCTCAAAGTAGTTGGCCACGGCATTCTGTAGATAATAAAGTACTCCGAACTCTTTAAGAGAATTCATAATAGAAGACCAGCGCGCTGAGTTGAAGGCATTCTTGACATCTAGAGCGACAATGGTACAACACTCTTTAGTGCCACCTTTCCATCTCTTACCACTGATTGCATTTCTTGCGGTACACACTACCAGTTTAATAGCATCGATTGTTGATTTTGATTTCCGAAATCCAAATTGGCGTGAGGATAAGCCGTGCAATCCTTCAGTGAATGCTTCCAGTCGGCTACATATTATTTTTTCAAATATTTTACCTACCGAATCGAGCATACACAATGGCCTGTATGATGACGGATCATCAAGTGGCTTATTGCACTTAGGTAACAGGACTAAACTTTGAGTTTTCCAGCAATCAGGAAAAATTCCCTCAAGAAGACAAGCATTATATACTTTTAGAAATATAGCTGGATTCTTCTGTATCGCCAACTTAACTGCCGCATTAGGGATACCATCAGGGCCAGGGGCAGCATAGTCTCTAGTCTTATCGTAAGCATTATGTAGCTCCATTTCTGTTATAGGAGGTATATCGTCTGAGTGTTGCGTGCGCAGTACAGATCCTTGGGTGTCATTGGGAAAGAGAGCGGAAACAATCTTATCAATCAATACCGTGCCAGTGGGTTGCATTGGTGCCCTACTCAATCGTGCCATGACTGTTTTGTATGGCCGTCCCCATAAGTCATTGTTCGCCTCTGCGCACAGTTCAAGCCAGCATCGACGCTTGCTTGCCTTAATGACCTTGACAAGCGCTCTTTGTGCTTCTTTACATAAACTATGAAACGTATCACGATGGGTGTGGGCTCTTTGGGCAAGTCTACGTGCGCGATGACATTGCTTGCGCAATTTTGCAATTTTATTTGTCTACCAGTAGACAGATTGACGATGTTGAAATTTACTCTGAGTCCTAGTCATCGACGCATCGCATACTTCAGTGATATGCTTCATGAATGCATTTGTCAGATGGCCTGGTGCACCATATTCTAAACGCTCTTCTGATATGATAGTGGCGAACACTTCACGGTCTAGCGATCTGATGTTCCATTTCCGTGTGGGCATCTACTCATTTCACTTGTTCTTCTCTTTCTTCTCTGCAATCTCGTACAAGAACGCTCTGTGATCACTGTGAGTGTAAAGGTCTCTTACTCTCCAGTTAATGATCCGCTGAATCAGGTCATCACTGGCGAATGTTACATCAATGACTGATGGTTTATCTCCCCTAATGAAAGTGGATTCAAATCCCTTATTAACCACGTGAAGTTGAAGAAAATTAAGGCCATCAAGCAGCATACTACCTCTGTTATTTGTTGAAGCGCTTCCCCAGGTTGTGGATCACGCGTTAAAATCACCAGCGATTAATAATGGTTTCTTGTCCATGGCCGCATCAACTAATTTCGCTACGAGGATTTCAAACTGCTTGTCCGTCAAACTTGGAGAAGCATATACACTAAAGACGTATATTTCTTGTATTTTAGCCCAGGATATCAATTCGCTCCGATGACTAGACTGCTTTAGTATCTGCCTATTTTGACCAATCCAGAGGGCCGCTCTATTGCTTGTGTCACTTATCCAGCGCTGTGGTCTGTCCCTGTCACAATATGGTTCGGAGATTACAGCAATGTCTATTCTTAGCTCGTTTATTGTCTGTTTCAGCAGGTCATGGGCCTCTATGCAATGGTTAATATTCAGTTGGAGCATTCTCATGTTTTATGTCTGTTTAAAAACTCCACATTGATCGGGCACTTATAGCTATATGCTGGATGATTAATTTCCTTTTTTCCTTCACATTTACAGAGTGAACAGCAGGGCTCATTTACACACAGTTTGGATAGATAGCCTTTTCCACCACAGTGCCGCAAAGATTAGTTCTGTCAGGGCCCGAGCACACGGCCGCTAATTGGCCAGTCTACCAACACATGAAGCAACGTCTTATTTCTGTTTTTTTTCGAACTCTACAGATGACCCATCCGATGCGAACATGCCTTGCACGTAGTAACTCAGCTGCGTGGCTATATGGTACAGACACCACCGCCGTCTGAGTACCCCATATGCTTGCCGCAAGGAACGAGCGATTAGCACGTTAATCTCCTTTAGTTCGAGGTGTAATTTCAGAACCTCTAAGACTTCATCCTTTGTAGTAACCTCATCTATATCTTTAATCTCCAAAGTAATAAGATTAGTCAGAATTGAAGTGGATGCGCTATGGCCAACCTTAGTTTCAACAATGCGAGCAAACTTATGTGCATCATTGGCTATCCGTTCTAACTGAAGTATCAGGGCACCGCTTGCATTTCTGCGTATCCTGTTAACTTCATTCTTCACATGAGATAACTCCGGGTCATTCTTTATTTGACGCAGTACCTCCACGTATGTTACTCCTTCATTGGCCTTGATCAAGATGTAATTAGCTCTATTTCGTCCACTAAGCCTGCGTGCACTAAGTAATTCTTTATCTTTACCTTTGGACTTCTTGCGCTTGATGGTCTGCCATTGATTTTCCTTGGCCTCTTGATTTTTTTTTTCTTTTCCTTGACTTCCTTGTAGGTACTCCGACTGATTCTGATGGTCTCCTTAAGCCCAGTGATAGTTCTTTCGACCTTTTGCTACCTACTGTTTTAGGAGTGGAATCTATCCCTTCGGCTGCGCTTCGTTTGGTATCAGAGCGTAGACTCGGCGTAGTCTGAGTCACCCATTCATGAGTACCGGGACGGTGATACTGTAACAGATCATCCTCTGCCATAATGATGCATTTGTTTGAGGCATTAATAAAACGAGCAAGATATTTAATGATCTTGTGCACGTTATGCCTATCTTTAACAAAATCCAACAGTTGGCTGATTTTCTCACCAAGTCGCTCCAGATGATTGTTTCTACGTGTGATGGAGATTTCTCGATCCGTCATTTCTTGATCCGTCATGACATCTCCCTTAGTACTCAATGTACTGTTTATGATGATGTTTGATTTGCCCTCCCTAGAATCCGAGGGGCTACCACCAACCATAGAGGCTTGCACTCTATCGAAATCGGTGAGGAGGTTGACCGGTCTTGCCAGAGTTACTCCTTGGGTTATATCCTTGTTTATACCAAACATTAATCATAATTGGCCTTACATTCGGGAGGCCCTCCCTATTAGCTTTTTCTGTCCGCCCCGAGTATTTTATTTCCTCAGTGCCCTCTACAAATTGTAGCGAGCCATCCCCTATCCGCAACCTGGGGAGGCGCCAGATGGGAGAAAGCAAGAAAACTCCACACTGGGTGTGTGCGTGTATGCGTGCGTGCGCGTGTGTGTGTGTGTATTGACTGGACCAGGGCTCCTAATACTTTATCTGCTCTGGTATGGTACTGAATATTTCCTGCATCGCCACCTATTCAAATAAGCAGAAACTAAAATTCTCTCCTTTTTATTTGCAGAAATCACAATTTGCGTTATACTAGTAATATAATCATAGATTTCGTTTTCTTTCTCAATATCATGAATAGACGGATGAAATAAAGTTCATTCGATTCGCTATTATATTTTACACCCAAACTGATCCAAATTTCGTAACCATTATACGTAGAAAATTTATAATATTAGTTTGTTATTTGGTAATGAATGAAAGCAGAGATTTTTCTAGTACCGACAAGATTGAAGTAAAAATTTTTTTATATTTTTTAATTTACATAGAAAAATATTATGAATCTAATGAGGGTCATCCCGGTTATAGGATTTTCAAGGATTAAGATGAAATTTGTTTCGACTACACAGAACGTAAAATCAGGAGGAAAAATGAAATCTACGATTAATGTGTGTTCATTTTCGTTTTAACAGTTCTTTATGGCGCTGTGGTCATGGTGTGGAGTACTCTGAAGGTGAAAAATAACATTCCAGCCAACACTACAGATTATTGTTTGGTGTTGGATGAGCGTATCACTCAATATAATTCGCTTAGCTTAGATGTGGGAAATGCTGATTAAATAGTCAAGAAATGTTATTTCAATGATGGAGAATGTTGTAGATATGATTGAATTCATAGGTATTTTAAAGAAAATAGCATTTCTCTGGTACATTTATAATGACAGATGCTCTTGTTTGTCTATTCGAACATCTTTATATTCTTTCTATGAAATATAACTAGCATAGAATATTTTACAAGACTGGTTGTTCGGGCATCATATTCGAACAGAAAAGGAAAAAAATGAAAATGATTATGTATGTGTGTGTATCTGTATGTATATATGTATGAATGTATACGTGTATAGAGGAAAGGACTAAACTATCAGGTTCAGCTGTCTGTCGGGAGGTGCATGAACCCTGCCGTAATGCGGAGAAAGCTCAAATTATAAATCAAGGCGTTGTACATTGCGTCGGTTAGGTACCTGCGATTGGACTCCTCGGACGCCCGACGGTCAGCTTGACTGAAACATGGAGTCAGTCTGCAACTAGCAACCTGATGGTGAGTTGAGTTTTACGCGTGGTGCTGATCAAATCTCGATTTTCACTTGCTGGTCGATAGTATGGCAGTCGTGTTGCATCTGGTTAGTGTCGATTCCGTGCAGTTCTAAATGTGTGCTGCCGTGTGTTCGTATAGGCGTGAGTTGTGTAATCATGTATAAATACGTATTTGTGTTTTCGCGTATTTTGTGTGTTCGTGCGTTTACGTACTTGTGTGTACGTATACTTGTGTGTACGTGTATATACGTACATGTGTGTACGCGTATTTGTGTTCGTATATACGTATATTTGTGTGCCTGTATATAGGCAAAGCTGAGCATGCGTGTACATGTATTGTGCAGAAGCGTGTGCTCCTGTTAGGTTGCACTGGTGACAAGCGGCCCAGATACAGAAGGCGCTATTTGGGTGAGCGCACTGTATATTTAAATGTGTATTTTTAAAGTTGTGCTTATATGCTACAGTATCAAAGGTATATTTTTTAAGAGCGTTGCGTAGTATCCTTAGGGATAACTGTTAAATTAATATAGTCTCTTTGATTGCTCGTGTTATCGTTTGTATTCATTTGTTAAAGATTATCTATCAAGTTATCATTTTTTAATCAATAAATAATTACCAAGTATCATTTGATTCGCTTTTTCCCCTTACTCCGAAGGGATTTTTACGCCCAATCAAGCGTGATTTTTTATTGTCCGCGAAATCGTTGTAGTTTATTTGATTAGCCTATCTGCTCATTCCTACTTCCTTAAAATTATTATTAAATCTACGTTTGAAAAAAAAACACTGGTAGACTTGAATAAAAACTAATTCGGAGCTTCTTCTCTGCTGCTTTTGCTGATGCTATCAAAATTTTTTGGGTGATTTAAGATAAGAATAGTTGTTACTACTTAAATTTACTGTTTATAATGTCCAAACATATGGCCACGATTTAAATGCTGCTTACAAATGTATAATATTATGCACATAGCATAATCAATTTTCATAAGATTCATTGTGTATTATACAATGCGATACTCATAAAATGATTCTATTGGTGTTCCATATAGAAGAAATAGAAAAAAGTAGTCGCATTGGCTAACGCGTAATAACATTCGAATATAGACTTCCCTACTCCTCCTGACTTTGCTACAATTATGAAATACTAATTTATATGTAATTCTTGATAGATTTTAACTTTGATTAAAAATAATATTTTTTAAATTTTTGAAAAAAATTGATTCAGAGCTTAACTTTTTAAATTGTTCATGCGAACAGATCGAAACTATGAAGAATTTTAAATTACTTAGAGTATTACATTTTTTTAAAAATCGTTTCAGTATTGTTTAAATATTTTTGTTAGGTTAATTCTTTTTCTTACCATTCTTTTAGAAATATATCAGAATCTTAACATACTTTGTGGGAGCCCTTTACTTATTTACTTTAATAACTATACAAAAATGATTACTGAATATAATTTAAACAATTTTTACTTATCATATTTTCTACTTATCATTATAGATTTTCTGACAAATGCAGTAGCTGAATCTGAGGATTTTTATAAATCTGTCAATGTAGGCACGAAAAAATTAATACCTGTGGACTTTGATTTGAAGGTTAAAAATAAAATATAGAATTTATGATTATCAATATTCTTTTTATTGTTTTCGTATTAAAATTGTAAACAAATTTTCATTTGCAGCTTGATGATGATGAAGATAATGAAGAAAATCACCAAGCTAATAATGATCCGGAAAATAACATTGATGGGGGAAAACCGAAAAATATCGCATATAATTTTACGAATCAAGAAGTTGATTTCTTAAATCAAAAGAAATCCAATCCATATTCTATTCAGTCATGGGCAGCATCCACTGGTTTATCAAAACAAGAATATCATCGCTTTTGTGATACGCAGCTAGCATGTAAGGAAACAAAATATTTTATTAACTACATTTAAAGCTTACATTTACTCCTATTTGATTTTAGAAACAAACATCGAACCCAATATTTATAAATATGATAATAAAAAATTAAATTTATTAAAACTAGTGATAATCGGTGAGTGAATATGTTCAGGGGTGATCTCAGCATCACTTCTAACGTCCTGTATAACTGTGCTGTCGAGAAGACATGCTGTCGTATTCACTTTCTAAAGTTCATTCTCTAAAGAACATTACCACTCCATAATTATTTACTAAAACCCTTTAGGTTACAAACTGCGGTCAAAGTAGAAAGTATTTATTTTATTGCATGCGACTAAATTATGTGGGATAACAGAATAAGCTATTTTTGTTTGAATGAAAGTTTTTTCTACTAACCAAAGGGTTTAGGCAAAAGATTGATTGAAATATCGAAGAAATAAAAGCGACAATACATAACTTTTTTGAAGGGAAAAAATCGATAAAGAGATAAAAAGCCCTACTTATGTTGCATCAAATCGCGGTTAATTGCTTTAACTAAATAGAACGCACTTAGTCATACACGTATACGCCAACACGTTTGGTTTCGCCTTAGTCACACGCATTATATTTTTATGACGTACGACACCACGAATATTTTTTGCAAGAGTATCGATGTTTGTATCTTGTATATTATATTTGTAAGCAATTTCTGGAAATACATAGTTATGATTTTTTTACGATCTTCATCGGACATTGTGTTTCGATAATATGGCATTTTTTATGTTAAGGTAAGCAGTGGACATATAATCCAAATAATTAAAATTGGGGAATTTTTTGTTTTTGTCTATATATATTCTAAACTTTATTCTGATTTAATTTAAACCGAGGCTAAACTATTGAAAAAATTTTTACATGTGAAGATGCTTAGCGTTGTTAAGTCCAGCTAAATTGCTGCAGCGAACGTTCACTATGCTTTCTAGCACATTAAAACGAATTATTTAAACTAATATTTGATCGAGGAGAAATTTGTGACAAAAATATCATATAGGTGGTACATTGTATAACATACACGCTCATTTATATTTTATGAACAATTTTTAAATTTAAAAAAGCAAATCTTGTTGTTTCTTTTAAGATATTAGTAATAGACCTCTGTGCATAGAATTTATAATTGTAATACACTTGCGAGGAAGTAGTATATCTAATTATTATTTTCAGTGGATTTTATGTATAATTAGTTTTTGTATAAACAAAGTATCAGGTATGTGAATAAGTCTTTCCCGTTTTTTTTCAAATTTTGAGCCTTTATTGTGAAAAAATGGTTACAAATGAATTAGAAAGTATTGGCCATCGCTAGCTACTACTTTTTCCCATCTTTCTGGCAACATACGAATCCCGTTGCGAAAAAATTCGACCGGTTTGGCCTCTATCCAGTCATCCACCCATTTTTTGGCTTCCTCGTAGGAATGGAAGTGCTGGTCAGCCAGGCCATGCGTCATCGATCTGAAGAGATGGTAATCAGACGGAGCAACGTCTGGACTATACGACGGGTGGGGTAGGACATCCCATTTGAGCGTTTCTAAGTATGTTTTCACCGGCGGTGCAACATGTGGGCGAGCATTGTCATGTTGCAAAATAATTTTGTCGTGCCTGTCGGAATATTGTGGCCGTTTTTCTCGCAGTGCGCGGCTCAAACGCATCAATTGTCGTCGATAGACCTCGCCTGTGATCCTTTCATTCGGTTTCAGAAGCTCATAGTAAACCACACCTAGCTGGTCCCACCATATACAGAGCATGAGCTTGGCGCCATGAATATTTGGCTTGGCCGTCGATGATGATGCATGGCCGGGTAGTCCCCATGATTTTCTTCGCTTCGGATTATCGTAATGTATCCACTTTTCATCGCCAGTCACGATACGATGCAGAAAACCCTTTCTTTTATGTCGCTGAAGCAGCTGTTCGCAAGTGAAAAAACGCCGTTCGACGTCTCTCAGCTTCAGTTCGTACGGCACCCAATTTCCTTGCTTTTGGATCATTCCCATGGCTTTCAAACGCTTGGAAATGGTTGTTCGGTCAACTCCCAATGCTTCAGCAAGTTCTTCTTGCGTTTGACAAGAATCTTCATCAAGCAAAGTCGCCAATTCTCGATCTTCAAAGATTTGCGGCCGCCCGGAACGCTCCTTGTCTTCCACGTCGAAATCACCGCTTTTGAAGCGTCGAAACCATCCGCGAACACTTGAATCATCGACACAACCTTCTCCATAAGCCTCCTGAAGCAATCGATGCGTCTCGGCAGCAGATTTCTTCAAATTGAACCAATAAAGTGAAACTTCCCGCAAATGACGTCGACTCGGCTCAAATTTCGACATTTTCACGATATCAAAAATTTATGATGCAAAAAAATTTTAACTAATGTGTTAGTATGGAATTGTTGACATATGAATAAGCTTTGATTATGACATATGTAACCATTGAATACTCGCACAGTATTGGTGGCGCCATCTCTTACAAAAAACGGGAAAGACTTATTCACACTCCTAATAATTTTTTACCAATTCTAAAAATGTCTACATTTATGCAGAATATTTTGTGTATTTTCAGGGAATTTTATTGCGCTATTTTAATCAAACCAATCTACAGGCTAATCTGATACAATTCTGGTTATGGATTATGATAAGAATGCTCTTATTGCGACCTTCAAAAATAATGATTTATTCTTTGAGTGTAAAGAACATTCTGTTACATCAAAAATATTGAGCATAAAGAATTGAAGGAAATAATGCAGTAAAATTGACGCCAGACATTAGGAGAACTTGAAAAAATATTAGAACTATATAAATCAACTGTCTCTAAACGTGTAAAAGTGTATGTTGCTGTACGAATAGCTGAGAGAAGTTGAATGGCGTCTTGTCACGTAAAAATTGCTTCACAAAAATCTCTACACAACGTTTTAAGTTCATCGGATTAAATATAGCTGTTCAGTAATAGTTTGAGTGGGAGGTATTGCAATTAAATTTTGCTTTGAAGTTGGTAAAACTTCAACAAGTTGTAAAAAGTGGCTTATGGTGAAATTGCTACATCTCATGTTACTATTTTTCGGTGGCCTGTTAGATATAATCTCTTTGTGAGAATTAAAGAGTCAGTTGAATACGACGAAAGGAGTGGGCGACCACGTGCCAAGAAGAGTGACAATAACATCGACCAAGTCGCAGCTGCGTTAAAGAATAACCATAACTCAACTTGCCGATTGATTGAAAAACTTATTGCAATGACAAAATCTACGGTTCAATGTATGTAATGAAAGATTTGAAAAAAAGATGGTGCGCGCGCGTTTCATTCTTCTTTCACGCTAAAGCGTCAGCACATACTGCGGCAACAAACACTCAATTGTTTGCCAAAAAAATGGTTCTTGTACTAAGTCACCCAACATACTCATCTGATCTAAACGCCCCTGATTACTTTTTTTCCAAAATTAAAAATGAACTTGAAAAGGAATCGTTTTGCGCTGATAGATGAAATTCAAGAACTGTAACAACGAAATTCATAAGTATGAGGTGTGAAAGATCGTGCCAACTTGTGTATGATTTTTAAGTTTGTGTATGCGTCTTTGGTACTCTCAGTATTCAAAAATTTTGGGACACACTGCGTATACACAGATTGTATGATTTGCCTTTTATTAATCTTACGATCAAACAGAATTTGCCCCTTCCAATATAATCATTTTCCGAGAAAATGGCATGGTTCGTGAGTATTGCTATTTATACTAAGAATCGATACGCTCTAGAATTCATGAATGAAATGAAAGACGGCTCAGATAATATCATACTTAATAACGTGTAACAATACAATTGGAGTGCGAGTGAATGAAAATAATTTGAAAGGCGGGATTTAAAAAAAGTTCATAGATAAATTAAATTAGAACGATGAACGTCTGGATTCACGACTCAGCAATTCAGGCGAGGTTCGTGTCCTCAGTCTTTTCTGGAGATTTAAAAACGACGTACTGAGATTTAATGTAAAATTAGTGGAAGTATAAAATCAATTAAAGATAAAGAATTCCTCCGTATGATTCGATCAGTCACTGTAGTATTCAATCCGTCAGAGTTCCTCTATTCATTATCAAATTAAAAATACTAATACATAATGTCAAGCGCAGAGGGGTTAAGTTATAATGAAGAAACCAAGAAGAAAAAATAACTAAGTTAGAATTTAATTTAACGAGTCCATTGTTGGTTATATATTCAACTTCACACATTCTGCGATTTAAAATTGAAATTATGTACAATCGTAAGCTATATAAGGAGCGAGGTATTTATCAATCAATATAAAAAGACACCTATGAACCCCTTTCGACCGCATATCTGGAGCTGGAGGCGACACTTGTAAACATTACGCTACCCAAAAACATTATTACTCAACTTGGTCTATAAATCAGTAACTGTTATCGTTGGTCCAATGCCAATATCATAGTACATCAAAACGGGACCTTGATTGAGGCAGATGTTCACTGCACATCGCTTATACAAAATTCAGTGAAGTGTCAGATAGTAAGGAGTAGCAATGAGTTTCGACAGTTCAGATCCAGCGGATATTGTCACATAGCAGCAGAACGAGTACACAAGCGATAGCTGTACGAATTTCAGAATATAGACATGAAATTGGCCTGCAGTGTTAAAGAGTGGAGAACAGCTTTCGTATAGTACTAGAGAGAAAAAATATAATATATTTTTCTCTCTTCTACCTCTTTGCTATAATTTTGTGATTAGCTATTTAATACTCTATCTATATTTTGCATAAAGATTTGAAAGTCCGTACGGTTAAGAATTAGGATGAGAAACAGAAAGCGAATATTTTTTTTGGTCTCTATCAAACGAAAAAAATTGGTCTTCCAATCTCGCGCTGAACTGACTATCTTCAAGTCTATATGCGCTAAGGTACGAATGGAACATTTTAAAAAATGGAGAAAATAAATGGTCACCCAGTAAGAAGATCAGTGATGTATACGTAATAATGGATATTCCACAAAAGTTATCAATTCCGACTCGACTCTTTAGATAACATAGGATAATAGTGATAACTACATGAATGCAATTGTATATAAATTGATGGAATAGAAAATTATTTATCACAAATACATTTAATACGAAACGATTAAAAATATAACCACAGGAAGCAGGCTCGCTTTTTTATGTCCGTTGTTGATAACTACAATATTTTAATGGGCAGTGAACTTGTAGTCACCTTTATGATTCCAATATACTAGCAAGTTTAGACGACAAAAGTTCTATTACAAGGCTTGTTAGCGCAGATTATTGCAGGTATGATTTACATGCGACTGATGAAATCGTTATCAATGAATTGCATAAAAAATTCTATATTATAGGTAAAAGCTATGCAGTCTATGTGGACTTTATAAAATTAAGACATTAGAGAGAAAATCTACGGGATCTTCATACGTGTATTCCAGCATCAATCCAAAAGCGAGAAAATCTCAAGCAATTTCTAATAGTAATACTACCAACTTTCGTATCCGATAAGAAATTTATTAATTAATGCAAAATATTTCGTAAAGAAATGTTACAAAAATGGGTGAAACAACGAATAATAACATATTTAATCAGCCTCAGTATACCGGCCACATAAACACTATATAGGAGCTCTCGATCAGATCAGTCATAACGGCTCTATCCGCAGTTTTGAAAGATCATATCCCGATAAAAAAAGTAGAATAAACAGTTTTCGCTCAGTCTGAAGACATGGTTAATTTCTAATCACTATTTTCAGTTTTTAATGATCCATGAAATCAAAAAGTACTCTTAATCACTGTCTGATTGAGATACCTTCAGGGGTAATCTTTTTGGAACGATACAAAATGCAAGGTCCGACAATTAAGTAATGCGACAACATTAAAAAATCGAGTATATTTCAAAATGAAGGTACATCGCCGCGATCCCCTTCAAAGTAGTCCTCTGACGCATCTATACACTTATACTAGCAAGTTTTTCAGTTTTTGTAACAATTCTGGAACACTTCTTGTGGGACCTCTCCGAGTATCCTCGTCACAGATTCTTGGATGTCCTCAACGGAATCAAAATGTCGACCTTTGACGAATTTCTTCAAATGGGGGAATAGGAAAAAGTTGCAAGGTGACATTTCCGATGAATAGGGCGGTTGTGGTAACGTTGCGATGCCTTGAGACGCAAAAACTGAGAGACACTGAACGTACTGTGACAGGGAAAATTATCGTGATGCAGAACCAAGTCTTCGCGCTTTCTGGACGCAATCTGAGCATCCTTTTTCATAATTTTTCGAGCACATTGCGGTAGAATACTTGATTTTCGGTTTGTCCAGGCTGTCGAAGAATCAAGTCAACATGGTTTTCACTTTGGACTTGCTCATTCTCGCCTTCTTTGGTCTTGAAGTTCGAGGAGACAGTCACAGTTGCTTTGTCGTTTAGTTTC
This sequence comes from Sycobia sp. Sy_11, assembly GCA_018907035.1. Taxonomy (NCBI): domain Eukaryota; kingdom Metazoa; phylum Arthropoda; class Insecta; order Hymenoptera; family Epichrysomallidae; genus Sycobia; species Sycobia sp. Sy_11. Next base: position 2,839,756 of record JACCIC010000004.1, read on the forward strand.
GGGGTCATATTGAAAGAACTAACTTGCATCACCAGTAATAACTCGATCGAGAAGAGTAGGATTAGTTTCAACCTTCTAGAAATAATCTTGAACGATGTTCATTCGGTCGACTTTTTGCTCATCTGAAAGGTTTTTCGGTGCCATCTTCGTGCACCGCTTTTTCATGGTGAAATCTTCGGTTCAACTTTCTAACTGATTCCCGATTAATATTCAACTCGTTAGCCAATCTTCGAATGGTTAGTCGCCGGTCTTGACGAACAAGGGCGTGAACGCACTGCGCATTCGCGTCTGTTCACACTTGAATTGGCCTTTTGCTCTGCGCCTTGTCTTTGACACTTTCACGGAATTTTTTAAAATCTGCATGCGACCATAGCATTTTCATAAGTTTCTGTCGCCGTTTCGCCAAATTTCGCACTAAATTTTATCGCACACCGTTGCTCTAAACTTCTCTGTTCCATTTTCATGACATGCACTATTCGCTTGTTGTTGTAAAACACTAAACAGCTGGCGAAGAAATGATCGTGCAAGGGTCGTCAAGGTCTTAATCGAGAGAATAGAGATCTAGTATTATGGTGGCGAAGTTACAGTTCGCAGTGTTAATACAAGCCGAGAAATAAAATTGGTTGCATTATTTAATTGTCTGACCTCGTATGTGACATATATATAAAGTATCAATAACCATTGGTCGGGTATATAATATCAGGTTTTGGCGGCGATGCATCCGCGAATATCTATCCACTATTATCGCGCGGCAAAAATGACTGAGGAAGGAAAATTCCCTAGAACTCGATGACATTGTTCTTATTCTTGACTATCAATCTGAACGAAGTCACTGAAGAATAAGACCAATAGTTCAAGAGTATATGGGGTTATATGGAGAAGTATGTGCCACAACAATAATAGTGTCAGAAAACAACTACACTCTTGAATAAATAAATTTATTTATTACAGGATATATAATTTTGTTGGGCACAAAAAAGAAAAAAGTTTTTAAATTTTTTAAAAATGCTTGTGCGGGTAGAATTATATCATTTCATAATTTGAATTCCATATTAGTTCCTGGTAAGGAAACCAAGCTGCTCGGAATAATGGACTTAATTTAATGGCATATGAGTAGTTATATCAGTGGAGTATACAGTCAGATCATTATTTGTTTTAACATAAAGTGTTTATTTTTAAGATAGGAAGCTTTAACACTCAGATGGTGGAAATAGAAAAAATGACGGTACACAGTTTTCTTTATAAAAATAAAATAATTAATTATAAATTAAACTTATGTCGATTGTTGTAAACTAAATTAATAAATATTGTTATCGATCTCACAGTTCTTATACAATAATGTACTATACTAAATATTATACAATGAAAGTTAAATTGTCGTTGTTCATAAACACATCCGTAAATAATGGAATGAAATATACTTATAAAAAAGTTAAATGAAATTAAGAATTAAAATAAAACGAATTAATCGATATACTATGTTAGCACAGGATAACCCGGCTGCCTCCATTACCTAAATTTACATTCGATATTGTCTGTTGCTTCGAACGGCTCTGTCACCTCTTTAGAAGCCAAGCTAATTCATTTTTGATAAATAGATTAACTATGAGAGTGCAAAATGCTGATAAGGTAACTCAAAAGGTGAAGTAGAGGATGCATGGACATAATTCATATCATTTCTGTGAAGTATAGCTTTTTATCGATCAAGTAAAATTTGATTCCTGAATAGAAAAGTTGTGTATATATGTGAAAAATTCTAGCTTAGTATACGGAGTGTGTTCAAATAATTAGGTGACTTTGTGGTTTTTTTAAAAAATATTTATTTATTAATCAACACATTTATATTGTCCCCTTCAAAGTAACCCCTCTTAGATATAATATATTTATACCAACGCTTTCTCCAACCATTGAAACACTTTTGATAATAATTTTTTGGTATTGCTTTGAGTTCTTTCAGTCATGCAGTTTTTATCTCCGCAATCGTTGAAAATTGATGTCCTTTCATGGGTCTTTTCAGTTTTGGTAAAAGAAAAAATCACTGGGTGGTAAATCCCGTAGATATGGAGGCTGAGGCAAAACTGTGATCTTCCTTTTATTTCAAGATTATAAATAAAAACTAAAATTCATCATATTTTATTACATTTTGTAATTAGTTTAATTCATTTTCCATAGCATTCAGCGTCCTTTCAAATATTTTTGCGAAGATCTTGTTTTTCAATGTGAGGATTTAAGGAACCCATTTTGTGGATACTTTTTGCACGTTGGAATTGTTTGTAAAATTTGTTGCACGCATTCTTTGTCCATTCCTATAGATTCAATCAGACGAACAGATCGAACTGGATTATCAACTTTTTGAATATTTTCATCCGTTTTTTAGGTGGCATGGTGCGTGTGCGTAAAACATTTTGAATATCTTCTGGACGATCTTGGAAAAGCTTAAACGAAACAAATACACGTAAATAGGATAAAAATTGCTAAATAATTCTTTTAATAAATTATAAGTTTCAACTTCAGTTTTTCTAAGTTTCACGTGAAATTTCACAACAATCTGTTGTTCTATTGTTACATCGATCATTTTTCTCACGAAACAAAAAAACAGCCTCTAGACAAATGAAGACCAAGGCTAGATTGATTTGTGTATAGACTACCATACATTGCATTCAAAACAAGGCTTTAGGCTAAACAGCTAACAGACGTTAACTTTTGACACATGCATACTTCTTCTGTAGTAGTGCCAATCGTGTTACACAACAGCAGGATATGATAGATATTCTAATTATATATTTCAACTCGTAATTTTTTTTGAGTATCAAACTTTTATCAAATTTTTTGATAACGTGCCCTATAAATTTGATAAAAAATATGATTTTCAATAAGTTATAATATTTTTGGATTTAAACAGTTCAATCTATAAATTTTGCTAATTTCACAATGGTCATATATATTGTATAATATATAATTAGGTATTTATTTAAAAATTTTAATCTCTTTTTTTAATGAAATCATTGAAATAAAAATTGTTTTTTTTTCTTATTATCAAACGTATTTTCATTACATTGTTTTACTCCATTGAGTGTTATACCGTGCCTGTTCTATCAGGCACGGTAGAACGTGTGTTAAAAGAAAATAACATCAGAGATACATGCGATCCTCCATTTAACGCATGATAGGCTTTCGGGTGTTTTATCATATAAAATTCATTCCGTATTGTAACGCTCCATCTCCACTCTTCTTATAATTTTTATTATACTATTAGGATTCAATTGAAGTGGGAGGAGCGTATCGGGATTGGTAGTCGGAAGATTTTAGGTGAATAACTTAAACTTGTAAGAATTTTTACTAAAAAAATAATATATAGCCTATTCTATTAAAGTAAAATACAAAAAATTGTAAAATAAATAATTAAACTGTTTATCAATCGGGATCACCGTGCAGATTCTCTGCAACATATAAATAAATAAAATAATAAAGTATTATATCGCTTTCCGAATATCCTATGAATATATGCATATATTTACAAAGTATTGCTCGCTAATCCGATTATTTCGGGTTCCGAGATTTTGAATGGCGTTCACCTATTTTCTCTTTCTATTATTTCTATATTTTCGTATATTTATCCGTACGGCCCGGTTCGTCTACTTATACGAAAACAAGTGTGCAATGCAACGACACTTGTTAGTTTTCATATTACTTTAAGGTGTACCTTATCAATAATATAAAAAGGTCGAAATTTTCATAAGGATATATTTAACTCTTATTAAAATTATCGCTTTCAAATGCGTCTCACATAAATTAAATAATTTATTTACTCAACTAGTTCTATTGATATGACTTGCATTTTTAGTTGTCTGTCTGACAGACTTTTACCGGTGTATTATAATAATTTAATTCGGAGAAAAGGGGCGTATTTTCTCCGAATAAATTATATTCTGTCTCGAATTTAAATTAAATTTAAATGCTTTTATTTCGCTGATTTTTTCCTTATGTCTTTTTCTAGATTAATTAAACACTACTTTTTCAGAAGTCAGTTGCCTGTTCTCCTGAGCTAGCAGTTTTTATTAACTCCTTTTTACGAGTTTTTCACCAGAAAAAGATATAATTGATCAGTCGAAAGAGTATCGATTTATTTCGTTACTCGAGAGGTATCCTTCCTCAACGAGTATCGAAAGTAAATTACTTTCGTAAAAGGATGTATCGGTCGGAAGTTTTGATTCGTTTCGTTACTCGAGAGGCATCCTTCCTCAACGAGTACCGAAATCGAATTTTCTTTTGAAAAGAATAGATCGGTCGGTTAAATTTTGATTCGGTTCGTTGATCGAGAGGTATCCTTCCTCAACGAGTACCGAACTCGAATCTGCCCCAAGGAAAAGGAGAATCGGTTGGAGTTTTGTCGATTCGTTTCATTGCTCGAGAGATATCCGTCCTCAACGAGTGCCGAAAGAAAATGGCGCTCCTGGCAAAATTTAGTGCACTCTTATACATGGTAAAAGTACGTAAACAAAAATCTGATTGGCTAGCGTTGATTTTTAAATAAGGTAATATTATATCTATTGGTTAAACTAACATACGATTAATTTATTTTATTTATTCTACTCTATGTTTGTGTTTGTTTGGTTATTAGTTATAGAAATAGTTTCGCGCGCATATCTAACTGTTATAACAATTTAGACGGTTTTCTTTACTTGTAACTCACCTTACAGTATAAAAAAGTAATAAATTTTATAATTAAAAGACCTATAAAAAAATGATTTAATTACATTTTCTTACTAGTTTATTAGGCTTATGTTCCGTAGTATTGAAACTTATAGTGATCTAGCATACTGCTACTTCTGAATACAAGCGACCAGTTAACGAATTAATTTTGTTTTCAGTTCATGACAATACATCAGCTTATCTATTGACATTACAGTCAAACTAATAGATTTTCATGAATTACAACGTTTGTCATTTATTTCTGCTTATCGTACGAAATTATTCATTTGAGGTAGACGGTATGTTCACGGCGCTTATATTAGAATAATAAGATTCAAGTCTTTTATGCCTTAGTTTTGTACCCGCAATCAAGTTTGGACACTGAGAACTATAAGTAAGGTATGCCTCCGAGCTGGGGGCGATTTTTTCAGAGTGCTTTTAGACTGCTGTTAAATACGCTTATTTTATTTGGTTATGAGAATTTCGAACTATAGACTTGGAGAATCGTTTTAACTTACCGATATTGTGCTTGGAAGCTGTGGAAGTCCTGGATTTGACTTATACACTTCCAAACAAAAAAAGTGGCATAGCCATTTTTTGGTTTTATATATCATAAAATAATATTATAATATATTTTTAATCTGTAGATAATCTTACCTAATTAATTTACTATTTCAGGATAATTTAAAACAGTGCATTCTATTCGATTTGTATAATTATATAGAGAGTAGGACGAGTAATCAAGATAATCAACGGCTCCGATAAATCGATGCCACCTCTAGTGGCATATATTTTTTTTCCTTGTGTCATTATATATTCTTTAAAAGCCCTATATCAACATTATATTCAAATTATTCCTATTGTCTTATTTAATCTCTTATATTGCAGCCTACGACTTAGCTACGCAGTGTTCATCTAATAAAGCATCTTCGCATAAACATGTTACAAATAAAACCATTTTGCCCTATATGTTAACTGGAAATAATTACATGCAATGTACAAAATTTGAGCTTAGCAAGAAAAACAGTATAAATCTTCCATTTTCGACGTTGGAAAATCATATAAAACATGAAGGAATTGAAGTAAAGTTTCCAATAAATAAAAGACCGGTTCCAAAACCGAGGAATATTGTTACTGATGATTCAAATTCTACGGAGATCGAAGGAATTGAAAAGGTACTTTTGATAACAGTAAAAAAATATGAATTTTTCATTCATACCGTACACAAAAATATTCTTCTATTAATGATTGTTTTTAAAGTATAAAATTCTTATTTTTAGCATTTGATTTAGGATTTTGTGAGAGGCAAATATATAATAAGATTTTTTTTTTGCGGACAGTTATTTCCTTCATGTACCGTATTCGCATATTTTGTCACGAATTTTACTTATGCTTGAAAAAATAAAGTTACATACAGTATCTAAAGTCGGTAAATTGTATAACTACATGACATCTTTATATTTATATAATATATTGATCAGTTTTTTGTGTTATTTATATCTTTAATACTGTCATCAAGAAATTATAATAAGCCTTTGGACAGACTTGGTACATTGAAATCTAAAGATATAATATAAGAGAAACTGCACATCGTAGACCTCCGTCGCTGATTCGCACCAATATTTGGAAGCATAAATAGAGCGACGTTAAATAACGTAAAAAAAAAAATAATAAGAGAAACTGCACATATACATTCGTTTAACAACGAATAACATCTACTGCGATATAAATTAGTACTTTGTTTATATATACTGCAGATTTTGTTTCTGAAAGTTTTTTAAAGAAAAAAATCGTTTTCTTTTCACGGATATGCACGGTTGACACACATCATCTTACTTATCGGACGAAAATTTTGAAAATTTCGCAAATGACCTGAAAAAAATTTCAATTATTGAATTTGTCTCTCTATTTTATCTTAAGATTAGATCGTAAAATTAAAAGATTAATTTCTTTATTGGATTTTAAATAAATGTATTATCCAACTACAAATTTAATTACTCACTATATATATATAAGGTATTTTAAAATAAATAGTTTTTAAGTTAATAATAACTTGTTTATGTATATCTATATACCTATAAATATTTTTCAGACAACTCGATCTAGTTTGGATGAAATGTTTTTTGAGGATAGACTTTCATTGACATTGGAGGAAATAGTTCATATACGTAGTGTTCTCACTAAAGCTGAATTAGAATCACTCCCTGTAGAAGGCCGAGTAAAGGAAGATGTTGAAAAGCGCCGGGTTTGTTTTTTATGCCTAAAAACTAGATTTGGACTACTAGGTCCATGGGGTCAACGTTGTCAGCTTTGTAAAAGAACAGTTTGTATAAAATGTTTCTCAAAAATGAGAATTCCTACTACCCATTTTGCGCATGTCCCAGTTATGCTATTATCACCTGGATTATTGATTTCGCCATCATCTGTAGACAAAGATACAGAAATGTTTAATGGTTCGTGGTTGAGGTCTAGAAGTACTATTGTTTCAGCTCCTACTTCTCCGGCTCCAAAACGTTGTAATTCTAATTTACAAAATGACTCTGAAGCTACAACGAAAACACCTAACAAAATAACTGAATCTCTAGAAACCTGTAAATTATCTTGTACAAATTCCGCATTTTTAAAAAACAATGAATGCAGGTAAGTAATAAAATTCATGATTTGTACAATTTTTTTTCTGTAAAAAGCATTAAATTATTAATAAGATATCTTTTCATATCAACTTCTATTCAAATTTTTTTTTAAATTCAGTCAATAGCAGAATATGTAAGTTTTATAGATTAAAATGATTATTCAAAAAGTATTTAAAATATTATTAAAGTATTTCAAAAAGTAATTTTCTCGTGTTTGCTGGTTTTCTCAGAGGACATCTAGCGAACTTGAGGTGATCATAGTTTTAGTTTGAGCGTTGCCGATAAGAACGGAATTGATTTTAGTTACCAAAAATAATTTTTTCAGTATACCCGCTAAACAATTATAGACCTACAAGTGCAAAGCCAGTCCGATAGTGAATTACGTGCGGTTATTCTTTTTTAAACTGCGTAATGGTTAAGCGACAATCAAATTCATAGTGAATTGATAACAATTTATGGTAAAGACTATATGAATGTGCAGATGGTATGAAGACGGCATACAGAATTTCTTAACGGATGCGCAGAAGTGCAATCTGGGCATCGTGCAGGGCGCCCAAAAAACGCTATTACCAATAATGCGATTACAGTAGTTGAAACAATTTTTCAGGAAGACGGATGATACACTATTGATATGATTTTGAAAATGATGTCTCCTGCATATCAAATTCAACGAACTTCGATCCATATAATATCGTTGGAGAAACTTGGTTACAGTAAAGTTTGTACAAAATGAGTTCCACACTTGTTTTTCAATAACGACAAATGAAAACGACTTCACGCCGTCTAAAAGATTTTCGACCACCCATCTTACTTTCCAAACATCGCATCAAGTGATTATTTATTTTTCCCAAAGTTAAAAGAAAATTTGACTGGCTAGCACTTCGCTTTAAATGATGCGATCGAAAAAGTCGTTAAATAGTGGATCCAAAAACAGAGCACGCCATTCTTTAAGTAAAGTTTGTTCAAGCTTGAAAAAGATATAAAAAATTTATTGGTTGCTACAGCGATTAAGTATAAAAATAGTTTAAGCGTACAATAATAAAGTCAATTGATTTTTATAACCTAAAACTATTGCTTTATTAAAATTAAAAATTGTACTTATATTGACTGTTCTGAATTAAATCAATAAATATTTTTATCGGTCTAACAGTCTTTATAATATAATACGAGGTGTGTTCAAAAAGTAATGAGAATTTTTAAATTTCGCGGGTTTGGAGAGTCCGCCTGCACACAAATTTTTTTTATTATGTTGGTATGCATGCCCCTGAAGTACGATAAAATTTTGAGCAATACTCATTACTTACTTTTTAAGTGGCAGCCACCAGCGTTAGACGTGTTTTTTGAGCTCGGCGATTTTCGTTTGTGAAAAAAATGGAGCAAAGATTTGATATAGAATTTTGCGTAAAAAATTAAATAAAGTGTAGTGAAGTTTGTGAAATGTTAACAAAGGCGTATGGTGAGTCTGCTATGATTAAAACGAGGACTTACGAATAGTATAAGCGTTTCCAAGATAGCCATGAAAACGTTGAAGATGACGAACGATCCGGAAACCCATGCGCATCAACAACCTATGAAAACATGAAAAATGTGAAAGAAATGATTATGAATGATCACCGAATCACAATCAGAGAAGTCGCTGATGATGTTGGCATATCAGTTGGGGAATTTTTTCGGATGTTTTGTATATAAAACGTGTGGCAGCAAAATTTTTTCCAAAAATGTTGAATTTTGAACAATAACAGCGGCGAATGGAAGTTTCTCAGGAGTTGCTAAATGAAGTTAATAATGATGCAGAACTGCTAAAACGTGTTATAACAGGTGACGAAATACGGGTTTACGGATATGATATCGAAACTAAGGCTCAAGTGGAGTGAACGTCCCAGTGGAGGCATTCTGGATCACCAAGATCGAAAAAGGCTCGATAAACGAAATTTGTCAAGCTCAAAAAACACGTTTAACGTTAGCAGCTGCCACTTAAAAAGTAAGCAATGAGTATTGCTGAAAATTTTATCGTACTTCAGAGGCATGTGCACTAACATAATAAAAAAAATTTGTGTGCAGGCGGACTCTCCAAACCCGTGAAATTTTAAAATTCTCTTTACTTTTTGAACACACCTCGTATATTAACTAAAATTATGACAGTTAGACTGTTCTTGTTTATAGTCACCCCCGAAGAATCTGAAATTCAACTTATTACTACAATAAAGTATATTAAAAATTAAAAATAAAAATACAATTAATAATAAAATAAAATTAAAATAATAAAAACAATGTTCTGTGTTAGTAAAGGACAATCTGACTGCCCACACCACCTGAAATTTAAATTCATCTTTGGTGTCCGACGTTGCGAAACGTTGCGAAAAAGAGGTAGAGCAATTTGTAGTAACTACTGTCCAAAGTTTTATGACAATGGCGCTAGTAGTGCGGATTTTATTCTCGAAGTCTTACAACTTGAAAACACACTATGTATACCTACAAATGAACTTTGCTTTAAGTATATGCGCAATGTTACAAAAAAAAGAAAACTGAATGAAAGTTTCCCACAAGAATTATATATATTTTCAGCGATGGATTCCCCGTCGTATTGCCCTTCTTAAAGCGCGAATACCTCTTTAAGACGATGCTTCGACCTCAATAAAGACCAAATAATTAATATTAGAATTGAGGGGCTATATCATATAGGGTTTAAATAAATATACAATATGTCTCTTAATAAATAATACTGTTCTCGAAAGATAAATTTTCTTTCTTCGTCTCTCAAACTTGTTCATTTACCTCTTCTACTCAACTCAATTCCCGCTACTAGATGTCCCCATCACGTTGGCTTTCTATAATGGGATAGTGTGCACTACTCCTAATTAATACCCCCTAAGTATCCTTCCCATATGGTCGAAGTATTGATTTGTTTTGCTTGATGGCCATAAGGACCCGGACCTCTTACTTTTCGCGTGTCGCAGCAGCTGACTTTCCGTAGGAGTTCTTGTCTCCTAAATTCTTTCTCTTTCTCTCTCTTTTGCTTCTTTATTCTTTCTCTTCTATCTTCTTATTTTCTTCTTTGATCTGATGTTCTTCCTCTCCCACTTTTTTGCTCTTTTTCTTTCTCTTTTCTTTTTTTTTATTTTTTCTTGCTTCTCATATTTTGCCTCACTCGCTTTGTTCTTTCTTTCCTCATTCTCTTTAACGTGACTCCCTTATTCACCCCCTAGGTATCCAGTCTAGATTACATACTCCTGCGATATTACTTAACGCTTCAATCACACTGATCGTAAAGAAATTCATGGAATCGCGGTTGGGTCACATAGGGTCTGTGGCCGAATGGAGGCTGTGATCGCTCAAGGCGTATTCCGAGATTCTGATATCTATAAAATATATAGGCATTACTAGATTTTCGGCGTGAGCAGACTTCAGCTCCTCACCAGGCTCAGAAACACACAGCAAGACGCGTTAAGACAGCATTGGATCAGGGCCCTCCACCAAAATATAGAGTCGTAACAAAAAAAGAAGAACCTTATAATTTACACTTTATTTTTGCTCTTTCATTATTCAACCTCGCTAGCTCTCGTGCTTTATGATAAATTTAATAGCGATGGTCGGAATTCTATTCTGAAGCTATTCGTACTTCTGTCTTTTAGTAGATTTCTGTAATTCGAAAAAATATACAATATTATTCTTTCTTGAGTTGCCCAGGTCTAGTTTGTAGACATAGGACACTAGAACATCAGTAATCGTGTACTCACATTCATCAAACTCTTTCATTCTTTCCAATTACTCTTCCTCTGCAATGTTTACTATAACGTTACGAGATTCACATTTTCTACGTAGACTCTTTCCCGGTTCAGAATGCCTTCCAATATTACAACAGCCAGTAAGCAGCCGAATACGTGACTGGGCAGCCCTGTTCATCGCGTATTTGAACTTGTGTAGATAATTATACCAGGTTTTATGGTTGTTATTAACATACATACAAATTAAGGTTTCTAATATTCTATTCATCCTTTCAACTGGATTCGCACAGGCATAAGAAGGTAGAATCAATGATCTCTTGAATGCCTCTTTTTGTTCTTTTACTCAATGCCAGGGAGAATCTTTCCTTAATAATTTCACTAATGCAATCTTATTTTCAGCTAAGTTTTCCAAGAATGTAGAATACCTTTGGGGCTAGGAATTATCACCAGTGGCTTACCTTTTTCCTCATCTAGCTTCAGGCTCTGGCTACCGAGTATATATCCTAGATATGTAACACTTTTATATGCGAACTCACACTTCTCTGTATTTATTTTGAGTAAGGCATTTCTTAATTATAATGAAAAATTTTTTAAGCTAGTTCAGATGATTGTGAAAGGTTTTGGTGAATATTATTATATCGTCAAGATATCCAAAAATGTAAAGTTCAAGTTCTAGTCCGAATAGCATATGCACCAATCGACTAAAAGTTTATGAAGAACTGACCAATCCAAACAGCATCCTCTTAAATTGGTAGAGACCAGAACTCAATCGTTACTTGCATAAATGTTATTTTTAAATCGATTATTGTAATTACTCTAATTAATCGGAGTTTATCAATAAATGAATCTATGCTTCTCATCAAATATACATCTATTTTTATTATTGCCAGACGACTAGACCATTCACTAGTCAATGGCTCAATAATGTCATCTGCTAATATTCTCTTAAAACTTTCTTGCGCAAAATCTTCAACTTTCGATGATAGTCATTTTGGTCGCTGCTGAATTAACCTATCACCAGGTCAAACGACTACCTTATATTTTATTAAGGTGATTACCCTTCTCTTATTTTGAATATCACTTAATACTCTGTGTACTAAATCTTGTAATTGTTCTTTCTCTACAGAATTGAGCTCGCATATTCTTGCACATTCATCAATAACATTAACTATATTATTGCTGTCAACATTGAAATCAAGCCATTTTTCATTTCTCATTATTCTTTCATCTACTCTCCGCGAGTCATTCTATCTTTTATCTCTATATGTCACTTACTTATATAATCTGTTATTAAAATAAATTGATATCTAATATTGTTAATAAAATTAAACGTAAGTTTATCTACTCTGCCATCTATATCAACCTTAGTGCTCAAGTTCCTAAGCATTTTTTTGCTTGGCCAAAAGCTCCTTCAATATAAGTATCACCTGATTGAAACTTGGCTTCAAATGGTTTCGCCACCGTTACCTTAATAAGGGAAGTTATTGCACCGGGATCAAACAGCCCACGATATATGCCATTTTCCAAATTTATAGCAATAAAGTTTCTGTTATCTATTAAATACCTTATGGATGTGACCTGATTTATCGTTACCTATTTTCCTCTATTTTTAATATTCTTTCTTCTCATGTATTTTCTCTCTTTATTTCTTTCTTGATCTCTAAACTTTGACTCATTCTTGTGTTCTCTTTCATACATTTTTCTCATAAACTCACTTCTATCTCTCAATGAATTATTATTCGCACTTTTCTCATGCACATTAGAATTCAAATGTTCTCTTTTTCTTTCTCTTAATCTCTTTCTTGACAGTGTAGTGACCGCACGTGTAACGTGACCAACATTGCTATTACTGAGGCTCTCTCTTCCGCTAGGTTTAAAGACTTTTCAGTAGGGAAATAGACTATAATGAACTGAGCGCATTGCTTTTTCCTTAAAATTTCACATCTTAAATAAATAGTCTTTTCCTTGCTTCGCAAGCACAAGCTACTGATGCACGAATTCTCTTCTTTCGAAAATTATAAAACCAGCAGATATTCTTTCAAAAATCTTTTATAGTATTCATACAATTCCAACAATAAACAATGATAGTGATAAAGATGATTTACATGAAGATCTTACAATGTAATAATAATGTTAGAAGTTTTATGAAAATTCATTAAATAAAAACTGTTTTAGCAATGGAATTCTGAAGAAATTGATACATTAACGGATTAAATTCGACATCTTTATTATTATCATGATCATTCTTTTAAAAATGATGTACTGATGATGAGACCTAAGACAATAATTAAAGAATAAAACGCAGTTTGAAAACGATTAAAATGTTGCAATGAGCTGACTGAACTATGATGAAATATATCTCAGACGTGCAAAACCTAATAAAAACAATACAATTAAATACGAAAAACTGCGCAAATTAATACAAGAAAAATCGAATTACGGCATGAAGATGCCCAGCCGTACTCGGTTTACCGTGCAGACACGCACTAAGATGCACGTGATACTAGAAATTATAGTTAATGCGTCGCCAGACCTGACCCAAGCTTGGCTGAACTAAGAGAGAGAGCGTAATACTTGTTTTCTCACTCATCCATTTGCTTGATGACTCTATCAGCGAGCAAAGAAACAATATAATAATTATACGGGTGAGGGTGTATCTAGCGGAGTGAAAGAGAAGCACAGCGTTCAACGTACATGAGTAAACCTAGACGTCCCCCTCCCACGCCTATTTATGCTCTCCCTTATCGTGGCATGCGAATACAATTAGATAGTAACAATTAGATAATAACAACTACAATTAAATAATAATTGTGGTGGTGGGGATACCAAAATCCATACACCGCCGTACCTGTAAAAAGTATTTCTGAGCGTGCTTTTAAAAAGAACGCTAGTAAAAATTATTATTATATATATCTATATATGTATATGTATAATTATATATGTGTATGTATGGGCATGTATATGTTTATGATAATAGTCGTGGCTTAGGACCTGTAGATACGCGTGTATGTGTGTATATATTCACTTCGCGTAATATAAGTACTTTACCGTTAATCAATTATTATTATTATTATTATTTTTTTCTTTACGGAGTCTGTGAATGCTGTTTATGCATCTCCGATGGTCGTTCAACAAGAATGTCCTGAAAAACGACGACCGGACTATGTGCGACTCGACAGAAAACCCATATCACTAAGCACTAAACACATATCTGCGTGTTGCACCGACACCAGCCCGGAACTGTTATACACATTACTTCAGCCTGGGCGGCAGTCCCTGCGTGGTCATTTCACGTTCATATCTTTCATTCCAGATTCTCATGCATACTCGATATTACATTCACTCTTCATAGACTTTCAATCGTCCAGACATCCATCTGCTCTTTTGCTCTGAAGCACATTCAGAACGTATTTTGCGATCAACCGCCAGTTGTCCGCGTCCGTCATCATAATTTTCGTCACGTTTTCTGGCGTGATCGCTCCAGTCCTCGTCTGTAACTCTAGTCGTGGCTCAGTCCAATGTTCGCACACAAAAAATGTGTGCTCCGCATCGTCCCAAGCCCATCCGCAGTACTTGCATTCTGAAGAGGCGACCTTCTTCATCTTGCAGAGATACTTACGGAAGTATCCGTGTCCGGACAGAAATTGGGTAAAGTAGAAGTCCACCTCTCCGTATTTCCTCTCTTTCGACGGGCCGATTTCGGGTATTAGTCTTTTCGTCCACCGTCCTCTTTCGTCCGTCGTCCACCGTCTCTGCCATGTCTCGATGGTCTTCGTCCGTTCTTCAGTCACAGCGTCTTCCCTTCCAACGTTCCAACTTTCCAGCAATCACGAAAACGGCGCTCTCAGACACGGTACGATAGGCGCACGCGATTCTTAACGCGCCCACCCTTTATACGCTTTTCATGGCGTTCGCGCGTTTCCTGATATTCATCGCGTCGGCCCAAACCTCCGCCCCGTAAAGCAAAATCGAGTGGGTAACGCTCATCAGCAGTCTGCGCTGTTTTATTATTATTATTATTATTATTATTATTATTATTATTATTATTATTATTATTATTATTATTATTATTATTATTATTATTATTATTATTATTATTATTATTATTATTATTATTATTATTATTATTATTATTATTATTATTATTATAAAACTTAGTGGTTCGTCCGATTCTATACGAGTGGCGACCACTTTTCCAGGCAATTTTATTATAAATTGACGGACAAAAACTCCAAATTTCAGTTCGCCTGGTGGGTTGACTGCGGCAAGTCGCCCACAAGAACTCTTCTAGAAGTAATCTATACAGAACTCCAAGTTTTCATGTCGACCATAAAATCACATCCTAGATAATACCATTACCGATATCGTGAAACACTTTGTTTGGGTTCTGTTGCGAGGTGCTTTCAAAAAACACACGGCTAATCGTGTCTCCCAACCTAAGAGTTCGTGAGCCTGATTGCAAGGTGCTTACCAATAGACCAACAGTACTCTCCTCCTTCTATTTTCTCTCCGTAATTATGGATCTTGCTTGCGAGGCACTACTCAAGAAAACCAACGGAATTAAGTACTTCCCGACCTTTAGCAAAATTTCCGTTCAAATCAATGCGAATTAAAAAAAAAACAAATAATTGAAATAATCCTACGTGGAAAATAACACTGGATCTTCGAGCAAAAGATAGCCTCGAATTTTATTAAGCGGAAAATAATGATATAATATCAAAATATTATTTAATACTTTATACAAAAATTTATATACGATAAAATATTATATACAAATAGACTAAATAAACTTTTATCATTGTAATCAGTGGGTTTATTTTCTTTTATTTATTTTTGTTACAGATAGATCGACTAGCCTTGACCATCAATAAAATAAACTTTATATCTTTATTTTCTCATTTTATTGAACCTAAATGTTATTATTATTTTTAAAACATACTGTATTATAAAGATTATTATCTTCCTATCTGAAATCCGTTGCCGAATATATACTATATAATGAATTTTTATACATAATAATGAGCAAATAAATGAGTATTTTTATCAGTTTTCAATGTGATTCTCAAATATTTATTTTTTAATCTTCGTTAGATTCCTAAAATTCGGTTGCACCTTCCTTTTTATAAAGAGAGCAAAGCGGAGAGCAAAAATCTGCCTTTTCTTCATTATTTCCAATACAGTGGAGCGGGCTGCAGGAGAAGAAAAATAATCTTTATTAAAATGACGCGTGAAGCTCGCTTCGTCAATGCATCCGTATATCTAAGCAGTTACGCGAGCGTTGGCGATGGTCAGAAAAACTAACAACTACTGATCTCTGCCGTATTCGTTCGACTTCGCTTCGTTTCCCTTCGTTTGACCTTTTCCTCGCTCGTAGGCGATGACCCACTTTTCTGAGCCTTGATTGGCTCACACACATAGGCCCGTACTACGACGACTATTAAAAATAAATCTACATGAATATTAATATTTACACATAACTTTTCATTCTCCATACCATGCCGTTAATATGTTCAATTCTATCTAGGAAATCGTGTATAGCATACTAATTTATAAAGACAAAGCGTGTTTTTCTTTATACACGGCAAACAAAAAATTATTGAATCGATTGTTCTAAAATTTGATATATATATATATATATATATATATATATATATATATATTCTATATTATCTTCGGAAGGACATACGCGATGTTTTTTATTGAAAATAATTTTACTTTTATCAATAAATTAAGTTAACAGTCTTAGCAGTGAGTTTCTCCAGCGGCCAGTAGGTCGCATCTTGAATCATGCATATCGACTCAAAGTAGTCCGTTTAAACTATTAATACCAGGTTAGATCAGTTCAATGGTCATATCCAACTTTGGGAGTCATAATTAAAAGAAGGTGTGACGTTAGTAGGTATACTTAATATCCTTTTTCTTCCTCAGATTAATCTGATACTACTCTGAAACTTTATGGATACCTTTTGATCTTTGTAAATTTTATTTTCTCTTAAGTACGAAAATCTCTCTCTCTCTCTCTCTCTCTCTCTCTCTCTCTCTCTCTCTCTCTCTCTCTCTCTCTCTCTCTCTCTCTCTCTCTCTCTCTCTCTCTCTCTCTCTCTATCTCTTTCTCCGTGTCTTTCGCCGTCTTCTCTTATAAAATGGTTGTATACCAAATCACACTAAACATGATTTGTGACGACACATTATACTATTGTTTTTATACGTTATATTAACTTCAGAAGTGACAAAGGCTATGTTTTTTTAGTTTGGACAAAAGAAATAATGGTAAAATAGTGTTCTTTTCCAACAACCTCAAAACTATGTATATTATACATTATATTATTAGAAGGCGAACTTAGTTTCCGAACTTAACGTTTATATTCTGATAATATAAGTAGTATGAAAAGTCACATGTGTCGGATCTAGTACTTATTTTTTAATTTGGTATTTACTAATAAAATTCAGTTAAAATGCGCCATAATTTGTTTAAACATTATAATTTTTTAATCAGTGAAAATGAATCGTGACAGATCGTTTTTTCGACTTATCGAAGACCTACGATGGCTCGATCGCTAGCGCGAAGGACTAGTAACTTGGTGATCCAAGTTCAAATCCCGGTCTCGGCCGATTGACACAAGTACCGCTGTAATAATTTACATGTGCTTTCTTTGTAAATACATTGTAGACCTCCGTTGCTGATTAGCACCGATATTTGGAAGGATAAATAGAGCGATGTTAAAAAACATAAAAAAAAACTAATCGATTACTTCAAGAATTATATGGCGAACCAACTCCATCGTTTAGAACATGTAATCAGTGGCTTCAACGATTTAGAAGTGGAGATACTGATGTTAATGACAAAGAAAGTTCTGGACAACCGAAAAAGTTTGAAAATAGTGAATTGCAAGCATTATTGGATGAATACTCAGCTCCAACGCAGAAAAAACTAATAAGTTAGGATTCAGTGACAGAGCAGTTGGAAAATGTTTACATACGATGGGAAAAATTCATAAAGAAGGAAAATGGATGCCACACGATTTCACCGAAAGTGTCATCAGGAATTGATGCAACATTCCACTGTCTTTGCTGGTCAGGCAAAAAAGGAAGAATTTTCTGTGGCTTATTGTGATTGGTGATAACAATTGGATCTACTATGACAATCCTAAACATAAAAAGTCATGGGTGGACACCAAAATAGAACATCTACTGGCCAAAAGGTATTGCTGTGCATTTGGTGGGACCAACAGGGTGTGCACTACGAGTTGCTAAAACCGAATGAAACTGTCACTGCCGAGGTAAACAAACGCTAATTGAATAATTTGCAACAGAAATTGATCGAACATAGATCACCAATCGCCAGCAATAGGCACAAGGTCATTCTCTTGCAGGACAACGCTCAGCCACATGTTGCGAAAGCCATCAAAAAGACCCTGTTGGAGCTGGAATGGAAATTGTTGCTGCACCCAGCGTAGTCGCCAGACATAGCGCCTTCTGATTACCACCTATTCAGATCGGTACAGCACGACCTCATTGATACACACTTCTGACATATTCAAAAAGTGCACGAATTTGTGGATGATTGTATCGCTTCGAAACCACCATTGTTCTTTCGCCACGGTATCGCTATATTGACCGAAAGATGGGAAAAAGTAATAGAAAATGACGTAAAATAATTTGATTAAGCTAATGTGTATCAATTTTCCATCATAAATGTCCTTCTTCCCTTAAAAAAGGTCGGAAACTAAGTTCGTCTCCTATGTACATATTAAATACATCGTTACTTCTGTATGAAAAGGCAATATCTAGCATCCATTTAAAAATAGGATATTCGCAGACTATCAGTTTGCTTTAATTTCGTTTGCACCACTACTAAAATCTTCATGGTATTTAATTTAAAGACGAAAACATACGAAATATATATATATATATATATGTGTATGTGTGTGTGTGTGTGTGTGTGTGTGTGTGTGTGTGTGTGTGTGTGTGTGTGTGTGTGTGTGTGTGTGTATGTGTGTGTGTGTTTTAAATATAGCATCTACGGAGAAGTATTGTATTGGTGTGTGCAAGCAGTTGAATGCGATATCTCGGTACCCTAGGACGATTTATACTGGGAGTTTTGTGTTAGGATGATAGAATGCGATGTCCAAGTGTTTCCGAATGACTTCTACAGGGAGTTTCTACAAGTGTTTTTACGATAGAAAACGATGACCAGGTATGACGGGACGACTTCTATGGGGAAATTGGTGTTGGGACGTTAGACTGCGATGTCCAGATGTTTTGGAACGACTCCTACGGGAATTTTCGTTTTTGAAACGCGGAATACGATATTCAAATGCCTCAGAATAATTTCTACAGAGAATTGCGTGTTAGGATGGTAGAAGACGATGTCTAGGTATGATGGGACAAGTTGTATGAAGAGATTCGTATTCTATCATTTGAACACCCAGACATCCCTGGATATCTGGACATCGTATTCTACCTTCCCAATACAAAACTCTCTATAGCAGTCATTCTGAGACATATTCTATCGTCCGAATATGATATTCTTCGTAAACGTCGTCTTGAGACACTTGGACATCTTTCTCTACCACTTTAACTCGAAAATACAATTTTCCACATAGAAGCCATATGTAATATTTATATATATATATATATATATATATATATATATATATGTGTGTGTGTGTGTGTGTGTGTGTGTGTGTGTGTGTGTGTATCGATATATAAATATTGTATAAAATGGTTGGCGAAGTATCAGCTTTTCGAAATCGATGCTGCTTTGGATCAAATTTGATACAGCAGCGACGATAGGTTTCCAATCAATTATTCATAGTAATAAATTCCAGTCAATTATTTATAGTAATATAGATTTTCATACATGGAGTACTTTTTACTTAGATATTATTGAACTGTTTAAGAAATCGGTTAATATATATACTAGCATCCCCTGTCTCGGCTTCGCACAAGATAATAATTTAACCGATATATATATTTGCTATATCTTCTCAGGCTTGTCGTACAATATGCTCTGGTTTTGATAGATGGGAAATTTTTGTCGAAAAAAAATCATTTTTATTTGTTATACTTCTTATACGAGAGTTACATTTGTTATACTTCTTATTCGTAAGTTCTATGTGACTACAGTATACTACTCCGATATTTTCTGATTTCATTATTCCTTATACGAGTAACCTCTTGATTAAGATCTTTTTATAGATTAGTAGATGTATATATATATATATATATATATATATATATATATATATACATATACAACAATCAATATGAATTATACAACAGATATAACTACTATGAATTATCGATTTTTCTATATAAAATTCTCATATCTTCTCGGATATATATATATATATATATATATATATATATATATATATATATACTGAATAAATCACGTCTATATAGTTATAAGAAGTCTAAAAACTCCATCTAAATTTGTACATGATAGTTGACATCGTAAGTACACTATCAATTTTTATTGAAATTATTACAATTTAATCCGACATCACAATCATCACAAGTGTCTGATGGACAGCAATAACATGTTCAAAATTTCACCAATTATCATCTTTTTCATACGTATCAGATGGCCAAACAGATAACTTTTCTAACATATACACTTTAAAAATAAAACAGATGTATATATTCTAAAATCAGCACAACGTAGCGGAATATAGATTTTAATCAGAGCAACATCGAGAAAGGCCTATATATATATATATAGCTTCAAATCCTTGATTCCACGTGTGCAGAATTTGTACACGCCAAATAAGCCACGAGCGCTGCGGCGAGACTGGAAAAGGCGTCGATGAAGAGGCACATATATAATACCGAAAGTGAAGGAGTGTGTTAGGAGACCTGCCAACTTTACGATACTTGCATTTATATATATATATATATATATATATATATATATATATATATATATCGATGGGGAAGTGCGAGAAAGCTTTAGAGAGGAAGTCAGAAAGGGATGCTGCTTTTTACGTCTTTCGAATTAATTTAACAATATATATAATAAAGTAAAAGTATTTAGAAGATAGTGCAGATATTTGGCCAAAATATTCATATATCTTCATTGATATTATTTCGGAACAAGATTACACACACAATACATAAGCAAAATATGTAAATGTCATTACTCTTCTTTATTGCAGTATAATATACGAGATGTGTTCAAATAATAAGGTGACTTTGCAAATATTGTGGACTACGTCCGTTCGATTATCGACTTGTTTTATTTTGTGCTGTTGCAAGTATACCGAGTATATATTCACGACTTCAGCTCTATAGCATTTTTTTAACGCTATTATCCTCCTCGGTATAGCCTACGCGGTATTTTCCAGGGTAGTTTGAGAGGGGAGGCGAAATTCGTTCGAAAATTGTTCAATTTGCATAAAAAAAATCGTGGCATAACCATAGCTCAAGAGATATTGATTAAAGTTAATTATGATTCTGATTATCTCAAAAGGGTTATAACTGGAAATGAATCATGGGCATATGATTATAACGTCGAAACTAAAGTCCATTCATCCCAATGGAACAGTCCAGAAGAACCAAAACCTAAGAAAGCACGTCAATTTCGATCAAAAGAAAAGGTTTTGCTCACTCTCTTCTTTGATTACCGTAACGTCTTGCATCAGGAATTCTCAACACAAGGTCGTACGGTCAATAAGAAGTACTATCTCGAAGTTATGCGCTGTTTGCGAGAGGCGATACGTAAAAAACTTTCGGAACTTTCGTAAAACAAGACCCATGAAAGGACATCGATTTTCAACGATTGAAGAGATAAAAACTGCATTGCTGAAAGAGCACAAAGCTATAGCAAAAAATTATTATCAAAAGTGCTTAGATGTTTGAAAAAAGCATTGGACCAAGCTTATTATATCTGAGGAGGGTCACTTTGATGGGGACAACATAAGTATTGATTCATAAATAAATATTTTTTGAGAAAATCTAAAACTCACCCTATTATTTGAACACACTTCCTATATAGTACTTTACACAATTGAAGATTACCAAAATGAAGGTCTAATAAGTTAAGTTTATAAAGTGCCATTTTTTATTTTATTTAAATTATACGAAATTAAAAATTATGCTTTTAAAAAATATTTCTTTAAAGCAAATAAATATTTTTTAAATGAATAAAAATCAAATTTCTTTAAAAAATTTTTGTGTTCGTACATCAAAAAAATATTCACTGTATTTAAATAAACATTTTAGTAATTTAAATATATCAAAACATTTTTTATACTTATATTCCGGAATGACCATCAGTCCCTTCTTTGATTCGACTTTGGCGTGATTTTTTCGGTCTCTGATCTTCTTTGGCACGTTATTCGCTCGATTGATTGCTTGTTGCTGGATCGTGAGCATAGACCCAAGTCTCATCTCCAGTTATTAGGCGTTCTATCTTGTCCTGATAGTCCGAAAGTATCATTTCAGAGACTTTCATGCGACTCAGTTTTTCAAAAAAAATTGAGTATTTTTGACACCAATCGAGATTTTACTCTTTTCGGGCACAAAATGTCTTTCAAAATAGTATTGACTGACCCATTTGAAATCCCAACAATATCAGCAGGCGCTCTAGTAGTCAATCGACGATTTTGCAAAACCAATTCTTTGATTTTGTCGACGTGTAGCCCATCAATAGATGTTTTTAGTCGTCTTTGATGTGGCTCGTCTTCAACACGTTCTCGATCGTCTTTGAACAATTTGTGCCAATCAAAAACACTTGCTCATAACATTGACTTCTCGCCAAAGGCCTTCTGCAACATTCAGAACATTTCAGCGGCGGATATTTCATTTCGCGCACAAAATTTAATGCTACTTCTTTGTTGAAAAATTTCCAACATTATAAAAAAGCGAAGAGACAATTTTGCTTTGTTCACATAACACAAGCATAACTATATGGCAAATGAAAATAATTGCGTGAAATTTGGTACAGATAACTCTGACAGTACTACCAACTTAAAAATAAAAACATTTGTCCGAATCGATAAACCCGTGAAGTTTGAATTAAAAAGTCTTACTCATAATTGTACACAGTTGTATATACATTTCCTTATTAATAGTATTACTCATACACATGTCATTGATTTACATATGGAAATTAAGGTCTAAGAGATACTTATGCCCCATATGGAAGCTCATCTACGAAAATCATACGTATTTGTCTTGTAAGAATTAATATAAAATATCTAGAAAAAATGTAAAGTTTCATTGATTAGTCATTTTATTAATTGTGCTACTATTTATACAATGTGTCTTCAAGAAAATATTTTACTTTAGAATATTTAAACTAATTAAGATAAATTTTTATAATATTTAAACTATTTATAATCTTATATATCCAACAAATTGTTATGAAGACACTTTCTGTAATATTACCAATTAATGGCCAATGATATATATTTAAATAAACATATTCTTTATTTTTGTAACAGACACACATTCCGAGCTTTTGGAAGTCCATTGAAGATGACCAATACTTTTGGAGCAATGGGAAACTTTAATACTGATCGTGAATATGATACAGATTGCATTCGCAGAGCATTAGCTATTGTTTGTCATGATTGTCGTTTAATGCTCATTCAAATTATTAAAAACTCAAGAATAACTAGAACAAATATAAGAAATAATGTTATATCTCGATTAACACTGAATCTATCGCCAGCGTATGTTTAAAAGTATTTGAACAGCACAGAATAATTTTTTAATGTAGAATTAGATATTTATTATGGTTTCTAGTTGTTTTTAAATTAAAACCCGTCAGTATGTACTGTATAAAATATGCCTCTAATGAGATAATTAAAAATAAGAGAATTAAAAACTAATTAAAAATAATATAATAATATAGAGAAAAAATAAAATAAATCTTAAAGAAGGTGTATCATGTTATTTTAATCGGTATAAATCAATGAAAACATTCAATACGGTTTGAATATATTAGAACAGGAGCCAGCGACATTTTTATGTCATATATTTATCCTCGGCCGAAAATTAGTTTAAATAATTCGTTTCAATATTTTCTAAAGCGTAGTGATTGTCTGATGTGTCAATTAATCTGGATGTAGCAACGCCAGGCACCAAAACTTTGTAAAAATCTTAAAAAATTGATAAAAACTAGGTTTGAAGGAATAATTTTGAGTTTAGAAAAAAAATTGTTCAAACAAAAGTTGTAGATCGTATTCATATGAATTTTTTAGGTTTTATCTATTTTTGCTGTAAAGCTAATAAT
Source organism: Sycobia sp. Sy_11 (assembly GCA_018907035.1). Lineage (NCBI taxonomy): Eukaryota > Metazoa > Arthropoda > Insecta > Hymenoptera > Epichrysomallidae > Sycobia > Sycobia sp. Sy_11. Next base: position 2,864,049 of record JACCIC010000004.1, read on the forward strand.
TATAGAGAAAAAAAGTAATTAATTATGAACATTTCGAGCTGCTATCAACCCAAATCACAGTCAATATGTCAGGGATCTACCTCCCCGTTCAGATCATACATGGTACAAGTACTTTTTATCTTCAAATTGTGCTCATAAAATTATAGTTTTAAAGCGAAAATATATCGAATGTAATAAATTTATTTTCGGTATATCTCCAATTTTTGTTTAAAATCCTGTTTAACAAACTCTCTATTGTTTTATATACTATCATTTATTTATTATTATATACAAAGTTTTTAATGCTTTTCACTATTTCAATATTATTTCAGCCAATTTGATATATAATGTTAATGTTCCAAAGCTACAAAAATTATTTGTATAAACCTTTTCCTAATTGTTATAAATTTTTCATTACAAATAAATGAAAAATACTAAAATACAATAACGGTGAAGGAAATTTGTTATATGGAAGTATGGTAGTGATATATCTATATACATATAGTTTATTTCTTTAAATTTTACAGAATTTTTTTCGAGAAAAGTTTAGAAATTGTTACAACAATATACACGACTCTTTAATTTATAATCATTAGATATTTGTATACTGGTATAATGCGTGCGATAAAATCATTTAAAACTGCTTGCAAAATTACAGAAATTATGCGCTCAAATACGCTCATATCACATTCTGTCAAAGAAGAATATAACAGACAAATATGACAAAAATTATTCAAATGACAATAAGATTCTAGAAAATTTATTAGGTGGTTCAATGATAGTGCGCCATGCGAGATATCTATCGTGTTTCAGGTTCCCCGAAAGCGCATGCTACAACTGCAGTTTTACCCATCAGTTGTCATTTATTTTCGTAAAATTCTTTTTCCATCTTGTTCTACAATACATGTGAGTTCGTTTATAATAATTTTTAGAATTGCAACAATCTGGAATGTATGTCCGCTGAAGCAATGAAAAGTACGTTTCCTATAACAGAAGCGTAGGTAAAGTGCACTCGAAAACGTATGCTTCAATTGCACTTTAAAATTTGCAGCTTCAATTCCAGATTGTTGCAGTCCTAATATTATTGCAAATAAACTTATAAGTATTGTAGAACAAGATGGAAAAAGAATTTTGCCAGGATAAATAGAAACTTATAGGTGAAACTGCAGTTGAAGCATACGTTTTCGAGTGCATTTTACTCACGCTTTTGTTATAGGAAACGTACTTTTCATTGCTTCAGCGGACATATGTTCCAGATTGTTGCAATTCTAAAAATTATTATAAATGAACTTACATGTATTGTAGAACAAGATGGAAAAAGAATTTTACGAAAATAAATGACAACTGATGAGTAAAACTGCAGTTGTAGCACGCGCTTTCGGGGAACCTGAAACACGATGGATATCTCGCGTGGCGCACTGTTATTGAATCATCTAATAAATTTTTGAAAACCTTATTGTCATTTGAATAATTTTTGTCATATTTATCTGTTATATTCTTCTTTGACATAATGTGATACGAGCGTACATAATTTCTGTAATTTTGCAAGCATTTTTACATACAGCACCTTCTAAGCCACTCTAACATATTATAATATGAAAATGTATTTCTAATAAATTAAAGAGACTGTATTTATTATTTTTCTAACTTAAATATATTTGTGATAATCAAATTAGAAAAATGAATGTTATAGATAAAGTTCCCCGAATTGTATGGTGAAAAGTATTAAAAACTTTGTATGTAATAACATGTAAATGACCATATATAAAACAGTAAAGAATTTGTTAAATATTGTTTTAAACAAAATCTGGAGGCCTATCTGCAATAAGTTTGTTATATTTCATATGTTTTTGCTTTAAAACTAGAATTTTATGAGCAAAATTACAAATTAAAAAGTACTTGTATCATGTATCATCTGAACAGCGGGGTAGATTCTTGACGTATCGACTGTAACTTGGGATGATTATAGTAGCTAAAAACACTTATTATTAATTGTATTTTTCTCGATAATTATTAGCTTTACAGCAAAAATAGATAAAACATAAAAAATTCATTTGAATAGGATCTACAACTTTTGTTTGAGCAATTTTTTTCTAAGCTCATAATTATTCCTTAAAACTTGGTTTTTATCATTTTTACAAAGTTTGGGTGCCTATTGTTGCCACGTCCAGATTCGGTGCCGCAGCAAACAATCGCTCTACTCCTCAGTACATTCAAAGGAATCATTTAAACTAATTTTCGGCTGAGGATAAATTGGTCGCTAAAATATGTCGCTGACTTCCGGGCTATGATTTGATATTTATCCACAGAAATTTAAATGTTGAGTATATATTTTCTATATTTAACATATCGCTCAAGATACCCTCGATGTGATAACAGATGACGCAAATAATTACAAATCTATAAGTTTTTTACGAAATTCTGAGCTTCAAAAAACTCATGTAGAAATTTCATACCAATCGATCAATGGGTTCTTAAATTATCGTAATTTCAGTGATGAAGGTTTTGTTTATTTAATAAAAATGATACAATCTAACTTGAATCTGTCAACAAAATATTACGGTTTAATGGAAACAAACACTGTTTTAATAAAGCAATATCTTGATAAATGCTATGCGGATTTTGCTCGAACTTTGAAGACAATATACAGATTTGAAATGTAGTTGCATAGATACAAATGATGCTGAATACTTACGTCATCAGTATTTCGTAATGGTTAATTTCTTCAAATTGTTTTAACGTATCGTAAATTAAATGTGTATAAAATAGCACAAAAATAAAGATATTAGTTAATGAAAATTGTGTATTCAACAAGACTGCTGCTTTTAATGCAAACCATCAATATGTCAACGGTTGAGAATAATATTTTGAAAGAAAATATTAATCTGTTTATAAAAAAGGTATTTGTTTAGTTAGTGAATTTTGAAAGGATAATAGAATAATAGCGCTTATCGGAGTTATTAAGGAAATAAATAAGTATCTCTTGAATAATATAATTAGTTAAAAATCTGATTTAAAATTATTCAAATGATTGTGTAATATAATGTAAAAATACAAATAACTATCAATGATGTCAACAAAAATAAATACAAATCACATATGTTTACATATATGTATAATCTTAAAAATTAATGCACTTTGAAAAATGAAGATAATTTTTCATACTTACCTCTATAAATGTTATCACTGTGAGAAACTAGCCTTTTTAGAAATTTTTTTATAGATACACATGGCATAACTAAACCTATAATTTTATTACAGTTCACAATATTATAAGACCCTTACATAAGTTACTACGGTAAGTTACAGGACGACTTTATTTCAAAATTTTGAATCATTAAATGGTAACACAATTTATATGCATACTGAATACAATAATCGGAGGAGCGCTAGATTAAAATATCATTAAACATAGTTAAAAAAAATTTATTTTAATTGATTATTTTTATTTAATTATATAAGAGGGAGCTTCGCCCCTGCATTCCCACGATCCAGACCCAGATCTCTCCTAACATATTCTATGAATTTCAAATTATGAGGTATTATTTAATTTAATTTAATTCAAATGAATTGCAAAAATATTCTTAGAAGAAATCGATGATGTCAAGTTTAAATTACATTTTATAATAGAGCAACTTATTTCAGAGTGAACACGATCCAGATCTTTAGGTGTATACCTAATCGGTCTAAATAAGTATAATTAACATAGTAAAAAGATTGTTGAATTACGTGATTTCTAATTGTTTGCATACCTTTTTTCAGAATAAAAGCACCCTCGTATGGGAAAATAGTATGTCGTACACATAAATAAAGGCGTTTTCGGACTCGAGTAATTTGACGCCTTCGCTATGCCCAGACGGACGCAAACATACTCTCCTCAAAAAACGTCTATTTGGTTCCCTTGTTATATTATAAAATAAATTGCATCTTGGAATTGTAGCAACTTCATGTTCGAGGATATAATGAAAACTTAAGATAATATTAACAGTTCTACTAAAAGTGAAGTTCTTTACACCAAGTTCCGTTAGCAATACGCTTGCCATGACATGAAGAAACGTCCATGGCGCATCTATTGCACTCTGAACTCTACTTCTAATACTATCAATGCTTTTTGTTATTCATTTCTGCAATTTTTACTTTTTCTGAAACAAATTTAGAAACAATTCCAAATTTTTACCAATGTTAACAATACATTTGATTACATATTTTATACTTAGGTAGGTCATATTGGTTGATCATACCAATATATCTATTTACACGTATAAATAAAAATGATGGAAACATGTGCATCGGAAATAAAATTTGGAAAATTTAAAAGCATGGTTTATTAGTATATCATTTCATTAAAAAATTTATTTAAAATAAATAATTAATCTACAGTTACATATTTTTCTGATGTATGAAAACTTAAATTTTTTTCAAGAAATTTAGTTCTCGATTTTAATAAATATTTTTAAAAACACAACCATTTAATATCGTATAGTTTAACAAAATATTCAAAAGAATTGTAGAATTTCAACTTATTAAACATTCATTTTCATAATCTTCAACTATGTAAGCGACTAAGCATACGCTATATATTATATTACAATTAAAGGTAATTATATTTACGTGAGACCTATGATGGCTCCATCGCTAAAGCAAAGGACTAGTAATCCGGTTCAAGTACCGGTCACGGCTGATTGATAAAAGCACTAGTGTAACCATTACATGCTTTATTGATAGAAAAATCGTAAACCTCCGTCGGTGATTAACATCAGTATTTGTTAGCAAAATTAGGGTGACGTTAAATAAAAAAAAAATTATATTTATATATTATTCCATTTTTGATTGTATTATATATATATCGTAACACACACAGGATATGATTACCCGTACACGTTGTTCCGCGATTGAAATTTGTATTTGTATAGACATTATCGAAAAAGGGAAAATGAAGAGAAAAGGAGAAAGATAGAGAAAGAGAGAGCACAGAAAAGATATACTGTATAATATATTACTAAACTATTCAAATAAGTACTTATAGTTGATTTGTAGCTTTTTCCATTGTTGATATTCATATACCATAAAATAAATTATAAAATCTATTCGTTCTTTTTAGGTTTATTTAGGTTTATTCTTTAATTTTAATCGCCATCAAGTGAACAAAAGTATGAAATACCAAACTTTTCAATATCGATACGATACGAAGACACAATTTTTTCAATTTTTATTTTTATTTTTTAACATAGTCCCTTTTTATAAATATACGTTTCTCTCAACCTTCTTGCCAATTTTTAACTTCTCCAATAAAAAGGATTTTTCGAATTCTCCAAAATAAGCCTGTATCTCGGCGATGACCTCCTCGTTTAATCAAAATTTTTTCCCGCGAGCCATTTCTTTATGTTAGAGAAGAAGAAAAAGTCGCAGGAAACTAGATAGGATGAATACGGGGGTGTGGCAGCAATTGATAACGCAATTCCTACAGTTTACTGGCGAGAACTCTAGATAAATGTGCTGGTGCGTTATCGTGATGAAACAACGCCTTTTTTCACCAAATGTGTTTGTGTCTCCTTCAATTTTTTGTCGAAGTGGTCCAATAACTCACTGTAGTATTGTCGAATGATCATTTTTTCTTTTTTTAAAAAGTCCATCAGGATGATGCCCTTCGCATCCCAAAAAATCGTCGACATGACCTTTCCGGCCGATGGGACCGTCTTCGCCTTCTTTGGAGCAGATTCACCGTGAAAAATCCATTGCTTTGTTGTTACTTCGTTTCTGGTGTATAATGATGAATTCAGGTTTCAGCAACGGTAACAACTCGACGCAAAAAGTCCTTCGTGTCTTGCTTATATTCTGCCAAACACTGCTTTGAAGTTTTGAAGCCGCGTCCGCTTGTTGTTTACCGTAAGCAATCGCGGCACCCATCGGGCCGACAATTTTTTCATAGCCAACTTATCATGTACAATATTATTAAATCTGGTAATAAGTTTCCGCCTTTTTGAAAATATGGCACCGCCGATAAGATAACATCGAAATTGTCAGCTGTAAAAAGTCGTATAGTATATGTTGACATCTAGAAACAGTATAACCTTTTAATACCTCTGACTTTTTGCTAGCATCACTTAGTTTTTACCGTGTTAAGATGTTAAGTTTTGAGCCAAGTATGCGTCATTTGCGGGAATTGTTAATTTACTTCTTTCATTTAAAGCAATCTGCAGCTGAAGCACATCGGCTACTCATAGAAGCATATGGTGACGTTAATTTGTGTGAGAGAAGTTGTCGGCAGTAGTTCCAAAAATTTCAAAGTGGTGATTTTGACGTGGAGGACTAAACACGTAATGGCAGACCCAAAATGTATGGTGAGACAGAATTGGAAGCTTTACTGGAGGAAGATCCGTGCCAAACACAAAAAGAACTTGCACAAGAATTAGGAGTGACTCAGCAAGCTATTTCACAACGTCTCAAAACCCTGGGTATGGTCTAAAAGCAAGGAAATTAGGTTCTTTACGAACTGAAGCTAAGAGACGTCGAGCGTCCTTATTCGCTTGCGAACAATTCATTACGGCAACTAAATGCGTAGGAAGTCATGGGTTAAGTCATGGGCATGCCTCTACTTCGATGGCCAAGCCAAACATTCATAACAAGAAGCTAATGCTGTGCATTTGGTGGGATCAGCTTGGAGTAATCTATAACGAACTATTCCAACACAATGAAACCATGACCGGGGACGCTACCAACAACAACTGATGCAATTGAGCCGAGCACTGAAAATTAAACGTCCATAATATGCCAAAAGGTATGATAAAGTCATTTTTCAGCATGACAACAGTCGGCCACATGTTGCAAAAATAGTAAAGGAAACGTTAGAAGCAAGGAATTGCGACGTCTTACTCCACCCGCCATATTCACCAGACACTGCTCCTTCAGACTACCACCTATTTCAGTCGTTGACTCCTGGTCTGGCTGAGTAGCACTTCAATTCTTACGAGGAATTGGGGGGAATGGGTCGATTCGTGGATCGCCTTAAAAGACGAGCAATTTTTTAGACGGGGTATCCACTTGCAGCCCGAAAGATGATCAAAAGTAGTAGAAAGTGATGGAAAATATTTTGAATGATATTATTTGTACCTTTCTTTACAATAAATTCTTATTTCATTATAAACAAATTGGCGGAAACTTATTTGTTCGCTCTCTCTCTCTCTCTCTCTCTCTATATATATATATATATATATATATATATATATATACAGAACAAAACATCATAATTTACCTGATGACAACAATTTATCCTCTCATATGTACGCGGAATAGTAATATAATAAGTTTATTAATATACACATTTAATGAGTAAGAAATTATGTCAACTACATTAACTATTATAATTGCGAAGTATATATATATATATATATATATATATATATATATATTGTCGATATAAATATTATAAGAATAAATAAACGTTAATAATTGTAATAATTCTTCACCAACTTTTATAAGAAAATAACACATCGGTATATATCTATATATATATATATATATATATATATATATATAAGACGATAAGAAAATATCAGGTGGCACAGGTAGACGCTTACTAGGCTGTCGCTTACTATTGCTCCGCACCCGATTAGAATCTCCATATAGTCGTAGCGGCGGCTCGGCGAACTGCTTATCTCGGATTTTATAAGCACGAGGGCGGCGAACTTCAGTTCCGAGTTACCATCCATTCAGAAAACACGCGCCTCCACTATAAAAGACTTCAGTACATTCACACAAAAAAAACTAACAGACGCATCAACAGCATCGAGGCTGCGAGAAACACGCTCTTTCTTTCTCTGGGCAGAGGTAGTAAGGGTTGTAAAACAAAGAAAAAAAGAGAGAGATCAAAAATAAAAGTAAGTAATAATGAAAAGTTGTGTTCTGTAATTATTCCTCACATCCATATCCCAATCCGGGGAAGCGATTGGTCCTTCTTTAACGTGAGGACTATGCATGCTCCATAAACCTTGCACATTCTGAATGTGCATACATACCATAACGAATAGGGAAACAAGTTGGAAGGCCAAGGTAGATGTAAGCTATTTCCCTCAATGGAAATAGTTTGCATCTAAGTGAAGCCATTGGCCTCCAACCTATCTAAAAAAGAGTAGGTTTTTATTATTAGCGTAGGAGAGTAAACATAACTTCTTCAGGAACAGGGCCCGAGCTAGTGGAGGAAACTCTAGACTCAAAAGGATCGGCGCATACTTCTAAATACATCTTGTATATCAGAAGAGTTCACCTCGGCGTCACACTGAATAGGAATTCACTATATTTTAAATATAACTCAATTCTACTTTTTATTGTTATTACGAAACATGTATTGATAAAATGCGAAAGAGATGAATTCGGTAATAATATATTAAAATTTACGTTGACAAATAAATATAAAAAGTACAAGTCGGTTATTGTATATGAATAATTATTATAATATGAATAATTATTGTAAAATTATTGGAAGAAATCATCAATGAAAGAAGTCTTATATCAATAATTGAAGACTTACGGCTGTTTTGTCAACGTTAATGTGATAAGAGATTTTAATTTTTATGACTGGCGTGGCATCACCAACGCGGAAGGTGATGTATTGGTGATCGCTGGCTGTATAGTCTTCGATCACCCGCCAGTCCCGTAGATCCGGAGTTCAAGACAACCAGACCTAGTCGGCATGCCATGTCCACCACTCATCTTCTCCTAGAGTCCGGCAAGGGTTCCCCCCCCCCCACTCGAGAGCTTTGTTGTTCAAATCCCCAGCCAGTACCAGCTCCCCCTCCATTTCTCTTACCGCATCCTCAAGGGCATGCAGTTTAGACTGGAAACCCCCGATGGCCTCATCAGATAGCAGCTGACGTAATTTACGTTATTCCCCATCACCCAGACGAGGCCGCGGCCAGATCCGTGGCGCTCCACCCAAAAGCGGTGCGGGTTAAAAATCCAACTCGCCGCAGTACCGAGGTCGTCACGATTCCAGACTCCCGCCTCTCCATCTCGATATTTATCGCTGATGATCACGATGTCAGCATCCTTCTCAAGATCGATCTGCGGAAGGAGGTCGCTCGCCGTTCGACTCCTATTCAAGTTCGCCTGCAGGACTTTAACCATTTTGGCGAGACCTGGCAAGGACTTCGCGAAATACCGCACAAGCCCCAGACCCCGCAACGTGATTTAACGCTGCGGGCGTGGTCCCCGGGCAGAGGAAACACTGTGGAGGCGTTCTACAGTCAGACGCCTTGTGTGCCTGCTGCCCGCACCAGAAGCAGACGGTGCTCCTGTCTGGGCCATCGTAACCCAAACCGCGGTACCCATAGCCGAGGCATCTGTAACAGCGCTCGACCTCGCACGAACCCGACGTCGCAAGCCCCAAAAACCCATCCAATGGCCACCTTTCCGACTTCCAGTAGCCGCTGGCCAGCCTGTTCAGAGAGGCTCACGAGGGCTAGTCGTTTGCCGACTTTATTCACTCTCGTAAGCCTTACCTCGAGGGGGCCAGTATAGTCCCGCAAGATGCCAAGGAGGGCTGTCTTCACTTCATCGAGTGTCGCGCAGCCGTCCACGTCTCTGATCTCTAAGGTAGTCTTGGGGGTCAGAGCGCGAATGCCGCGTTTTTCCCGACGACCTCTTTGACGGCATTCGTAAAGCCCTCCTTGCCCTCCGCCGAAGCCTTCTTAAACTCGATCAGGACATCGCCGTTTAATGTCCCTGATTTTGAGCCCATGCTGCGTGGGGCCCTCTCCAGATTTGGTGGCCCCCTTTGCATTGAACTTCTTTTTTCTGTTTCTTTTTTTTTATCTGCTCTCTTTTCTTGCCTGGTGGGGACATTCTACCAGACTTGCTCAGGCTGTGGATCGTTCCCACTATTTGGTTTGGCAGCCGCGTCTTCTTCTTTTAATGGACATTCGTCTCTTTTTTTCTTCTTCTTTCGCCCCCCCCCTCATGTAATTCTGTTGGAGAGGTAGAAGGATGTCTCTTCTGGCCTTCTATTATCTCGGCAACTTCGGGTGTATGTAGGCGCCGTGCTCTGAGGCGCCTTCTGCTTACGAGCTCCTCGAATTGGCTTTGTAATGCCGGAAGCCCCTCCTTTATTATATTATTAACCTTTTTTTTGCCTTTTCATCGACTCCATCATCATTTAAACAAATTTTGTATGGAGTCGATGAACGCTTTATCATGATCATCCACAACTGTGCTGCCATGACTTGCTGTACCAGCAGCGCTGTTAGCTTTGGCGTTACTGACCGTACGGGGGACATCCAGGCTGTTCACTCCCGTACTCTTCTGGTCCGTCTCCTGCTTCTTCACTTTCTTGACATCTTCTTGTTTGTTGTTGAAAATATCCATACTTATTTCTTTAGTTTTCGCCCCCCCCCCGGAGGCCGGCCTCCATGGACCCTTCAACGACGAGCTCGTCAAAATGACTCCCCAACACTTGCCTGTAGGAATCATTCTGGTTTGGACCTTCGTGTACGGCTCTTTTACAGAGCCGGGGGATATAGCACGCCTCAACACGCTAGCCCACCTCCGCTCTCTCGAGCTTCACATCCCAACAATAAGGTGCTCCATTCTGGAGATTTCCGGTAAACATTACGAGTCAGGACGCACTCGCCAATGTCGAATGACTGGTGCTGGCTAGGCGCCTAGCCGCCCGTCCTGCCGTCAGCAGGAGCCAAAGATGGTTCGGGTCGTCCAAGCACGCGGCCTAAAGACTCGCCTTCCCACCCAGGATCTCCCTTTGGCAGCTCCCAGGCATGCACCGCTCGGCAAGCGCGGTGGACCGTCTTTAGCTTCGTTTGGAGCCCCTTCTACCTCTCTGACAAAGCCAAGGGCGAACGATCAGGCGAGAAGATTTGATCTGCATGAATTAATAAGCGACTCAAGCGTCGTGAGCCCCGCTTACAGATCAGAAAGGAGCCCGGCCTCTTACATTCCGCTCTTGTTTAAAGAACAGAGGCGTGGGTGGCAAAAATTGTGAAGTGCGTTATGGTTATGCTTGTATAAAATAGTTAGTAGTGGAAGGTATCCCCAGCCAGAGCCCATGCGCATGTAGCCCCCACCCAGTACCAGAATGCCGCTCCATGCTTCACTCTCGCAACCCGATTACTCTTATGAGAGGACTCCTCGGGTGGCGTGGCGCCCACATCTTTATATTCGGAAAGATGTCCGTTTATAGGACCCCCCCCCCAGACGATGGCGCACAGCAGGCCCCTAGTCGGCCACGTACGACCTGGATGTTCCAGTCGCGCGCGTGCCTTTCAGAGCCTGTCGAGTTCATTCACTCCGTACTTGCTCGGCTTCGCTCCGTGTCTCGCTCTCGCTGCTCGAACTACTCGACAGAATTTCCGAGCTGCGTGGCGCCCGAATCTTTATATGCGAGGTGTGTGTAACACGTTTATAGAGCCCCCCTCGCCAGATATGACGCCTACAGCCTTACTCAATGACGGCTGTACTAGCATTGCCAGTACTTTCCCATTTTTCAGTCTATCAAGCTCGTCCACTCCGTGCTAGCCGTCCCGTAACCGAGCCGAAACCGTCACACGCGAGCGTGGTAATGGTTACCCCTTCCTATGCCAGGTGTTATGTTGTCTGATGTGTGAGTGTTGTGAAGTGTATACCCGTAAAAGTGTGCTGTCCAGTTGTTGTAAGTGTAGTCCCTCCTCCTTTATCCGGGCTTGGGACCGGCACTGCCGTAGTTCGTATTCCTATAATAGCGTACATTATACCTATAATAATTTGGCGCTTTCTTATAACAATAATTCTTAATTTAATTATTTCGTACTCTTATGAATTATAAATAATATTTCGTTATTACAATAATAATAACAACAATGATAATTATTATTATCAGAAATTATTATAATAATAATAATTATGTAAAGAATAATTAATCTGATATTTTCATCTTTGGGGATACTTGAATACGCTTAATTATTTCGTATTTATTATAATATTTATTTTCACTTAAGCTTTTATATATTTGCTGTATATTAATAATATAAAAGTATCAAAAGCGAGAGCTTTATATTATTTAATTTAAACGGAGCACCCGAAATGCAGTGGCTAGTGCATTTACTGTATATCGAGTTCGTTGTCACGCAACCGCGGCTCTCTCTTGCGACACGCTCGAGTCCCCGTCTGTTCACCCTTGGCCTAAGCTGGCGCGGCCGGTATATTCAATATTCGCGCTTATATTGACCGCTAATCAGTATCATTGCCCAATAATTTTAATCTTGAATTGTTTGAAATTAAAATCTTGCACGTATTAGACTGTATTGACTATATAGCCTGATCGTCGTAAGATAATAATCATAATGACCATTATCAGAGAGAAAACACATTTTATATGTATATTTTATATGTATGTATGTATATATATATATATATATATATATATATATATATATATAAATGCATATTTGCGCCACTTATGTATAATCTATAAACTATAAAATAAAATCTTAGCGTCTGTCTAGAAACATGTGAAAGTCAAAATTCTAGAGTCAGGTGCGAATAAAAATTAGCTGTTTTGAATATAAAATGTAATTTTTATGGTCGTAATACAACCTCTATATTTGTTTTGTCGATTTTTCTATTTCGTGCGAGGTATTGATGGTTCTAAGTTTGAATTAGAAAATCGACGGCAGGGGGCCGGTTTATATATATATATATATATATATATTGACGAGTGTTACAAGACGCCCGTGCCGACTCGTCCAAAAGAACGAGAACAATGTGCGCGCCACGGCGAAAGAAAACTTAGGTGCTCAAGCCCGTGCCATCGCGCCTTGTACTCGGCACTGTATCCCGTCCCCTAACCTCACCGCTCTGCGATACACGCGCGCAGCCGTCTGCAAGGCTACGAGAGGATAGGGAGGATAAACATCATCATGCACACGCAATGGAATTATGCTTAACCAGAGGATTAACCTGGATGGACCACCGGGAATCAACTATACGTAGTAGAATATATAAATGCGCCGAGCACGTACATCATTCATCTCAATTGGAAAACAGTAGAGTCAGAAAGCTACCCGAAGTCGAGAAGAAAGGAAGAGAGAAGACCTATCGACCAAATGGGAGATTTTTTTGTGAATACTAACATTAGATTAAAAAAATTTTTTTTGGGTATGTTGATAAGCTATGCAGGCGTCCTTATACATTATATTACATTTACAGCTACGTAGCGAACAACGCAAAATCCTAATTAAAAACAAAGTAGAGTAGTGCTAGTGAAAAGTGAACACGTATGATACGTGATTATAAACATTGGTTATTACAAATAAAAAAAGTCAAATAATATCTTCTTGCCACATAAAATATTAATTAGTTGAATGGCTAGTTGAAGTATCATGTAAATGAAAGGGGCTTTGAACAAAAATAATCTACATTGTTGGTTAAATAAATACGTTTAATGAGTAATTTTTCAGTATATGATGTTCGACTGATATTCTAATTTTAAATTTTATTTATAAAATAAGAAATAGAGAGTACAGTCAAATACAACAAGTTATATATCTATGAGAATTTGTTATATATATCTTAAGTTCTCTTAGAGTATTCTAGTTATAAGTTAGTAAAGTACAATCGAGGATTGATATATATAGACAGAGAAAAACTAAACTCGCTTAAAACTTTAGAAATTGATCTATTATTTGATTTTTCAAAAAAAAATTTTCTTTATTTAATGTAAGGATGTGCCCTTGAATCCAGGTCAGATTTATACAACATGCTTTAGTGTATTTTATTAGGTTGTAAAAGTCCCTTGAGGAAATACGCTTAGTGAATACTAAAATATTTTTTTTTAATTTATATAAATATTAAGTAGCTGGTATATCCGATAGTACCAAATACTCATGTTTCTGCGGGGGAGGAGTACGTTTGGATGCTTTGCCTTCCTTAAATAGAATTTGTGTCTGTTTACAAGGCATAATTACTATAATAATGAGCTAATTTGTGAGCGAAAGGTGAAATATGGTGAGATAACTTTACATAGTTTGTCTAAGTAAGAGTAATTTTAAATTATATATATTATTTCCCTTAATATAAATGGTTCGAATGTTAAGTCAATTTTCTATTTTCAAACTTATATAAAGGTGTATCAAAAATGGATTTATAATTATTTTTTTAAGATTTTAGACAATAATTATATTTTCTCAAGTAAATAATTAAATTAGTAAAAAAAGTTACACACAAAACACCTGAAAAGGTACAAATGATACAGCACTTTATATCCAAGTAATGAATAGCATGGAGGAGAAAAGGATTCACTTAAGCAAGAAGTTATGCCTTTACAAATCACTTTTTGTGAAGATCAAATTATTTTGAATTTTCCAGATTATGATAATATTATAATGGGTTCTAGTATTGAAGATAGTTGTTATAGATAGTTATTAAAAGGACTAGGATAGTTATGAATTATATATAAATTATTTATAAATTGTAAATTATTAGGAGTGTGAATAAGTCTTTCCCGTTTTTTGTAAGAGATGGCGCCACCAATACTGTGCGAGTATTCAATGGTTACATATGTCATAATCAAAGCTTATTCATATGTCAACAATTCCATACTAACACATTAGTTAAAATTTTTTCGCATCATAAATTTTTGATATCGTGAAAATGTCGAAATTTGAGCCGAGTCGACGTCATTTGCGGGAAGTTTCACTTTATTGGTTCAATTTGAAGAAATCTGCTGCCGAGACGCATCGATTGCTTCAGGAGGCTTATGGAGAAGGTTGTGTCGATGATTCAAGTGTTCGCGGATGGTTTCGACGCTTCAAAAGCGGTGATTTCGACGTGGAAGACAAGGAGCGTTCCGGGCGGCCGCAAATCTTTGAAGATCGAGAATTGGCGACTTTGCTTGATGAAGATTCTTGTCAAACGCAAGAAGAACTTGCTGAAGCATTGGGAGTTGACCGAACAACCATTTCCAAGCGTTTGAAAGCCATGGGAATGATCCAAAAGCAAGGAAATTGGGTGCCGTACGAACTGAAGCTGAGAGACGTCGAACGGCGTTTTTTCACTTGCGAACAGCTGCTTCAGCGACATAAAAGAAAGGGTTTTCTGCATCGTATCGTGACTGGCGATGAAAAGTGGATACGTTACGATAATCCGAAGCGAAGAAAATCATGGGGACTACCCAGCCATGCATCATCATCGACGGCCAAGCCAAATATTCATGGCGCCAAGCTCATGCTCTGCATATGGTGGGACCAGCTAGGTGTGGTTTACTATGAGCTTCTGAAACCGAATGAAAGGATCACAGGCGAGGTCTATCGACGACAATTGATGCGTTTGAGCCGCGCACTGCGAGAAAAACGGCCACAATACTCCGACAGGCACGACAAAGTTATTTTGCAACATGACAATGCTCGCCCACATGTTGCACCGCCGGTGAAAACATACTTAGAAACGCTCAAATGGGAAGTCCTACCCCACCCGCCGTATAGTCCAGAAGTTGCTCCGTCTGATTACCATCTCTTCAGATCGATGACGCATGGCCTGGCTGACCAGCACTTCCATTCCTACGAGGAAGCCAGAAAATGGGTGGATGACTGGATAGAGGCCAAACCGGTCGAATTTTTTCGCAACGGGATTCGTATGTTGCCAGAAAGATGGGAAAAAGTTGTAGCTAGCGATGGCCAATACTTTCAATAATTCATTTGTAACCACTTTTTCACAATAAAGGCTCAAAATTTGAAAAAAAAAAAAGGAAAGACTTATTCACATACCTGATATATAAAATAAAAAATATATAAAGTAATATACGTAAGTGTAAGATTTCATAATTAGTATTAATGTTTTAAAAAAATTTATTCAGGTAATTAATATTATTCCTGAAAGTTTAGGTAATTAATTCTAAAAATGTAAAGGAATGAGCTTACGAAAACATTGTTAACCGCTCTCTATTATTGTGCATTACGCTGAAAATTTAGAAGTTGGCTTAAAATGAATATTAAAAACGAAAGTTGTACTAAGAAATAAGATACGACAAAGTGAGTTTGAAACTATTTATCTGACGCAGCACAATCCTATAAAATATTTCAAATTTGTACGGATAATAGTTCGTATTGATGAACAGAAATCTCAAAATTTTCACGTAAGGATAGTGGTTAGTGTATTCTTTAAATTCATTTTTTTTAAATTATTGTTTGTATGCTAGGCAAGAAAATAAGTATACAAATATACATATGTGCATAGATATATCTATATGCGAGGGTGAATTGATAAATTTCCGGCCTGACCAAGAGATTGCATCAATAGGCCTACCTGAGGTGGTGTTCTATAGTACCATTCTTAGCTGGAAAATCGTGCTGTCATCCAATACTTTTATTTGAAGGGGTTAACGCCGAAGGAAATTAAAGAAGAGATGGACTCAACACTGGTGATATCCTCCTCATCATATTCAACCGTTAAGCAGTGGGTTTCCGAGCTTAAAAAGGGTCGTGTGAGCAACTCTGATGAGCCTCGCTCAGGACGCCCCATTAAGTCACAACTCCACATATGATCGAAAAAATCCATCAAATAGTGGTGAAAGACCGCAGATTAAAAGTGCGTGAGATAGCTGAGACCTGTAAGATGTCATATGAACGTGTACAAAATATTTTACACCAACATTTTTATATGGAAAAGCTCTGTGCAAGATGGGTGCCGCGTTTTTTAATAGTCGACGAAAAATTGATTCTAAAGAACATTTATACCGCCAATTTCGCATTGTATAAGCATAATCCAAGTGGGCCCATCACTACACTCCTAAAACCAACGAACAGTCTAAAAAGTGGATTAGACCAGGGGAACCATCTCCAAAGAAGGCAAAAACTATTTTTTCGGCGAACAAGGTTATGGCTACTGTTTTGTGGGATGTAAGAGGTATTATATATATTGATTACCTTGAAAAGGGTAAAACTATCACTGGTCAATACTACGCAGACTTATTGCAACGTTTGAGCCATGAAGTGAAAATTAAACGACCTCATATGGCGAAGAAAAAAATCTTGTTTCATCATGTTAACGCACCAGCGCACACGTCAATCGTTGCGATGGCTAAAATCAACGATCTGAAGTTTGAATTGATGCCGCACCCTCCCTACTCTCTAGACCTAGCCCCGAGTGACTATTATCTGTTTGCTAACCTCAAAAAATGGCTTGGCGGTGAGGTCAGGCCGGAAATTTATCAATCCACCCTCTTATACTCGCATACTATTCTGTAGATGATAAACAAGAAAATGTTGTACAACGTAAAATTACAATTTACAATTACAAGTTTTTTTTTCAAATTACAATTATTGTTAAAAAATACACTTTGAAAAAATTGCCCTTGAAAAGTAAATTTTTATTAAAATGAGATCACATTATAATAAAGTATAAATATTTTAAAAAATTATTAAAAATAATTTTCTAATAAATTTTTCTCAGTTTAAATGGCATTAAAATCCAAAATATTATTCAAATAGTATCAATATGACCCATTTTATTAATAGTGTTGTATTTTATTTTTTAATTTCGGTACCGATTTCGAGAAAATTTTCGTAGAATAAGTTCTTGAAATTAATTTCTATTATTTATTAATAGTTTTACCATATTCATACATTTTTATAATATCCATCTATTGTTTACTATCCGAAGGTTTTTATTTTTAGGCTTTGACAAAAATTGAATTTTATAGAATCTTTAGTAGAGGATTTATGTTGTTAAACATTATTCTATTACCAGAAATAATGGGGAGAAATTTCCAGAGCCCATATAACAAGGCAGGACGACTTTTGCCGTGAACAGGCGCCCTGCCGCGGTCAATCGCTGAAGCGAACGCACGCTTGAGAGTGCATGATCTGAAATTAGTTACCAAACCATGAGTCAAAATTGAATGAAAGATACATTATCTGGCGCGGTTATCTGTCAAGCTTGAAAACAATCGCTTATGAACAGTTCTTTTATATTTTCAGATATATTGCGTAAATATTAATTTATGATACATCTTTATTGACCTAATTATCGGAATAATATTTTATCCTGATTCAATTACCTTAATTACCGTATCTATTTTTAAAATAAACTGAAAGCAACAAAGCTTCTTAAGACTGCAAATAATACTTTACATTACAAATTTGAAGGCATTTTTTAAATATTTTAGTAAGCTATCTACTATACATTTTATAAAAATTTGATATGGTATTTTAACTACTTAATTCTACCATTACTGTATAATTTTTTAAGTAAAATAATGTGTAAAAACATATAAACTAAACTAATCTATTATAAATAATATAATATATAAGAAAGATGAATTTAGGTTTTTGATTACAGAAAAAACCTTAACAGCGACTATCAAAATAAAGAATATTGAATTGACAGAATGATATAATAATATAAGTAAAAAATGCCATACATCGTTCCAAAGAATATTTGTAGCCTCAGTTTAAAATTCATTCCGAAAAAGTATAAGTATATTTATTATATATATTCTTGCTAAGATTATTCTAATGCGTAATATATATATATATATATATATATATATATATATATATATATTTGTTATTTTAATTCAAAAGTAATAAATATTTGTGTCAATTAATTTATTAACGAATTACAATTTACGATATTAAATTATTCAGTAATAACATATAAACAAATAAATAAAGAATTGTGAATTTGTACAAAGCTTGAAGATAAATTCAATTATTTTTCTTGATAATATTAAATATTAATATGAACATAATTATTTTTATACGATTAATAACAATATAAATAAACTATATGCAAACTTTTCAATATATTTCAGAATTGCTATTTTCGTTGGAACATTATTAGGCAATACCTCAGGTATATCAATCAAATCCCTTATCAATCAACGTATCTCGACAAGATTCATTTGATATTATTCTAGTTTAACGGGAAATTTTGTTTCAGATAAGGATATTTCATCCTTATTTGATGACTATAATTTCCGTATTTACTTTTAAAATAAACGAAAACCAAAAAACTTCTTAAGAGCGCAAATAATATGGTAATTTAATTGCTTAATTCATTTATTGCCATAGAATTTTGGTAGTATTAAATTAACTGAAAAATATATTTAAATGATACTAATATAATAAAATGGAACAAATGCAAAAGATTCTGGATCAATAAGAACTGTAAAATGTAAAGAAAAATTATATAAATTTTAAAGTATATAATTTAACTTATATACTTATGTCTATACTTTAATATAAAGAAATCTCCACAAAATTCATTAGACATTATTCCAGTTTAACGGGAAATTTTGTTTTAGATAAGGATATTTCATCCTTATTTCATTGCTTTAATTACCGCATGTATTCTTAATATATATTTAATTAAGTAAAATACCGCATCTGTTTAAATAAAGCAATAAAGCTTCTAAAGATTGTCAATCATAGCTTACTGTAGGTGCATGAATTTATATTACAAATTAAAAGGAATGTCTAAAAAATTATTAAGCCAGAAACTAGATATGTTGAAATCCTTTACAATGTTGTTTAAGTTGGTTAATTCAATTATTACTTTGTATTTTTTAAAGTAAAAGAATATGCAAAATGTATTTAAACTATACTAATATAATACATAATAACTATAAAAAATTCTCAATCAAATAATTCGGTAATATGTGATCAAATTACATATATTTTAAGAATACATGCGGTAATTAAAGTAATTAAATAAATATCTTAATGAAATATCTTTATCCGAAAATCTCTCTCTCTCTCTCTCTCTCTCTCTCTCTCTCTCTCTCTCTCTCTCTCTCTCTCTCTCTCTCTCTGTCTCTATCTCTTTCTTACTCCGACTTCTCTTATAAAATGGTCGTGTATGCCAAATCATGCTGAACATAACTTATGACTACAAATTATATTTTTGTTTTTATATGTTATATTAAATTCAGCATTAACAATCGACTATGTTATTTTTAGTTTGAACAAAAAAAAAATGATGACAAAATACGGTTCTGTACCAACAACCTCTACCAACATACTAGCATTCCCCGTCTCGGGTTCGCCCGAGATAATAATTTGACCGATTTCATAAACAATTCAATAATATCTTTGTAAAAAGTACTATATATATACAAATCTATATTTCTATAAATAATTGACCGTAATTTACCTATCGTCGCTTCTGTATAAAAGCTACTCCAATGTAGCGTCCACTTGAAAAAGTTGATATTTTGCTGACCATTTTATACAATATATATATAGATATTAAATATGGTTTCTATGGAGAAAATTGTACTTTCGAGTTCAAGCGGTAGAATCAAATGTCCAATTGTCTCGAGACGACGTTTTCGGAGAGTATCATGTTCGGACTATAGGAAATGTCTCGGGCGACTGCTATATAGAGTTTTGTGTTGGGGAGGTAGAATACAATGTCCAGGTATCTCGGGACGACTCTTACTGGGAGTGTACGTGTTGGACTGATAGAATACGAATCTCTTCATAGAAGTCATACTGACATACCTGGATTTTTTTCCCACCAACTATACACAAAATTCCCCGTAGAAGTCATTCAAAAACACATGGAAATCGCATTTTATCATCCGAACACGAAACTCCCAGTAGAAGTTGTCCCGACATACCTGAACATCGTTTTCTACCAACTAAACACGATAGTCCAAGTAGAAGTCGGCCCGAGAAAGCTAGCATTACTTCCTAATAACTAAACACAATACTCCCCGTAGAAGTCATTCGGAAAGATCTAGATATCGTATTTTACCGTCCCAACACGAATCCTCTCATAGAAGTTGATTTCCTCATACCTGGATCTCGTTTTCTATCAACTAAATACAATATTCCCCGTAGAAATCGCCCAGACACCTGGACATTGCATTTTTCTATCATTCGAACACAAAACTGCCTATAGAAATTGTTTTGAAGCAACGGAAAATCGTAATCAACCGCCCGTACATGCCAATACAATATTTATCAGTAGAAACCGTATTTAAATTATGTATATATATTATGTACAATATAATATACATACAATATATATATATATATATATATATATATATATATATATGTATATATTTTATATTTCCATTTTTTTCAATGATATACCGTGAATATTTTCGTAAGGATGTTAACTGAAATTCAAGCAAAATGTTGGTATGCGCATAGTATATTTTTTAAGCAGACGATGGATATTGCCTTTTTATACAGAAGTAACGATATATTTTATATATATATATATATATATATATATATATATATATATATATATATACATAGTTTCGAGGTTATTGGTAAAGAACCCTATTTTGCCATCATTTCTTTTGTTCGAACTAAAAAAAACACAGTCTCTTGTCACAATTCTGAAGTTAATAGAATGTATAAAAATAAAAATAATTTGTCGTCACAAACTATATTCAGTATGATTTGGCATACAGGACCATTTTATAAGAGAAGGAGAAAGAAAGGCAGAGAGAGAGAGAGAGAGAGAGAGAGAGAGAGAGAGAGAGAGAGAGAGAGAGAGAGAGAGAGATTTCCCAGATAAAAGAAAATAAAATTTACAAAAATCAAAAGATATCCATAAGGTGTGAGAGTAGTGTCGGGTTAACCTGAATCCTAAAGTCGGATATGAATATTCGTTTAAGCTGGCCTGGTATTAATACCTTAAGCGAACTACTTTGAATTGATGTTCGTGATTCAAGACGCCAAGTAGTTACCGCTAGTGAAACTGATTGTTAAAACCATTAACTTAATTTATTCATGAAAGTAAAATGATTTTCAATAAAAAACATAGCCTATGCCCTTCTCAAGATAATATAGAATCTATATGTCAAGTTTCAGAACAATCGTTCAGTAGTTTTTTCGGTTCTCGTGTTCAAACAAAAACACGCTTTGTCTTTATAAATTAGTATGATATGATATAATATGATATGATATGATATGATATATATATATATATATATATATATATATATATAATACATCGTCACTTCTGCATTAAAAGGCAATATCCAGCGTACGCTTAAAAAATACGCTATTCGCATAGCAACATTTTGCTTGAATTTCAGATGACACCACTACTAAAATATTTACGATTAAAAAATCGGAAATATACGAAATATATTTATATATATATATATTATATGTATATTATATTGTACATATTATAGATGTATACATTTTCAATACGGATTCTACTGAGAAATATTTTATTAGCGTGTAAAGGCTATTGAATACAATATCCCGTTGGCTCAGGACGATTTTCATGGGAAGTTGCGTGTTCGGACAGTAAAATACGATGTTCAGGTATGTCGGAACAACTTCTACGGGGAGTTTCGTGTCCGGATGATAGAATGCGATGTTCAGATGTCACGGACGATTTCTACGGGGTGTATTGTATTTAGTTGATAGAAAACGACGTCTACGTATGTAGGAACGACCTCTATGGGATGATTCTTGTTGGAACGGTAGAATACGATTTCCATGTGTTTTGGAACGACTTCTATGGGAAGTGTCTAAGAGACTTATCTGAAGAGATTCGTGTTTTATCATTCGAACACCCACACTCACAGTAAAAGTTGTCTCTCGATACCTGAACACCGTATTCTACCTTCCCAACATAAAACTCTTTCTAGCAATCGTTCCGAGACATGTCCTATCATCTAAACATGATTCTCTCCGTATACGTCGTCTCGAGACATTAGGTCATCTTTTTCTATCGCTCGAACTCGAAAGTACATTTTTCCTCATAGAAGCCGTATTTAATATGCATATATATCTATATTAAATACGATTACACAGTCTGTATATACATACTGTATATGCGGAAGCGACGATGGGTAAATCACGGTCAATTATTTATAGTAATATTGATGTTTATATATGGAGTACTTTTTACTTAGATATTCATGAATTGTTGAAGAAATTGGTTAAATTATTATCTCGGGCTAAGCCGAGACAGAAAATGCTAGTATGTGTGTGTGTGTGTGTTTTTTTTTTTTTTTTTTTTTTTTTTTTTTTATTAGGCGTAGACAGAGCAAGCTCTGCACTAGTGGCCTCTCGAAACCAGCATCCCGCCGGAACTATCCGGGAATATTACTTCGGCGGGGCTGTTAGTTAGCCTATACGACTCCTCTTCTTATGACACTATCCTACGTCCCCCATCCACACATGTGATCAGGGGTTCGGTGTTCGTCCTCTGTAACTTAAAATAGGATCAGTTAGCCTGGTTCATCCTGGGCCATTCGCCTATTTCTATCGGCATATCTAAGTTTGGTCATCACCTCTTTTGCGAAACTGGCTACTGCCTTCCAGTTTTCAGAAGATTCCAGCATTATTGATAGAATGCTCTCTGGTCTTATTGGATTATTGATGATGTTCATCAAGTGCTCACGTTGTGTTCTAAAACGAGGGCAGCTCACTAATATATGCTCAGCATCCTCGACCAAAGTCGGACAGATGGGGCAGAGATCATTATTATCCAGGTGAAAGCGGTGGAAATAGGACCTAAAACAACCATGTCCAGTCAGCAACTGAGTTAGGTGGAAATCTCATTCCCCGTGTTTCCTGTTGATCCATCTGTGTAGGTCTGGAAGGATACGATAAGTCCATCGGCCTTTGCTAGAATCGGTCCATCGTTTTAACCATATTTCTATAGAACGATGACGTTCAACGTTTTTGGCACCTTGTAGAGAATCCACTGCGACCTTACATATGTTGTGCAGCCTAGCCAGTTCATCTGCAGCTAAATCGAAAG
Source organism: Sycobia sp. Sy_11 (assembly GCA_018907035.1). NCBI lineage: Eukaryota > Metazoa > Arthropoda > Insecta > Hymenoptera > Epichrysomallidae > Sycobia > Sycobia sp. Sy_11. Next base: position 2,887,758 of record JACCIC010000004.1, read on the forward strand.
GAAGAATTCCGGCAAGTACCTCAGCAGCGTCGGTGGATACCGTCCTGTAACCACTAATAATACGTATACAGGAGCGACGACGGGTCGCAATGGCCAATTCACAATACGATTTAATTCCGCATGCATGATGCCAGATTGGTGCTGCATACATGCTGACAGAATTAACAACATAAGCTAATAGTTTCCTCTGGGGTGGGCGTGGGCCACCAATGTTAGGCATGAGCCGACACAAGGCAGCTGAAACTCGTTGCGCTTTTTCGCCAGATATATTTAGATGCTCTTTGAAGTTTAACCTGGTATCAAGCTGTACACCCAAGTATCGTAAAGATGACGTAGAACTAATGCGGCAGCTACCAACTTTAAGAGTAATACTATCTACCTTCTTACGACTCCTGACAAGAACTACTTCTGTCTTGTGCTCCGCTAATTGTAGACCAGCTGTCTTAATCCATCTACTGATGTTGCTGATTGCCTCATTGGCATTTTCAGTAAGTTCATCAAGGCTCTTAGCCGTCACTACTAGAGCAATATCGTCAGCGTACCCTACTGTTATTAAACCAGGCGGTTGTGGAATCCTCAACACGCCATCATACATAATATTCCACAATATAGGCCCCATAACTGAGCCCTGGGGGACTCCCGCAGTAACCTTATGCGATACAATGCCTTCATCCGTTCGGTATAATATTATCCTATTCTCAATGTAGCTGGCCACGACATTCTGTAAATAACCAGTTACTCCGAACTCTTTAAGAGAACTCATAATAGAAGACCAGCGCGCTGAATTAAAGGCATTCTTGACATCTAGAGCGACAATGGCACAATACTGTTTAGTGCCACCTTTCCATCCCTTACCACTGATTGCATTTCTTGCGGTACACACTACCAGTTTAATGGCATCGACTGTTGATTTTGATTTCCGAAATCCAAATTGGCGTGACGATAAGCCGTGCAATCCTTCAGTGAGTGCTTCCAGTTGGCTACATATTATTTTTTCAAATATTTTACCTACCGTGTCGAGCATACACAATGGCCTGTATGATGAAGGATCATCAAGTGGCTTATTGTCCTTAGGTAACAGGACTAACCTTTGAGTTTTCCAGCAATCAGGAAAAATACCCTCAAGAAGACAAGCATTATATACTTTTAGAAATATAGCTGGATTCTTCTGTATCGCCAACTTAACTGCCGCATTAGGGATACCATCAGGGCCAGGGGCAGCATAGTCTCTAGTCTTATCGTAAGCATTGTGTAGCTCCATTTCTGTTATAGGAGGTATATCGTCCGAGTGTTGCGTGCGCAGTACAGTCCCATGGGTGTCATTGGGAAAGAGAGCGGAAACAATCTTATCAATCAATACCGTGCTAGTGGGTTGTATTGGTGCCCTACTCAATCGTGCCATGACTGTTTTATATGGTCGTCCCCATAAGCCCTCCCTATTAGCTTTTTCTGTCCGCCCTGAGTATTTTATTTCCTCAGTGCCCTCTACAAATTGTTGCGAGCCATCCCCTATCCGCAACCTTGGGAGGCGCCAGATGGGAGAAAGCAACAAAACTCGACACTGGTGTGTGTGTGTGTGTGTGTGTGCGCGCGCGCGCGCGTATGTAGGTATACCGGTAAACAATGTATATTGTACAAATAAGTAAACAAGTAAAAAACCATATCTCAGGACAATCGTCGAGTATACTCGAGCCTCGGCCAAGTCATACAATACATTCTCAATGATTGATATGGGCGTCCTTTCTTTCACGATGACTTTCTTTAGCGGTTTGTAGTCTATGTAAACGCGGGGCGTGCAGTCTTTTTTCTGGACGACCACCACCGCGCTCGCGAACTCTGAGCAGCTTAGGGAAATCACGCTCTCCTCCATCCACTCGTCAATCTGCCTATTCACTTCGGCCATTTGCTTTGGCGCCAAGGGTGTCTCGTCTTTCAGTACGATGGTCATTTTGACCGACGCCTCCTCGGTTACTTGCGGAGTGTAATTCCTAATCATTGCCTCTACTTCTTCGCGAAACTCCATGCCGATTCCTTCCAGGGTGAGATTTACTGGACTCGATTCCTCTCTCACGGCATTGACATAGTCTGATCCAGACAGCGGTTCTATGATAGTCCTATCTTTCTCAAGAACAATCCTAGCGACATCCCTGAGAGGATCGTCGATTAGTACCTTCTTCCCAGTATCTTCGGTCGAAAAGATGACTTTTACCTATCTGAACTCGGCTCTGCCTATCAGCGTACGCTGAACGGCGGTGCCACTCGATCGTACCCGTATGTTACTGAAGCCTTTGAATTCTCCGATATTATCACTCAGTTTAATAATTTTTCCCGCCTGACTCCGTATTTACTTCCAAAGGTCGGCTCTCATAATAATGACCACCGCTTCTGCATAGTCGCGAAGTTGCTTCCACGATTTTTCTTCTATTTGATCGATTCTTAACGATCCGCTGCTTTCTCTGCAGTCCCTCGCTAGGTGGCCGGGCTTTTGGCATTTGTAGTAAATTACCCTTTTTGTCTATCCGGTCACTGTTTTCCTATATAGCCATACCTTCCGTAATTAAAGCATTAGCCGTCCTTATGCTATCGGTTCCTTCCATCCGCTGGCGGGTGTGTCCTCCTTATTTCCTCTCTTCTCTCTGAGCGGCCACTTTGAGGTGCGCTTCGAGCTACTTCATAGGTAGCTAAAGCATCTTTTAATTCTTCGAATGTTGAGCACGCATACCGGTACTCTTTCTGTAATCTCTCGCCTGGAACTCCATTGACGAGGTATTTCAAAATCAATTTTTCTGGGACATCGCTTCGAGTGCTGATGGTCCTCATACGAAACGTGTACTGACTCAGGAATTCCTCGCGCTCCGGTCGTCTGTCACACAGTTTCTCGAGGACGTGGTGCTGCTCTTTAAGCAGCGCTTGATCTCCTACCAGGTGCGAACCTTCCATTATGTAGCCATTCATTTCTCCGCCGAGCCCGTGAGCACTGGCCTGGTTGCAAGGCATAATTCTTGCTCCATTCATTTATTTGCGGCGGCTATCTCCTCGACCATACTAATCCAGGAAGCAATGGGCTGAGTGTCATCCTGTCCAGAGAATTCGGCTAGTGCATCTGCTTCATTCTTGCAGGAGATCCTGAGACGATTTATCCTTTACTGCTATATTGCCGCCTGTGTTTGGTGCAAGACGCTTTGATCTCTATGGCCATATGCCGATTGTGATTGCGATACACTCGGTGTGTCGACGCTCGGAATAGACGGCTGGTTCGGAGATACAGTCGGTGAGGACCGCCCCTGTCCCTAAGATCCCATTATTTCCTGCCACGAGCTGCTGTTGCTGAACGGGTTGTAATTGCTGCAGTTGTAGTGGCAGGCGTGTTAACTGTTCTTGGTAGCGCGCTTCTCTTCCGCGTCTTTCGCGGCTTCCACCTGTAGGCGGAGCGCTTCTTCTCATTGACGCGACGCTTCCAATGGTAGCATGATCTTTTCCTTCTGCTCCTTCGCCGCTCGCAGCTCCGACATGAGCCTCTGCACCTGCTGGTGCTGCGCATCGTTATTTTGCCAAGTGTCCATTTGCTGAACGATGTCTCTTGAATTGGCGTTCGCCATTTTTCGTTCGAAAACTTCTGATCTTTGGACAGACCTCTCCAATTGCAGTCTTCGCAAAGCTCCTTCACTATCATTGGCAGCAACACTTTCACTGCAGGTTTCGGCTTCTTGCTGATAGATTGTATTGCATTATTGAGCATCTCGGTTCCGCAGCCTTGTTTTCCTTGAACGCCAGTGCAGTACCCTTTCCTTATATGGAACGACTCCCTTACTAAAGCTGGAATGGCTGCCTACCGATATGGTACTGTGAATACTTGCGATACAATAAACCCGTCAGGAAATATTAGAGCCTGATTTTACCTGGATGGTATACGTAGGCATCCAGGTAAAATCAGGCTCTAATATTTCCTGACTTCTCCTTGGAATTCTTCTTCTTCAATCTGCTGTCTACTGGTGATAGAGTCGATGTACCTGTCGACTTAGCTCTTCGCTGACTCTCCTTACTTTCGGTCGCCTACCGATGTACCAGCTACTTTCATTCTTAATTTTTTAAACTCGTCAGTTTACCTGCATCCCAGCTAAGCCCCCAACATTACAGGAATAAAATAAATGGTGATGCAATACAGGAAAATAAATGAGTATACGGATTTTAATGGAAACGAACAATTAATTCTGAATTGCAGAAATAGTAAAACTTTATGGTTGATTTCATTATATTCTAACAAGCTACCCCTCGTGCACGGCAACTGATCCCTGAAAGAGTGTCGCTTCGGTGGTTCTTCCGTGTATTTATAGACGTGGCCCTTCTTCCCCTTCTCCTGAGTCGTTGGCCAATCAGTGGTGCACTTATCCCCACCGAGGCTTTTCCTCACCGAGCGCATGTCTGTGTTCGTACGGAGCCACATCAGCTGGAGAGCAATTTACGCGTGTGAACAGAAAGTAGAAGGCAGTGGCGGCGGGGAGTTTCCAAGCCGTCACTGCCTCGGGTCTCCCCGTCATTAGCGTGGTCACGTGCTCTGATAAATTCCCATATATATGTGTGTATGTATATATATATATATATATATTATGGATCGACATAATCTCAGAAAGAATATTACAATATATGTGTGACGTGTGTTATGTTATAAAGAATATCTAATTATATACTTTAAAATTTATGTAATTTTTCTTTACAGTTATTACATTTATACAGTTATTTTTTACATTTTACAGTTATTAGAAGTTACATCGGCACTTATGCAGAAATGAGGATGTATTATATATATATGATCGATTGATTGGAGGATTATTGAATAAATAAATAATAAGCAGAGTTTAATACTGTTCTAATAATCGTCTTTATTAAGCGTCTAACTGGTCGAACTGATCGAAGGGTAATGAAGCTTGACCGCGAGGCTGCGTAGAGCGGCCAAGCGGTGCATACTCACATATACACACATGCACATATCGTGTGCTTAGGCATCGCGGAGGGCGCTGCGCATAACGCCTAAATCTACCACTCTCTCTCGTTACAGTCAGCGCACTCTTCATTTGCATGAGTTCCAGACACACATCTTTATTTGCCTTACACACTAGTTACATTCATTCCTTTTTAATTACATTTACAAGATAAAATAAACAACAATAACTACAAACTAATATATTCATTGACAGCGACGATATTGTAAAATGGCTTCTTTTTCTTCCAGTGCATAATTTTAATTTCTTTAAAATGTATTTAAATATATTCTTATATTACTGAATGTGATCAATGTAGTTATGTATATATCTATATATGGCATGAATGTATCAATTTTCGGCATCGCTCCAGTTGCATTCACACTCATCTGAAAACATATGATATTCTAATCATTTAATATTAACTTAGTTAGCCTACAATGTGGGTCCTGTCTGAGACTTTTAGTAAATATATCCGCGAGTTGATCTGACGATTTTACCCATTCTATATTGACTAACTTTTTACTAACAGTCTTTAATGTAGTGTTCTTTCCTATCTGTCATATGGCGCAAGCGGTTGCTACCATCGGTTTTCGCACACGCTTGAGCAGCTAAATTATCGCAAAATAATTTAATCGGAAACAGATCTTGCCTAAGTATGATTCTAATAGAGTTATGCAATGATATGAGCTCCTGACAGGTATTGCTCATGGCAACGTACTCTACCTGACAAATAGATAACGCGACGTTTGGCTGTTTTTGCGTTTTCCATCCCACGGTATCGCCGAATAGCCTAATTACATAATCACAGGTTGTTAACGCTACCTTGCAATCTGATAAGCTCGCATCGGAATAAGCTACTAGATTATTCTCTGTACCTCGATAAGTTAAACTGAGCTCTTTTGTACCTGAAAGGTACTAAAATAATCTTTTTATCATTCGCCACTCATTTTCAGTAGGACTAATTTGATGTCGACTGAGGACATTTACTGTGTACGTGATATCTGGTCATGTAGAGTTAGCCAAGTACAAAACGATCCTACGATCTCCCTATAAAGCGTGTTCGGGATGTTTTCATGGCTATCGCAGTCTTGTTCGCGATCTTTCCGTTTTCTATCAGTACCGTCGGTCACGGCCATGGGTGAATTTACGGTCCTACCATTTATAAACCTCTTCATAATTTGTTCTATAAATTTCTCCTGACTTAATTTCAGAATTTTCCGATTTCTATCTCTGTCTATCTTAATTCCTAAAAATTCTTTAGGAGAATCAAATTCCTTAATGTTAAATTCTTTAGACAAGTTACTTGTTACCTGATCTAGCTCCCTTTCGCAATTTCCCATGATTAATACGTCGTCTACATAGAGCAAAACCACTACTATACTTTGATCGTTGTTTTTAACAAATAGACACGGGTCCATGTTATTATACTCAAAGCCTAACCTACTGATAACCTCGGTGAACTTTACGTTCCAGCACTTCGGGCTGATTTTGAGTCCATAAAGCGATTTTATCAATTATTCTAGTGAATTATTAGTGAATTATTCTAGTGAATTATTCTAGTATAGATCTAGTTTCAAGATATTTTTGTTTTCTCTAACGCTATCTGTGGTCAATCCCTCTGGAAATTTCAAATAAATGTTCTCTTCAATATCTCCGTACAAAAACACAGTTTCTACGTCTAGCTGTTCGATTGCTAAGTCGAATTTATTTGCGATTGCTAGAAATGATCTTACTAAGATTAACCTGGAAACTGGCGCATATGTTTCATGAATATCATAGACGTTTCGATCCTTGAAGCCGCGAATGACTAGCCTGGCTTTATGGGTGACTTTACCGTGGTTGTCTATTTTTCTCTTAAAAACCCACCTAGAATCTAGTATGTTGGGTTTAGCTTCCTGCTTGTACATTTCAGATTTGTTTATCTCTGAAAAGACTCCCTTTTCTACTAACGACTTTATTTCTGTATGGATCGCTTTCTCCCACAACCTATTATCTGCGGAGCTTATGGCTTCTTTGTAAGTTTTCAGATCGCCGTTAATTTTCGCTAGCGTTGCATGGTATTTAATATCGTCTTGCAGATTAACTTCGTCTGAATCTAATGTGTATAGAACTGTTTCTCCTTTTACTTCATTCTGACTTCTAAGCCGAGTGCTAATAGGTAAATCTGCAATTATTCCGGTGTTTTCTTCTACGAGTTGACTTCCGTTTTCTGACTTAGTTAGTCTGAAACCAGATTTCACTTCGTCACCGTAGTAGTCTTTATAGACTAGATTTTCTACGAACCTAACGTCCCTGGATTCGAATATTTTATTCTTTTCGGGCACGTATATATTGTATCCCGTATTTGCGTATCCTACAAAGTAGCCTCTTATGCCTGTAGCACTAAATTTAGAATCTGCTCCTCTCTGCTTCCTGAATACAGCTAAGCATCCGAATCTCCTCCATTTATCGTGATCAATTTTAAAGTTCTTGGATAATTTCTTAAGTGGGATTTCGAACTCTAGCGTTTTATGCGGCGTTCTATTATATAAATACACGGCGGTTTTAACGGCTAAATCCCAAGTTCCTGCTGTAAGCCCTGAATCAAACATAAGCGACTCAACTTTATTTTCAATGGTCCTATTAAAGCGCTCTGCGGTGCTACAACATCAACTTGCTAACCTTTTGTTTATTTTTAACCTCATATTCGTTTATTAATTTCTGATATTCTAGCTGTTCATTTTCCGGTATAGAATCTATTGCATTTATAACCCTATCGTTAATCGTTGTCAAGAGGTCAGAGTCCCTCTTGACATTTTCTTTCGTTTCGAAGATCTTTGATTCATTCGGTATTAACTCCAACATCACTGCGCTACTCTTGCTTCTAGTTTCGTATCTATGTTCTATCGACGGTTTATCTACCTTGTTTGCTTCGAACTCGTTTGATTTGACTTTAATATTAAAAATCCAAAACGGAGACGCGTATTTTCCTGATAAAATCTTTCTCTTCGAACCTGGCTCTAGTATATCTATTTTCTCTTTATTTAGATAGATTTCAAGTCCCTGGTCTACGAACTTCCTAAGCGACAGTAAGTTTTTAGATAAGTTACGAGCGTATAAAACATTCTTTAAATTGAAACTTCTATCGTCTTTAGCTACTATTTCTATATCTACGTCTACATTTAAATCCGCGTTCTTATTCGCGCATTTAACCTTGCTTTTGAAATCTAAATTTAAACTATTAAAATTTATTTGACTGTTACACAAATGCTCTGTGGCTCCAGAGTCCGCTATAAATTTAAGTACATTATTCTTACGAATTTTTCGCAAATCACTTCTGTCAAAATAATTAAAATATGAATATATATTATTTTATATATCTTACCGTTTTGTTGCTGCTCTTCATGAATAGTCGACAAACTGAAGGAATTCTTTAGAATCCCTCCCTTTTTGGCTTCCAATTGCTTTGCTGGGGATTTACCACTCTTTTGTTGAAATCGAGCCTTCTTACCTTGGCTCTGTTCTTGTTTCTTTTCTCTCTGTTCAAATGGGTTTTCTCTTTTACCATGGCAGTCTCTAGCCACATGAGAACCAGACTTTCTGCATCTATAACAGAAGATTTGCCCTGGCGTGGGGCAATACGCACTTATGTGCCCATTTTGTCCACAGGTGAAACACCTTCTCGGCTTGTTACCATCGCGTCTCTTTCTGTAACCAATCTCGCGTCTCTCAAATGGTCTCTTTCGTGTAAAGGGCGGAGGTGACCATTTGTTCACAGCGCTCAGAGAGCTTACTGGCGCGTCTCATACTGGTCTAGCAGCTTCGACCTGCAATATCAAGTGTTTCAGCTTCTCTAGCTGCATTTCAACTCCCATAGTACCAACATATAAGCAATCAGCCAAGACAGTCTCTGGAAGTGCTCCCGATACGGCATTGTAAAATATATCTCTTTTCTCATCATCAGACAATTTATTTGATCGCGGTGCATTCTCAAAATCTCGAATCCTATCTTCAAATTTGATCCAGAAATCCGCGGCCTTTTCTTTACCCGGAATGTACTTTAATTTGTATAACTCTTTCCTAGCAGAAACTCGCGTGATTCTACATTCCAATCTTTTGTATTCTTCTAACTTTTCTAATATTTTTCTAGGCGATTTAATTTCAACCATTTTCTGATAATAGCAAATGTCGATATGATTAATTATTATTTCGCGTACTCTGTGCTTGTCTTCGTCTATTTTTCTTTCGGAATAGTTAACTGATTCAATTGACTCTAAACTCAAAACATAATTAATTTTCTTAGTTTTCAACTCGGTTAACAGATAATCGTTAAAAATGTCGAACCTCATATTTACAGTAAGTTTATATTTTCTCGTGATGTCACTGTCTTTGCTGATCACTACATCCAGCTTTTCAGCCAGCTGATCGAATCTATCATTTTTCAATTTTTCTTTCAGTCTCTTTTCTACAATTGAATCTACAGTTCTCTCAATCATTTCATCTAGTTTTATCTTATCAATGTTATTTTCTATATTGATCTATGATCCTATTTCATAGATCCAGACTCAGGGATTTCCAACCTGAGCGTCTTTACACCTCTCGGTCATTCTCTGATCAAAACATCTTTCTCGCTCTCTGACAACATGTTGCTAACCTGAATTATCTTTTCGTCCAAAAAGTACAGATACACGCTCGATGCGTCCGGACTCACCAGCGAAATATATACTTTATTTCCGCTGGGGATAAGGTAGAGTCGTTTTTCTCCCCATATTCGCTTAAATGCATCCGCTATTGTCGGATGAGTCCGCTCCTCTAAACCTGTCAAAACATGCAAGTAAATATTAATTTATTTGAATGCTCGCGCTCTCTGCACCGGTAGCTGGTGTTCTCACGGGGCTCTAATAGGAATTCCTCTGATCTAACTATCGATTGCCTAGCCTGCATCGGCATTATTAGCTACGCTGTTACAAGCGTACATTGCAACGCGACTGAACAGACATTAAGGAAATATTAATGCCCATTCTTGCTCGCGGCACCGTCTAACTACCCCTTCTATCTCGACTTCAAATGCATTTATTTGTTTGATGTGCGCACATCGATCCGCGTGGTGTCGCTTACAACCAGATCGTACGGGCCCGTACATATCATTGTTGAACTGTCGTCTCACGCGCGATCCTCATTGTGGTTATTCAACTCATCTGTCTGCCTGAACTAAGGAAATATTAGCCCCTGCAGACAAGAGAGGACCACCGTGGTTGCCATTAAGACGATACTTAAATAAGTTCACCGACTGCTCTTGTCCTAGCTACTAGCAAACCACTATTCGCTACCAGCCACCTTTATCCATTACAAATCAAGCTTATCGCAGCGTGTTGTCTGCAAGCTGATTTCGCTTCGCATACTCTCGCAATTGCTAGAAAAGACACACGCTTAGCGTGCTCCTAATTGCCTAATCCGCTTAGCAACTTACGAGCAACAGGCAGAATCGCCGCGGAAGCGCGCGCGGCATCGGTATAATCGCATACATTTATCTGCACGCGCTGCATCGTTATTAACTGCGCAACATTTAATCTAAATTTACATTAGACGCACATAATCATCGCTTCAATTCAAAATTTCTATTTCATCTTATCAATTGCATTTAATAAATTTATTTTTACAAATCGCATGGAATCCAGCCGGACTCCGACAAGCGTAAAACCAGTGCTTAGTACTGGGCGCAAGCCAGAATTTCCGAACGAAAGATTCGGCGGTGATTTTAGAACGGTCGGACACGATTCGCCTCTGCTCTGGCTGCTAAGCATAGCACCTACTCGCGCGTGCGGAGCTCTCTCCCCCTTCCCTCACTATACGGGAGCGGTTCACTCTCTCGCCTCGCGCTCTGATTGGCTCGCGCCCCACTCGACGCGGCGCGCACGCGCTGCTCATTTCTCTCTAGACTTCGTACGGTGCGGATGGATCTTTCAACACGTAGGTCGCCGCGGCGCTTTCCTCTCTCGCTCTCTCAATCGGACCTCTCTCTCTCTCTCTCTCGGGCGCGCCCCACTCTTCCGACGCGCCTCTCTCTCGCGCGCAGTATACGGACGCAGTACGCCGCGCGCATGTTAGTGCACACACACACAATCTTCGCTTCGCTCTCACGCATTCACTCAGTTTTCTGTTCTGCAAGCATACATTTACTGTATACCCGCACGCACTAACACTTGTTCAGCATGCAAGCAGTCCGATCATACACACACACATGTATATGTGTGCAAGCATTACTTACTAGCTCTCTCGTTCGATTTCAAGCATTCACATACACATACTCGCATATATATATATATATAGCGGCATTCATATATATATATATATATATATATATGTCTTTAATCACTTTTGCACATTAATTATTTAATTTGTTTAAAACATTGTTTAAAAAATTACTCTCATTTGTTGCATGCTTTTAATTTATTCAAACTTAATACATATAAACCTGTATATATATTAGGAGTGTGAATAAGTCTTTCCCGTTTTTTGTAAGAGATGGCGCCACCAATACTGTGCGAGTATTCAATGGTTACATATGTCATAATCAAAGCTTATTCATATGTCAACAATTCCATACTAACACATTAGTTAAAATTTTTTCGCATCATAAATTTTTGATATTGTGAAAATGTCGAAATTTGAGCCGAGTCGACGTCATTTGCGGGAAGTTTCACTTTATTGGTTCAATTTGAAGAAATCTGCTGCCGAGATGCATCGATTGCTCCAGGAGGCTTATGGAGAAGGTTGTGTCGATGATTCAAGTGTTCGCGGATGGTTTCGACGCTTCAAAAGCGGTGATTTCGACGTGGAAGACAAGGAGCGTTCCGGGCGGCCGCAAATCTTTGAAGATCGAGAATTGGCGACTTTGCTTGATGAAGATTCTTGTCAAACGCAAGAAGAACTTGCTGAAGCATTGGGAGTTGACCGAACAACCATTTCCAAGCGTTTGAAAGCCATGGGAATGATCCAAAAGCAAGGAAATTGGGTGCCGTACGAACTGAAGCTGAGAGACGTCGAACGGCGTTTTTTCACTTGCGAACAGCTGCTTCAGCGACATAAAAGAAAGGGTTTTCTGCATCGTATCGTGACTGGCGATGAAAAGTGGATACGTTACGATAATCCGAAGCGAAGAAAATCATGGGGACTACCCGGCCATGCATCATCATCGACGGCCAAGCCAAATATTCATGGCGCCAAGCTCATGCTCTGTATATGGTGGGACCAGCTAGGTGTGGTTTACTATGAGCTTCTGAAACCGAATGAAAGGATCACAGGCGAGGTCTATCGACGACAATTGATGCGTTTGAGCCGCGCACTGCGAGAAAAACGGCCACAATACTCCGACAGGCACGACAAAGTTATTTTGCAACATGACAATGCTCGCCCACATGTTGCACCGCCGGTGAAAACATACTTAGAAACGCTCAAATAGGAAGTCCTACCCCACCCGCCGTATAGTCCAGACGTTGCTCCGTCTGATTACCATCTCTTCAGATCGATGACGCATGGCCTGGCTGACCAGCACTTCCATTCCTACGAGGAAGCCAAAATATGGGTGGATGACTGGATAGAGGCCAAACCGGTCGAATTTTTTCGCAACAGGATTCGTATGTTGCCAGAAAGATGGGAAAAAGTTGTAGCTAGCGATGGCCAATACTTTCAATAATTCATTTGTAACCATTTTTTCACAATAAAGGCTCAAAATTTGAAAAAAAACGGGAAAGACTTATTCACATACCTGATATATATCACTATTTCTATCTCTCTCTTATATTATATATACGTGTATATATACATATATATTTATATATGTATATTTATAATTATTATTAAATTGTTGCAAACGTTATATATATTAGTATATATACGCGTATAACCCTATCTATCTATCTATCTATCTCTTTCTCTCTCTCTCTCTCTCTCTCTCTCTCTCACTATATATTAGTACATATATATATGTATCGATCTATCTATCTCTCTCTCTCTCACTCGCGCGGTACAGCGGTAAGTATATATGTATAGCTACCTATCTCTCTCTCTCTCGCTCTCACTCGCGCGCGCACACTTGCATACAGCGCACAGCTGTCAGTTAGTCCTCTCACTCACTCTCGCGCGCGCTCGTATCCTCCGCTCATCCTATTCGTGTTTTTCTTCTTCTTAGTTTTTCGCGCAGTAATTTCTGCCGCGGACGTGTTCTTATTCATCGAACTACCACCCCTTCTTTCAACGGTTTTCTAAACGCGCTTTCACTTTTCGATTTCTACAGAATTTTTTGTCTTTAAGTTCAACGGTTTTTCGGTTTCAAAGAATTCCAGCGCGCTATCCCATTTTTCTCGTGATAATCATTTTTAATTTGAAATTTATAATTTCGCGATTTTATACAATTTTGTTCCCATGAAATTCTGGCGCTTTTAGCTTTCGCGGTTTTTTCTTTTCTTTGTAGTTATAGTGTTACAAATTGCGCGTTTTCTTTAATCTAATTCTTTCTTATCTTCTTCTTAATTTTGCTTTTATCTAATACTTTTAACAAAGCTAATTTCGACTTTTCACACATTAACACTTTCAATTTTATTACTTTCACCTGTCTATATTTTAACATTTTTAAATCTAATTTTGACTTCTTTTATTTCTCATATTCTAGAATTTTATACTTTTCACATTTTTCAAATCTAAATGTTTTATAGTACTTCTAATTTTCTACTTTCATCATAATCAATTTTAGTTCAACATTTATCACTTTCAATTTTGCATCTAATTATTTAAATTTCTAATTTACACTTTTCTAATTATTATTTTCAATTCACAAAATATTAATATTTCTATATTTATAATTTTCATTTGTACTGTGTCTCGACTTTCAGATTTGAAAATTGTATTTTACTTCTATGTTAGTTATATATTAATAATTTTTACTTACCTCGTTTTTCGACTTGGGTGTTTGACCCTTGACACATCTTTTATAAATTTGATTTTAATTAAAGTACAATCAATATCAATGGAAACTTCCCTCTAAATCTCTTTGTCTTATCTTAAAGCTTAATCACAAAGCTTAATCGTAAATCTTATCTCTTTTGTTTCACTAAATAACGCAAACAGGCCTTAATGCGCACTGAATTTACGTTTCCACTTCACTGATCTCAAAGTTAACGCTTATTCAATAAGCTCTTTCAATTCTCAAATCTCAGGACAAAGGGTCACGAACACGTGGTCTTAACAAAGCTTGAATTTACTAAAACTCTAATAATTTTAATTAATTAATAATAAAGCTTCGCGCATTAGCAGCTGCGAGGTCCAATAACCTGATGGATTGACTGGAGGATTAATGAATAAATAAATAATAAGCAGAGTTTAATACTGTTCTAATAATCGTCTTTATTAAGCGTCTAACTGGTCGAACTGATCGAAGAGTAATGAAGCTTGACCGCGAGGCTGCGTAGAGCGGCCGAGCGGTGCATACTCACATATACACACATGCACACATCGTGTGCTTAGCCATCCCGGAGGGCGCTGCGCATAACGCCTAAATCTATCAATATATATAGATATATATATTATGGATCGGCGTAATCTCAGAAAGAATATTACAATATATGTGTGATGTGTGTTATGTTATAAAGAATATCTAATTATATACTTTAAAACTTTAAAATTTATGTAATTTTTCTTTACACTTTACAGTTATTAGAAGTTTCATCGGCACTTCTGTAGAAGTGACGATGTATTATATATATATATATATATATATATATATATATATATATATATATATATATACATAGTTTCGAGGTTGTTGGTACAGAACTCTATTTTGTCATAATTTTTTTTATTCAAACTCAAAATAACATAGTCGATTGCAATGCTGAATTTAATATAACGTATAAAAACAAAAATATAAATTGTAGTCATAAGTTATGTTCAGCATGATTTGGCATACAGAACCATTTTATAAGAGAAGTCGGAGTGAGAAAGAGACAGAGAGAGAGATTTTCGGATAAAGATATTTCATTAAGATATTTATTTAATTACTTTAATTACTGCATGTATTCTTAAAATATATGTGATTTGATCACATATTACCGAATTATTTGATTGAGAATTTTTTATAGTTATTATGTATTATATTAGTATAGTTTAAATACATTTTGCATATTCTTTTACTTTAAAAAATACAAAGTAATAATTGAATTAACCAACTGAAACACCATTTTAAAGGATTTCAACATATCTAGTTTCTGGCTTAATTATTTTCTTAGACATTCCTTTTAATTTGTAATATAAATTCATGCACCTACAGTAAGCTATGATTGACAATCTTTAGAAACTGTATTGCTTTATTTAAACAGATGCGGTATTTTACTTAATTAAATATATATTAAGAATACATGCGGTAATTAAAGCAATGAAATAAGGATGAAATATCCTTATCTAAAACAAAAATTCCCATTAAACTAGAATAATGTCAAATGAATTTTGTGGAGATTTCTTTATATTAAAGTATAGACATAAGTATATAAGTTAAATTATATACTTTAAAATTTATATAATTTTTCTTTACATTTTACAGTTCTTATTGATCCAGAATCTTTTGCATTTATTCCATTTTATTATATTAGTATCATTTAAATATATTTTTCAGTTAATTTAATACTACCAAAATTCTATGGCAATAAATGAATTAAGCAATTAAATTACCATATTATTTGCGCTCTTAAGAAGTTTTTTGGTTTTCGTTTATTTTAAAAGTAAATACGGAAATTATAGTTATCAAATAAGGATGAAATATCCTTATCTGAAACAAAATTTCCCGTTAAACTAGAATAATATCAAATGAATCTTGTCGAGATTTCATTGATATACCTGAGGTATTGCCTAATAATGTTCCAACGAAAATAGCAATTCTGAAATATATTGAAAAGTTTGCATATAGTTTATTTATATTGTTATTAATCGTATAAAAATAATTATGTTCATATTAATATTTAATATTATCAAGAAAAATAATTGAATTTATCTTCAAGCTTTGTACAAATTCACAATTCTTTATTTATTTGTTTATACGTTATTACTTAATTATGTAATATCATAGATGAATATTAATTAATAAACTAATTTATACAAATAGTTATTCATTTTGAAGAAAAATAACAGATGATAATGGTATCAGAACGAGACGATAAGCATCAAAAAATGGCATAAAAAAAGATCAAACGTTTATTGTTATTTACACAAAATTGTGTTATAAATCATTTCAATCCATTCCGGCGCATCTTTAATTGTATGCCCGTGCATGTGTGCACGGTGATTCCTTTTCTTTTTTTCTGTTCCCTTACCCCCCTTTGGTAAGCGCGTCGGGTCACTGACCGCGGTCGGGACGTACCAGGTACGCGGACCAGGAGTAGATAAGGCGACTGTATTCAAGACGGTAGTTTGTGTGTGTGAAAATAAATAGACACGGAAACAAATTAACACCCTTTCAGGCCGGCGGAACCCCCCCCCCTCCCAGTGAGACAGTTCAGGTAAGTGAGGTGGAAAATAAAGTTAGTTGTGGGCGCGAATCCACCCTGACTGGGATCGAATTACGACCGGGTTCGCCGCATCGCAATATATATATGTATATATATATATATATATATATATATATATATATATATACATACAGATTATATTAGACATATATTACACATTAAAATAATCTTAGCAAGAATATATATAATAAATGTGTGATGTGTGCGTATGTTATATACAAAATATAATTCTATACTTATAATTTTTCGGTATGAATTTTAAACTCAGGCTACAAATATTCTTTGGAACTGTGTATGGCGTTTTATACTTATATTATTACATTATTCTGTCTATTCAATATTTTATATTTTGATAAATGCTGTTAGGATTTTTTCTGTTATCAAAAACCTAAATTCACCTTTCTTATATATTATATTATTTATAATAGATCAGTTTATATATATATATATATATATATATATATATATATATATATATTACTGATTATTTTACTTAAAAAATTATACAGTAATGGTAGAATTAAGAAGTTAAAATACCATATCAAATTTTTATAAAATGTATAGTATGTAGCTTACTAAAATATTTAAAAAATGCCTTCAAATTTGTAATGTAAGGTATTATTTAGAGCCTTAAGAAGCTGCGTTGGTTTTAATTTATTTTAAAAATAGATACGGTAATTAAAGTAATTGAATGACGATAAAATATTATATTATTCTGAAAATTGTGTCAATAAAGATGTATCGTAAACTTATATTTACGCAATATATCTGAAAATGTACAAGAACTATTTATAAGCGCAAATTAGCATTATAATTATTATAATTATAATGCGATTATTATTATTATTATTATATGATTGTAAAATTATTATTATTAATTTGCGGTGGCTTGATGCGAAATTAGTCGAACGGTGGTGTAAACACCCGATCGATTAATTTTTCATGTATAAAAAGGCGAGTTTTCCGTCCCAAAATCAATTCTCTCGTCGATTCGGCGGAAAGAAGCTCCCTAGAGCTATTCCGACTACAGAGCTTATAATTTTGCCCCCATCCGAAAATCCTGAATAGTAGAGTTGTGATTCTGATTGCGTGGTGCTCGATTATCGACCAGCAGGCTCTAATTTTCGGACCAAATTCCAAATGAAGCTTGATACTGGTTGCGTGGCGCTCCATTAAAGACCAACGGCTTCACTAAAACTCCTCTTTTACCTGATGAGACTTGATCCTAGTTGTACAGCGACATCAAAAATCCCTCCTGCACCTTAATAAGGCTTCATCCTGTTTGCGTGATCCTCCATTAAAGACCAGCGGCCCTACTATTGCTCAACACACTTGATCCTGGGTGCACAGCGCTCTTTTAAAGCTCAGCGGTCTCATTCCTAGTTCCGAACAAAGTTGTGATCCTGGTTACGCAGCGATCCGTTAAAGACCAGCAGGCTTTGTTCGCTTTCCACATTCCCTCTAGCACCAGTAAAGTATACATATATATATATATATATATATATATATATATACATATATATGTAGTACGTGAAATTAGCATAAGGGCGTGTTCATATAAGTTGTAAATACCGTTTAAAACAAAAATCGTGCGGAATATAATTTAACTTAATAAGATATTTTTGTTTTTTTTTATTTAAATTTTTTTTATTTAAATTTTGTTAATATTTTTGTTATTTTTTATAGAAATATAACTGAGTACCGTGATTTTTTTCCGATTGTTCGAAAAACTCCCTTCCCTTTCAAACTGACCCTAGCGCTACCGCGTAAGCTATCCTGAGGAAAAAAGGGAAATGCTGCACTATTTCTATCGTGAAAACTATAAGAACGCCATAAAAATCTTGTTTTTCTAAATTAGCTTGAAAAATACGAAAAATTTCTAAAAGGGTTTTAACAAAAGTTATAGATCTCATCAAAATACATATTTCTTATTCTATGCATTTTTCTGTACCAACAGAAGTTCTTGAAAAAAATATATTCAAACCAACAGACGATATAGTAGAGGCAATAGAAACATTACGGCTAAGCCCATTATTGTTAAGAAATAATGTTCAAAAAAAGATCTATTTTGATGAGATTTTGAACTTTTATTTGATTTGTTGGAATTTTTTGTATTTTACGAGATATGTTAGAAAAATAATATTTTTACTGGATTTAAATATGATTTATTATAAAAATGAAATTATTGGCAATTTTTACTATCATATATTTGCCAGTTTTCGTTAAAGTTTCAGCAGATTTGAAAATGTTGAGCTGCTTCCTAGTTACTGCTAGGATATAATATTTATTCATATGGTAATAAAATTTCTTTTTATTCACTACCAGTATGAACTGTTCATCTTTTATTGTACCCCACTGCCAGCCTATAGTTTCGCCAGGCATTCCCCGTGCACGCGCCGAAGACAGTCAGCGCTTTGGTCGCCGTCTCCAATGCCTCAATCGTACGAACTGGAAAAGCAACATGTGAGAAATGGCACGAAATGGTCTGTATCTCGCTTTAGCCACCAGAGACCCTAGTTTTCATAAGCATCGTCGATATTCCCGTGTCATCTATCTCTACTATGGAGGGTAGAGAGAATGAGTGGAAACTCCGCTCACTTTACGTGGGAAAAGCTTATAAAAAATTAGCCGGAAATTGTTTTTATAGTAAAAATATTCTATTTTATAACTAAGATCGAGAGTGACGTAGCTGAAGCTGCCTGTGACGTAATGCGCATGCTCATTAGGCGGCGCCCCGATGTCGACGCGACGAGAGATAAACCGTTGCTGATGACACGCGTAAAAACTTTTTATAAATGTTACATTTTAACATAATTACTAATAGTTTAGAATGTACTAATAAACGTAAAGATAGATTAATCTTTATACATGCACCTTGTCAAATTTTAAGTTAAATACTAATTAAAGGGCAAGTAATAAACAATAGTTTAAACAAAAATTTTCTCAACTTCTATTGATCGTATGAAAATGTGCGAGAGCTCAAAATTTTTCTTTTTCTAAACGTAATAAAATGCATTTTGTTTCAATATTTTAGCGTTAAAAACTTCCGCAATATCGTCCCTAGCAACGACGTTTTTCACTTTAAATAATATAAATATTTGGTTTAAAATTTGGTCTTTTCAGCTTTGTTTACTATTAATATTCTCTAACGATTGCATTTTACTGCATTAAAAAATTCGCAGCCGTTGGCGAACTTCGCAATGGTTAAGTTGCAATATAAAGAATTTTGCAACTGGTCACGATTTGAAATTGCACTTTGTAATTTGAAACACATTATAAGTAGATAAAAAAAGCATCTATTTACGCCATTATTATTGAATTTCAATTGTGTAAACCAATTTTATAACTCTTTCAATATCGAAAATTTTTTCATTTTCATTGTTTATTTAACAATAGAAAAATTGACTATTTAAGTTTTTAACGTACATACTTTTGTTCAGAATTATCTTTTACACAACTTTTGTACAAAACATTTTTTTATTAAAACAATATTATTTAAACTATTGAAGAAAAAGTAAAAAAGAGCTTTTTTACTATTTTGCAATAAATAAACACGTCGCTGATGGGTTACGATACCGACAATTTACGGTCTTATTTTACACATCCTCAGCTATCATTTAATGCTAAAAAATAGGCGTTGGAGAAAATGTTGAATCAAAACCCTAATTCGCCTGGACTAAAACCCATTTTTTGGCTTAGCCTCTGTATGATTCAAACGAAAACAGCAACGTCGCATTGGAGATAATCGTACAGCTATATCTATATATATATATATATATATATATTTAGTGCCTATGTCACAACTCGTGACGAAACAAATGCGTACACTAATTTATACCGACGTAGCTGTGACGTCGCGTTGGCGCGTTAGTGTGTCAGTTGACCCTATGGAGGGCGTACGTTCACGGCGCTCAAAAATTGTCATGCCTTTCATATATGGCATCGGCAATCTCTCCTTATTATCTCTGTCTCTACCCTCCATACTGAGAGTGACTCTGATTCTAATGCAGATATACCATTATTATAAATATATAGCTTATTGATAATTTATCACTTGTAAGTTTAGAACTCAAGTAAACGATATTTTGCATCAATTTTATTCACAATGGCTGAGGGTAAAAACGAGAAAGCAAAAATCGATTTGGGACTTCTCGAAGAAGATGATGAATTTGAAGAATTTCCAGCAGAAGGTGAATAAATCAAATTGAAATCCGTAATTTCTATCAATAAATATATTTAGTGTTAAGTAGAAAATAAATTTATTATTTGCTGTATTTTGTGAATGAAAACCAATTATTTTGAATACTTAAAATATTTTAAAATAAATTATAAACTTTTATAATCTATAAACTTTAATGATTGAATATATATTTTAATGATTAAAATATGAATATTTTCTTTGAATTATGCCTACACATATCTAACTTTTGAGCGATAAAATAAACTTATAGTGAATTTTTAAAGACGTTTAACTAATACTGAATATGTTCGTAGATATCAATTGATAGAAATTAAAATGAATATATATATATATATATATATATATATATATATATATATATATATTGGTTCTAATAATAAAATATAGTAATAAATATTTTATATCAATAATAAATATATAATACATTTTTAAAGATTTAAAAAATCTGTTCTTAAAAGTAAATCTTAACCTATAAATATAGAATTATTAGATATATTGTTATTAGCAATTCTGATACTTTTGGTTCCTTTGGTACAATAATATAGAAATGCTAATTTTAAAACCAATTAAATCAGTAAAGATTAATTTGAAAATTTAATACAATTATTAAGTAACATGTTTTATGATATTATTTTTCAATTTGTATTATAATATTCAATTGTTAAGAGTGAAAAGATTTTGTTTTATACATGCTATATGCTTTAATATTATGATTAATATATAGAGGTAAACCATATATACAGTGTGATTTGAATTTATTATCATTTAAGAGAATAACTTTTTAAAGATAATGAATGTATAAAAATATATAAGAAACTTATTATTTTAATAAAAATATACATTTTAAAAGAAAATATCTCAAAAATTTAAACAAAGTTAATTTGAAGTATTAATAGGTGTTGGCGAAACATATTATGTTCAACATTGGCATAAATTGTATTTTGATGTTAAATCCATAAGAAGTTCATAAAAACATGGTGTACTAAACAATTTTAAAAATATAAAAAAGCAGTTTAAATAAGCATATTATTCTTATATCTTTGTTTATATTTTATAAATTTGGAAAAACATCAGAAATATGAATTTACTGATATTTTTGTTGTATCATCATGGTTGTGTAGTAAATTCATGTCATATCAGCATTGATTTTTGTTAACATTAGCTTCAGAATACTTCTCTTTTATTCCATTTTTTTTGAAAAATATAAATTTTAGATTAAAAATATATCGATATAAAATATTAAATATGTATTTTGGTAATACCTACAATTTTTATGTTAAATATTTTTTTAAACAATCAAAGTTCTCAGATTTATCATCATTTTTATTTATGGATTTTTTATGTTTCTCACTTTGAAAATCTAATTTGTACCGATTTTGATTCTGTTATTTTTAATTAGCTCCAGAAACTAATAAGTTTTATGTATCATTTTATGGATATTTCTTTTCAGATCTGTGCCCTAATTAATAAATAATTATAAATAATAATCTTAGTTAAATTTTTTCATTTAACTATTTTCTAATAATTTTGTGTTGTATGTTCTAATGAAAACAATAATATTATATTTAAACTTATATGATATATGAAATAATACGATTTCAATAACGTGTGCTCAAACATGAATGGAATTGGTGAATGATATTTCATGAACAGCTAAATGATATTTCCTAATTAATTTATAAATTCATGTTTGTTTATAAAATTTATATGGTGTTAGTAGAATAATTCCAATATTCAAACAATATGCTTTAAATATGAATAGATAATTCAACTATAATTTTTAATGGCATTATAATGAAGATATAAAATTTTAATAAATAATATTTTATAGACAGATTCGTACAAAAAATAAGTTTTATGTACTATATTTACTTAATCTAAAGTAATCAATGATTGAATTTTAATCAAATTTTGTTTTATTAGAAAATGAATATATAAGAATTATATAGTAGTTGAATACAAAAAGTTAGATGTAAGTATTAGATTTGGTATATATAATACAGTGTATTCTGGATTATATAGAAATAAAAATATCATAAATGAGAAATATACTTTTAAACTGCATCTAAGCCGAAGAAGGATCTTTTGTCCACTACAGTTTTGAGCATTCTGTACAAAATTAGGAAATTTTTAAGAAATATTCAGGTATGTGAATGATAATAAAATATTGTCACATTTAAAAAAAATCAGCACAAACAAATTATGATGAAACAGGTCTGGTGCAGATCACTATACAACTGTAACATAGGCCTTAATAAAACTACTCTGATTTTTTTTATTATAAGTACAGTAATACTTTTTATTATAAGTACAGTACTTTTTATTATAAGTACAGTTATAAAATATTATAAGTACAGTAATGAAAAAATTAAATTTAATCTGGATCACTTCATAACCATCATTGTTTTCTGTGCGAAGACTTCATTATAACATCAGCAATCTGCTCACTTGTCGAAAGATATTTCAATATTATTACATTTTTTGTCTTTGTTTTATAGAGAAATAAAGCTTATAATTATATTCATACATTGCTTATTATTTTTATATACCATAATTTCTCTGGTTATACTATGTTATTTACTATGTCATACAAGTATTGGTATCATTTATAAATTTAATTTGCTTTAAGATATTTATATCCATATAATGTGCTATTATATAATCATTTTAACAGTGACAACTTCAAAAGTTTTAAACGATACTATATGAAATCATATAAATCTATTGTTGTTAAAGAAACTAGTAGTGCTGCCTGTTAACAAATTATCTATATTATTTAAAAAAATACTGTATTATTTAAGGAAGTACCTAGCCAAGTAGAAAAACCATTGAGAAAATTATGAAATTTTGAATACAGCAATTATTTGTATACATACATATATTGTAACGGGGTGCTTATTTAATGAATGCCCGGTAAAAGCAACCGTTAGCAGAGGTGTAAAGAAACCCAAACGGATTAAATCGTTTTAAGAACAATTTGTTTGGACCGTAGGTTCTTTACTATTATTTTTTTTCGGACATACCTTTTATCCTGCAATTTATTTATTTTTAATTTATATTAATAATAAATTATATTAATAGATTATTAATGATCCAGGAAAGGACGGGACAATTATCAGGTACAGAGGGAATATTATGATATTTTCTATTACAAACAAAAAGAAACAGAAAAATTTATTTATTTGAATAGATAAATATTTTAAGATTTATTAAATTCTATAAATTTATAATAAATAATATATTACCCCTACCTATTATGCACCTGCGCTATGTTAACGCACGTTTCCGTTTACACAGGGTGTGAGACAAAAAATTTACAAGTATATCAGAGAGATAAAGCAACAAGAGCGTCGCCTTACGGGGAACAAGAAGAACTACTATCGAAAGCTGCGTGCGCGCTTGCTGTTCTTATACTACTGCTCAATTTTAATATCTCTCTATCTCTCTCACTTTGATTTGATAAAATAAATATATATATATGTGTATATATATATATATATATATATATATATATATATATATATATATTAAATAAAAGAGAATAAGATACTTTATATTGAATTCGGAATAAATCTGAATATTCAGAAAATTCATCAACCTTAGATATCAACGCCGAAAAATCACAACCCAACGTAGAAAGGAATAAATTGGGAACAATATAAGCTCTTCAGAACAATATTGCCAAGGAAGCCACTTATTTACAACTTGGTATTTTGTATTTCGTATATCCAGTATATATTACCAATTTAATTGTATAATAATTTATCCGTCTTTGATTCTCTTCAAAATAATTTCTTTTTAATAAATGATATGTAGCTAAATTTTCCTAACTTTGGCACACGGTTATCAATCCAATTTTTCAAAAATCTGACTATATTATATTCAAAATTCTCTATATTAAATTCAAAATTATTCTCTCTCTCTCTCTCTCTCCCTCTCGCTCTCTCTCTTTCCTTTTTTCCCCTCCTTTTTTCCCCATTATTATTGGCAATTATGAAATGAACTAATGATATTTTAGTGAAGCTTTTTCTAAAGTTTAAAAATTTTTCCAAAGTTTATTCAGTGATTATCGATTTAGTAAAAACAATCTCCTGTGTTCCTCATATGTTGCTACCATTCTCTACGCATGTGAACACTTCAATTCCATATATACACGGTGTCCCATATATCTATTTTAAAATATCTATTTAAATAAAATATCTATCTAAATATCTATTTTACAATCTTTGTAATATTTCGAAAATTCATTTGTATATTTGTTTTTATAAAACATGTATATGTGCTCGCGGTCAGTTTGTCCTCGCCGGTGCGGACGCTGTGCACCAGCGACTATACTGATTTTCTCGTGAGCCGAAAGCAAACGTGCGCCCTTTTTTCATTGTTTTCAATGCAGTTGAGTAGACTGTTATAAAAAAGACTAGCTTGACCAAAAATAAGGGAAGGATTCGTTTGTAGTGAAAGTAAGATAAACTTTATTCACAATACGCCTGAACGTATATCATCAATGCGTTCGTATATTCAAGCAGTTACCTGATCGTTGACACTGGACAGGAAAAATAACAACTACTGGTATTTGCCGTGTTCGTTCGTCTTCGCATAGATTCCCTTTCTTTGTCCTCCTTCTTCCTCGCTCGCGGGCGAGGAAGAAGGAGCCTTCTCACTTCTCTGAGCCCTGATTGACTCACAGACACTGACTTGTACTGTAAAAACTATTAAATATGGCCTAAATGAATATTAATAGTTACATATAACTTTTCCTTCCCGATACCATGCTGCTAATATGAGCAGTTAAATCTAGAACACAATGTATTTAATATATTGGAACGGAGTACTTGGAATTATAGTGATACATACCTGAGATCAATATCCCTATATTATTTTATTAGTTGCTCGGGAGGATTTGTAATATATAAAGTGAAGTAATTAAACAATTACGAACCTCTGAAAATATTGACGCTGAAAATTCGATATGCAATGAAGACGATGCAGGTCCGTAATTCCTTCTTTGACTGAGCTAAATTGACTTTTTACTTTTATGTAGTTCACTCCGATCACGAGCAACATATAAAAATGTGAATATGTTTACTTCTTTTTTAGATGTTTTCTAGTATTTATGCACCAGATTTGCGTAATTTTCGACAGTAAATTACCAACATATATCTATACCACTATTATTATGTGGTGTAGCAACGCTATGAAATCGAATTTGAAGATTAGGATAGAAAATTCTATACAGTGTAATCCAAATTCCAATGAAAATAGATTCTTATACAAAAACACTTCTTATTATCACCTATGTAATCAAAAAGTATTGTGCGCCTTGATCCATAGTATGATGGTACCATTAAAATTTGTTGGATAAATATGAGCTGTAATTAGGTTTTACCAGCAGTCAAGCACATTCTCAAGAGTGACTATTTATCGGTATAGCGAAAGTGAGAATTGTTTTCCTTGTAAGTGAATGTATTTGACTGCCTGACTAATTTATGCTTATTTGAACGACTTAAGAAATTTAATATCAGGTATGTGAATAAGTCTTTCCCGTTTTTTTTTTCAAATTTTGAGCCTTTATTGTGAAAAAATGGTTACAAATGAATTATTGAAAGTATTGGCCATCGCTAGCTACAACTTTTTCCCATCTTTCTGGCAACATACAAATCCCGTTGCGAAAAAATTCGACCGGTTTGGCCTCTATCCAGTCATCCACCCATTTTTTGGCTTCCTCGTAGGAATGGAAGTGCTCGTCAGCCAGGCCATGCGTCATCGATCTGAAGAGATGGTAATCAGACGGAGCAACGTCTGGACTATACGGCGAGTGGGGTAGGACTTCCCATTTGAGCGTTTCTAAGTATGTTTTCACCGGCGGTGCAACATGTGGGCGAGCATTGTCATGTTGCAAAATAACTTTGTCGTGCCTGTCGGAGTATTGTGGCCGTTTTTCTCGCAGTGCGCGGCTCAAACGCATCAATTGTCGTCGATAGACCTCGCCTGTGATCCTTTCATTCGGTTTCAGAAGCTCATAGTAAACCACACCTAGCTGGTCCCATCATATACAGAGCATGAGCTTGGCGCCATGAATATTTGGCTTGGCCGTCGATGATAATGCATGGCCGGGTAGTCCCCATGATTTTCTTCGCTTCGGATTATCGTAACGTATCCACTTTTCATCGCCAGTCACGATACGATGCAGAAAACCCTTTCTTTTATGTCGCTGAAGCAGCTGTTCGCAAGTGAAAAAACGCCGTTCGACGTCTCTCAGCTTCAGTTCGTACGGCACCCAATTCCCTTGCTTTTGGATCATTCCCATGGCTTTCAAACGCTTGGAAATGGTTGTTCGGTCAACTCCCAATGCTTCAGCAAGTTCTTCTTGCGTTTGACAAGAATCTTCATCAAGCAAAGTCGCCAATTCTCGATCTTCAAAGATTTGCGGTCGCCCGGAACGCTCCTTGTCTTCCACGTCGAAATCACCGCTTTTGAAGCGTCGAAACCATCCGCGAACACTTGAATCATCGACACAACCTTCTCCATAAGCCTCCTGAAGCAATCGATGCGTCTCGGCAGCAGATTTCTTCAAATTGAACCAATAAAGTGAAACTTCCCGCAAATGACGTCGACTCGGCTCAAATTTCGACATTTTCACAATATCAAAAATTTATGATGGGAAAAAATTTTAACTAATGTGTTAGTATGGAATTGTTGACATATGAATAAGCTTTGATTATGACATATGTAACCATTGAATACTCGCACATTATTGGTGGCGCCATCTCTTACAAAAAACGGGAAAGACTTATTCACACTCCTAATAATTTATTATAATTATATCGATGCTCATATTACGAATGTGTACAAATATGAGTAAGACTTAATTTATACCTTTTGAAATCTTTATTTATTTTTCTTAATCTAATTCATCCCCTCCCCCAAAATAATCCCCCCTGGGATGCAATGCAACTCGCTTTTTCCAATTTTTCAAAACTTTTTTATACTCGAATTCCGGAATGGCTATAAGTTCCTTTTTCAATTTGGCTTTGGCGTAATTTTTTCAGCCTCCCCTCTTCTTTTTCATGATATTCGCTAGATTTATTGATTGTTTCTGAATCGTAAGCGTAGACCCAAGTCTTACCTGCAGTTAATATGCGTTCTATTTTGTCCTGATAGTTCGAAAGCAGTATTTCACAGACCACCATACGACACCTTTTTTTCACAAAATTGAGAGTTTTGGGTACCAATCGAGATTTCACTCTTTTCAGGCACAAAATGTCTTTCAAAATGGTGTTGACTGACCCATTCGAAATTCTAACAATATCAGCAAACGCTCTAGTAGTCTATCGATGATTTTGCAGAACCAAATCTTTGAATTTGTCGATGTGTAGCCCATTAGTAGATGTTCTTGGACGTCTTTGATGTGGTTCGTCTTCAACGCGTTCTCGATCTTCTTTGAACAATTTGTGCCAATCGAAAACACTTGCTCTTAACATTGACTTCTCACCAAAGGCTTTCTGCAACATTCAGAACAATTCGGCGGCCAATATTTCATTTCGAGCACAAAATTTAATGCTACTTCATTGTTGAATAATTTCAGAGATTATAAAAACTGAAGAGACAACTTTTCTTTGTTCACAAAATACAAGCGTAATTATATAAAATACACGTAAAATACAAGAGTACTGCCAACTTAAAAATAAACACATTTGCCTGAATCGAGAAACCTGGGATGTTTGAATTGAAAAGTCTTACTCATATTTGTACACAGTAGTATATTTAATTTTTCTCTTTTTCTCGGATGCCTTAATATTTATTATAGTATTGGGTGTACAAGTAAGTTTTCAGTGTTTTTTTTCTTCAAAATATGAGATTTTATTATATAAACATGGTTTCATATTCTTCATTCAAAGCATCTACCATCGGAAACTATAACGTTTTCCCAATTTTCTAGCAATTTATGAATTCCGCATCTAAAAATTTATCGTCTTTGGAGTCTAGTAATCGAACCAATTTTTAATTCTTTCTACTAAATTGTAGCACATTCCCGTAAGAGACTTCTGCATTGATCGAAATAAGTAGTAATCAGATGATGCCAAGTTTGGACAGTAAGGCGGGTGAGGTAGAATTTTACACCCACTTATCTTAAATCTGACACGGATCCTCGCTAAGCAAAGCGTCTCATTCCTTGTCATTAAAACTTTTCGACTTTTCTTTCAAAACTTAACATTTTTGAACCGTTTAAACCACTCGTGGCACATCGATTCACCAATGCACTCCACCCTATAAGTTCTCGAAAGCAAGTTATAGGCCTCAGCCGTACTTTTCCTCATATTAAAAAATAAAATGATTTTACTCGAAAAAATAAAGGACATCGAAAGAAATGCTGAAATATAATGCTGCAAAGTTGTTGACAGATACACAACCTACAAATATATCACATGAGGCTTGACATTTCAGCTTGGGATCCACTAGTGTTGCAATTTTTTGACAAATGCTGGAAACTTATTTGTACAACCAATATATATAATTCGTATATTATCGGGTTTAATTTAAATACCGCGAAGATTTAGTGATTGTTAAATCTGAAATTGAAAAAAAAATGATCTTCGAAATAATACCATCGTTTTGAAGCGGACGCTGAGATAGCGCCTATGTATCCGGGAGCGATTATAGATAAAATTATCTAGAGAAATATAGATGTAGAAATGTAGTATTTTTTTGAATAAATTTTTTTGAATAAATTTCGATAATGAATGTGGAAAAAATGTAGACACTTACTCGTTTACGTAATAAATTATGTAAATACAATAAAATGGTGATGAGTTGGTGTCTGCTACACTAAAATTTCTTTTCATGTAGCTAGTTGATGATAAAAAATAAAACAGCGTTTAAGGTATAACGATAAATAATTCTTTAATAACACGAAAAGTATACAGATAGAAGTGCTCAAATTGAAGTAAAACAAATCAATTTAGGTAATGATTTCATGCTTTCAAGTTGAAACAAGTTAGTTGTTAAGGGTCTACTGCACCATTCTGGCGAGTCCCGTTATAACCCCTTAATGAGTATAATTCCCCGGGTCTAGAGAAACGCCAAATGACCCAGTAAATATGAAATAAGTATAATTTCAAATACATGTATACTAATCATTCATTACGCATAAAGATGTAGACATGCGGAAGTGATCGACTTCCATTCTTATTTTAAAAATAAAGAAGTCTTTTTTTGGTACAAAACATACTCCCCCCGTTGAGAGTGTCCGATCAACCATTCAAAATCAAAAAAATACATACATATTTATGAAACATTGATAATTTTCAGTTCCTCTTAAGCACACATTTCTGCATTTGCCCGGGCTAAACCTGTGGAGTGGGGAAAACCTTATAGGCAAACCCTGTGGGACAAATCCTTATTAGGAAACCCGCTCCGAAGATGGTGATTATTGAGAAAAAGAGAAGAAAAAATAGTCTTGAGTTACAGAACATTTTGTTTGCAATTGAAATACATTGAAATGCATTGAAATTGAGTTAAATTATTTAAATACAATCAAATATAATACGCTTAAATAATCCAGAAAGTCAATTTTGATCACTGTGAAACATTCATACTATTCATTGGCAATGGCGCTAGTTGTTTTACATTGCGCTTCAATTCACCCTTCTTGGTTTTCAATGTAACGGTTCTAACAACTCCATCAGATCCAGAATAAGTCTTAATTACTCGTCCCAATGCCCAGTGCATCGATGGCGAATTATTTTCCTTTATTAG
Organism: Sycobia sp. Sy_11; assembly: GCA_018907035.1. Classification (NCBI taxonomy): domain Eukaryota; kingdom Metazoa; phylum Arthropoda; class Insecta; order Hymenoptera; family Epichrysomallidae; genus Sycobia; species Sycobia sp. Sy_11. The sequence continues at coordinate 2,918,231 of JACCIC010000004.1, forward strand.
TACTACCGTACCGATATCAATTGTGTGAGTGCCTGTTTGCCATTTTCTCCGAATGTTTAATTCATTCAGGTACTCTTTGTTCCATCTTGACCAAAAATCTTGCCTAACCTTTTGTATATGTTGCCAGTACGATAAACGATTACTGGTTATATTGTTGACGTCACCTTCAGGTAAGCTCGCAAAAGTATTATCAATTAGGAAATGGGCAGGAGTAAGGACAAGTAAGTCGTTAGGATCAGAAGGCAGAGGACAAAGAGGTCGTGAATTTAATATAACTTCGATTTCGGTCGTAAAAGTGCTGAATTGTTCCAACGTAAATATAGTAGAAGTTACAACGCGAATAAAGTGATGTTTACATAATTTAACGCCGGATTCCCAAAGCCCTCCGAAGTGGGAAGACAAGGGTGGAATGAATTTCCATTCTATGCCTTGTTCACTTCAGAATTCACACGTTGCCTTTTGATGGGATTCTTCATTGAACAATTGAAACAATTTTCGAAATTCATTATTAGCACCAACAAATTGTGTACCATTATCTGAGTAAATGCTGCGCGGCTTACCGCGATGTGCAATAAAACGTTTCAACGCGGCCAAATATCCTTCCGTAGTCAGATCACTGACAACTTCCAAATGGATGGCCTTTACTGCTAAACAGATAAAGATTGCTACATAACATTCAATGAACGTTTTGTTTCGATGTCTTTTCTCCTTAATTAAAAATGGACCGCAATAATCAATCCCTACATTAGAAAAGGGTCGCGAAGGCGTGACACGAGCACTCGGTAAATTTCCCATTACGTAGTCGACGGTAGGCGGAGCAGCTCGGAAGCAGTGCGCGCAGTTTCGAATAAGTTTTCGAACTTGATTTCGTCCGTCCAGCACCCAATATTTTTGACGCAACAAATACAATGTAGTTTGAATCCCAGAATGAAAATTTTTTAAATGATACCATCTTATTAAAATATCTGTTATATGATGTGATTTCGGCAAAATTATCGGATGCTGTTGATCGAAGGAAATATTAGCATTTTTTAAGCGTCCACCCACTCGAATTATACCATCTTTATCATAAAACGGATGAAGAGAGATAGTTTTTTTATTCAACATAAGTGCATCATTCGAAATATTTTCAAATTTTCCGCGCGCAAATGAAATCTGTGCCAACTTAATTATAATTTTTTCGGCATATTCTAATTCCTCTGGTTGTAAACATCCCTTGTTTTTATTTTCAATCTTCAATCGCATGCAATAAGAGAGAATCCGCCTCAATTTACAAAATGATGAAAACCTAGATAACAATTTTAACAAATCATCCGAACAGAAAAAAGCACTGGAAATTACGCGTTTCTGGTAATTCGCCGGCTGTTGGAATGTCGAAGTGCGACCATTCGGATTCAGGTCCTTGTAACCAGGGTGGCCCTTCAGTCCATAAATGATTCTTTACAAAATCATTCGGTAGCTGACCTCGCATCAGCTGGATTATCCTGGGATGAAACATGACGCCAAGATTTATCACGAGTATTCGTTTGTATTTCCGAAACACGGTTAGCTACGAAAACCTTTAAAATATGTGAGGATGACTTAATCCACTGCAAAGCTATTGTAGAATCGGACCAAAAATACGCGTTATTAAACACAAGTTTAAATTTTTAGTTATTCGTTTGTACAACATTGAAAGTAAATGTGTCCCGCATAACTCTAATCGCGGAATGGAAATAGTTTTTAAAGGTGCTACACGTGATTTTGCGCACAGTAGCCTCCACACAATATTATTTTGCCCATCGATAAAGCGTATGTAAGTACATGCCCAATATCCAAGATCGCTGGCATCACAGAAACCGTGAATTTCTATGAATTTTATGTCAAAAGCCGTAACTCTTCTGGTGAAATTAATATCCTTTAATAAATATAGTTGACTGCAAAGATCTAACCATAAAGTATAAATATCAGTGGGAACAGATTCATCCCAGTTTAATTTCAGCTGCCAAGGTCGCTGCATAAGGATCTTGGCATACAAAATTATCGGGCCTAATAAATCGAGCGGGTCGAAAATTTTCGCTATTTCCGATAGAATTGCGCGTTTTGATCGAACATTTTCGGGATTTGATAAATTGACAGTGTATTTAATTAAATCTAAATTCGCATTCCAAGAAAGGCCAAGTGTCCTTATCGTTTTATCTCCGTTCAAATGAAAATTTACGTCCACATTACATTTATCTATATCATTTAATATTTCAGAATCGTTTGACGCCCACTGCCTCAGGTTAAAACCACCACGTTTTAATAATGCTGTGATTTCGTGTTTAATTGTACATACTTCTGCGATGTCATTTGCACCCGTTAGCAAACTATCTACGTACAGATCCGTTTTCAAAATTTTCGCATCCTTCGGAAAATGGAAGGCTTCATCATTTGCTAATTGATGAAGAACGCGGATAGCAAGATAGGGAGCAGGCGCAATTCCGAACGTAACCGTATTGAGCTCGTATTCGACAATACGATCTTGCATCTTCCAGAGAATTTTCTGAGATTTTCGATCGCTTTCACGAATTAATACCTGGCGATACATCTTTTTGATGTCTGCGCATAAAACAAATGTAAAAAACCGAAATCGTAAAATAAATTCCAACATATCGTCTTGAATCGTCGGACCCGTCATTAAAATATCATTTAGGGAAGCTCCCGAGGTCGATTTTGCGAAGGCATCAAACACGACTCTTAGTTTTGTAATCACGCTACTTTCCTTAAAAACGGCATGATGAGGCAAATAAAAGCCTTCACCGGATGAACAACGCGCCTCCGATATATGACCTAATTGTAAATATTCTTCAATAACCTGAATATATATTTTTTTTAATTCGGCATCCCTTTTAAATTTAATAAATAAAGAGTTTAATCGTTTGAGAACTGTGCAACGAGACTCTCCGATTCTCTCACGATTCTCCTTAAAAGGTAATGATACTATATATCGACCAGAAATGTCTCGAGAAGTATTCGCTAAAAAATGGTTTTCGCATTTGAGTTTCTCTTCTGAGAGATAAATTTTCGAAGGGCCTTCTTCGACCTCCCAGAATTTTGAAAGAAGAAAAGAAAAAGAAAAAGAGAAAATTGAAAGCGTCGGACCCGAGCCCAATAAAATATCAACAGGCGCAGGTTTAAAAAACTCCGAATCGCTTAAATTTATATTTGCGGAAATCTTAAGTGTATCGCGCCGGAAAGGTTCGCTGGGCACAAAATCGGAAATGTTCGGTACTGTAAGGAAATTAAGCGTTTTTTGTAACTATTGTCTCGCGAGCAGATAAAAGCCATCAGTGTATATTTTGTAGCCGTTGATAGCTGATTAACAGTACTTACAGGGACCCGGCATTTTTTCTTTGGTAATTTTAATCGCACCGCGAATGATTCTGTCATTATATTAATGGTAGATCCCGTATCTAATAAAGCACGACACGGAATCGGCTGTAAGCTATTGTTTAAAACATTGACACGCGCGTTCGGTATTAGTTGCGTAGATATAGAAATTTGTGTAGCCAAAGAAATAGTGTCAAGTTGAAACAAGTTAGTTGTGAAGTCTACTGCACCATTCTGGCCAGTCCCGTTATAACCCCTTAATGAGTATAATTCCCCGGGTCTAGAGAAACGCCAAATGACCCAGTAAATATGAAATAAATATAATTACAAATACATTTATACTAATCATTCATTACGCATAAAAATTTAGACATGCGGAAGTGATCGACTTCCATTCTTATTTTCAAAATAAAGAAGTCTTTTTTCGGTACAGAACAGTATGACTGCCTTTAAAATTGTTTCATACATTACAAAATTCTTCATGTAGCTGTAAATCATTTTAATAAATATTTTCTAATATACGATATATCATAAGTAATATATTATATGATAATAAACATTTATCTTGATGAAGTCCTACTCTAGTTAATCTAATATAAATTCTTAGCCATCTTTCAGTAAAATCTATTAAATCATAGGAGAATATCATTTGGTGCCCTTTTCTTATTTCAGTAAGTTTTTCAGTAATGGCTCTAATATTTTGATAATATATAACTAACTTTTTCTTCTTATAATAGACTGAATCCTGAAATACTAAAGTGACTGACAAAAAATTTATTTGTTAAATAAATCACGCAACAATCTTCCAGTATTGAAAATACGAATCTGGTTATTTAAATGCAATAAATCGGTATATAACAATGAAAGCTGAATATATTCTTAGTATTTATTAAAAATTACTTGCTATACGTGTCAGATTCATGATTATACATGTTAATTTTCTTATTTATTTATAACGTTCAGCGCTTATTTTAAAGCATGTTTCTGATCTTTTAATATGATTTTAAAGAAATTTATTTATTTCTGTAGATAAGATCTTATACTACTATTAACTTTATACTGTAAATGATTAAAAAGACTTTGTTTAAAAAGTAATAATTCTTTTTATACATTTATCAATCAAAGTATAAAAACCGCTGAATTTCTTGTTATCTGCGTGGAATTCCTTTTTTTTAGTTATTTTTTTTCGTGGTATTCTAAAAGAATACTAGGTTAGACAATTAAAGAATGCGACCGATTTTATTTCTCGGCCTGTGGTAACACTGCAAACCTGTAACTCCGCGACCGTAATAGTAGATCTCTATCCTCTCAACTGAGACTTTAACGAGCCTTGTACGATGATTTCTTCGCCAGCTGTTTAGTGTTTTGTAACAACACGCATATAGTGCATGACAGGAAAATGGAACAGAGAAATCTAGAGCAACGGTGCGATAAAATTTTGTGCGAAACTCAGTGAAACCGCGACAGAAGCATACGAAAAAGAATTTAAAGTATCTGATAATGATGCCCTTAGTCGAAGTCAGGTGCTTCGGTGGCATGACGATTTTAAAAAAGCCGTGAGTGTTAAGGACAAGGCACGGAGCGGAAACCCAATTGAAGCGCGAACTGATGCGAATGCGCAGCGCGTCCGCGTCCTTGGTCGTCAAGACCGGCGACTAACCATTTGAATGTTGGCTGACGAGTTTAATATTAAGCGGGAAACAGTTAGAATGATTTTAACCGAAGAGTTCGCCATGAAAAAGCTGTGCGCGAAGATGATACTAAAGAATCTTTCAGATGAACCAAAAGATCACCGAATGAACATAACTCAAGATGATCTCGAGCAGGTTCAAAATGATCCTATTTTTCTCGATCGAGTTATTACTGGTGATGAAACTTGGTTCTTTCAATATAACCCCGAAACTAAACGACAAAGCCAACAGTGGCTCTCCCCTGGAGCGCCAAAGCCAAAGAAGGCGAGAATAAGCAAGTCTAAAGTGAAATCCATGTTCATTTGCTTCTTCTACAGCAAAAGGGTGGTTCACAAAGAGTTTGTACTACCTGGATAAACCGTAAATCAAGTATTCTACCTCAAATGCTCGAAAAATTACGAAAAGGGTGCTCAGAGTACGTCCAGAGATCATGAAGACTTGGGTTCTGTATCACGGCAATGCTCCCTGTCATAGTGAGTTCAGTGTCTTTCAGTTGTTGATGTCTAAAGGCATCGCAAAGTTACTACAACCACTCTATTCATCGGACACGCCACTCCGCGAATTTTTCCTATTCCTCCATTTGGAAAAATTCGTCAAAGGTCGACATTTTGACTCCGTTGAAGACATCCAAGAATCAGTGACGAGAGTACTCGGAGAGGTCTCACTAGAGAATTGTTACGAAAACTGGAAAACTCGTTGGAATAAGTGTATAGATGCGGGAGGGGACTACTTTGAAGGGAATCGCAGCGATGTATCTTAATTTTTAAATATACTCGATGTTTTAATATGGTCGCATCACTTAATTGTCTGACCTCATATGTTGTATTGTGTAAGACCATCGCGAGATCGCTTGGATGGTCCAGCAATTTGAATTACTTAAGAAAGCTGTAATTTCATTCAAGTAGTGGTTCAAGTTCGGATTTTTCGTTCTGCGAAGGAGAAGTATTCATTCAAGCCACTGCTGGCATGTAGGTAAAGTTATGGGTAACCGAAGGATACTCCTTGTAAAGCCATTAGAGGGAGCGACATTTAAAGTATGTGGAGTGCTGCTTCTCCATAGTATAGTGAACAGTATGACATAATTCTCGGGAAAACCGCATATCGATAAGTCATTGTTGATCGCCTTAAGACTAAGGCTTCATTCCCGGCTGAAGCCGGAATTGAAAAGAGTCCAAGATGGACTGTGTTGCATACTTTCTAACAGGCCATGTTCACTTGAGGTTCAAGATTGAGACTAGGAAAATAATCCCAAAACAGCTGGAGAGTTATATTAGGCATTCAGAATTATCCTAAAGAACCAGATACATGATCACGTTTGAAGAAGGAGCGTACCTTGCTAGGAGGGGCTGATCGATGAGTGCACATGAATGCTTCTAAGGAGGCGAGAAAAAGCTCGAGTATGCTGGTCGAACTCTAATCCGGATTAATTTGCAGTCTAACCAAGTGGAAAAATAAAGTCAACGGAAATACTGCTTTAAAGAATCGATAGTTTATTATCGGTAGCACGCTCCGCTTGCTTTTTACTAGATGTACAGATATGAAGTGAGCGTCATAATACAAATGTCCCGATAGTAAAAATTTGTTGTGAGCCTTACTTTTTCTTTATTTAGTTGCTTTGACAACTGTAAAGAATTTTTAGTACACATCAAATTATGAAACAAACGATTACAATTTTTTTGTTTTAATTTGAAGGAAAATGCTTCAGAGTCGCTTTCAATACTTGTCGAGCCACATGGTGATCATGCTCTATGAGAAGCAATTTTATAGAAGATAGTTTCAATGGTTTAGAATAATAAATTTGATGCGACAAATGACGTGGTGTTAAATGTTAAATGTTGCAGAACAAATCAATTTCTGGCCGTTTATAAACTATGACAAACATTCAAGAGTGTCGAAAATAGGTGCCACATGATTTGAATGAAAGGTCAATAGAAAACCAAAAATTGACTTGTGAGATTTTGTTTCAAAGACGCGAAAGAAAATCAATTTTGTATCGAATTCTTATCGGCGATGAAAAATAGATCTATTCCAACAATTCTAAACGGAAAAAATCGTAGGTGAATTAGGGCACCTTCAGCATCAACTGCAAAATCAAATCAATTCGGTAAGAAGACAATGCTGTTTTTGATGGGACCAAAATAACGTGGTGTATTACGAGTTGTTTAAACCTGGTGAAACAGTAAATACTGATCGTTACAGACAACAAATGATTATTTTGAATCATGCATTGATTGAAAAACGACTAGAATGAACTAGAAGATACCGAAAAATCATTTTTCTCCATGGTAATGCACGTGCACATAAAGAAACCCCGGTCGAGGATACAATCAATGTACTTGGCGGTGAGCTGCAACATTATCCGCCATACTCACCAGACTTGGCTTCTTTCAACTATCATTTATTTTCATCGATAGGACACAGATTGGCTGAATAGCACTTGGATTCCTACGAGGAAGTTGAAAATTGGGTGTCTGATTTGCTTTAAAAAACAAACAATTTCTGGCATGGTATCCACAATCTGACAGAAAGGTGATTAAAATATGGAGAAAATAATTGCCAATACTCCAAATAAAATGTTTTTCACTTCTTCATTACAATTAGCATTTTATTTTTACAAAAAAAAAACTCACTTCATAGTTTCAAGTTATAATAAGGTCACATGGTAAATGGAGGAAAATATTTCAATTGTCCGTTTTTGTTATATGCTCAGATACGATTACAAAAATGTTAGTATCAATAGTTTAAATTTTTTAATGAATAGATTATATTTATTGATAACTCCGCATTTTAAATTCTAATACCATTTTATGGAGATAGTGTTTACACGAGGGGGTGTTTACATCTCAAATACAATTTTTATGAGGAAATGATTTTAATTCTTTTTTGTCGTCATTTTCTAGCGTATCTAAATAAATGATCTATATTATAGTATACATTCTATTGTTAATAAAATATACATAATTAACAATTTAATTGTTTTATTATATTATGTGGCAACATATGCTTTTCTGTTGTTAATTAAGATAACGGATATCATATGAAGATTAATCTCATCAAAGGAATTTAACATTATCCTATTATAATTTAATATTATATTTAATTCAAATCCGAATTTAATCATAACATTCTATTATTTAAAATTTCTAATACTTCAAAGGGGAAAAATATACAATTATCTTTTATTTTTTAGTAATCAAATTTTGTAAGTTTTAAAAATCCATATTGAAATTATTAGAGTACACTATTCACCCAATAATGAACAAATTGTTACGATATTTTAAATATTATTTATAAATATTAAAAATAAATTGTGTATTTGCCCTAGGTATCAACTTTTTAAATCTTTTTTCGTTACATGAAATTATAATTTTAAAAATATGCTATATATTTTAATTTGATTAATTTATCATTTTTTTATATTCACTAAAATTTTTTTAATACGAAAAATTTTCAAAAAATAAATTTCGCTGTCGTGGATCCACTATTTAACCACTTTTCGATTTCGCCATTTAAAGCAAAGTACTAACCAGTCAAGCTTTCTTTTAACTTTGTGAAAAAGAAATAGCCCTCTTCGCTCCATCTGCACATTCATAAAATCTTTACCACAAATAGTCACCAATTCACTGCGAATCTGATTGTCGTTTAATTCTTCTGCAGTTAAAAAATGGATAACCGTATGTAATGCATAATCGGACCCGCTTTGCATTGGTAGTTCAATGATTGTCGAACTTGTACTGTTGACAAAAGTATTCTTGATCACCAAAATTAATTTCTTTCTTATTTTTAGAACCAAAACTAAAACTGTGATCAGCTCAAGTACGCTAGGTGCCGTCTGAGAGAAACGCCAATCTAGGTAAACTTTTTTTTTGAATCCTCCTCATATTTATGTATATGTTGTAAATCTAAATTGAATTCGTGAAAATACGTGGTCCTCTTATGTAAGACCATTTTAATGTAAACTCTCAAGCTCGCAGATAGTCAATGATTAAGTGTTCGTCTCTAGGCCAGTAACTTAGCTTAGGAAACTTTTGTAACGCGAACCCTATTAGTCCATCTTCACTCATAGTTGATCTTAGCCATGTTATCAGTTGTCTTAATATAGAAAATGATTGGTGTTGAGGTCTGTTGCAGTCCAATGGGTAGAAAAATTTTTTAGAAGAATATGATCAGTTAAATATACATCATAATCAAACAAACTAATTGTGTTACAATAATCATATTTTTCTCTTAAGCATTTTTGATTCTATACTTCTAGTTTAGAAATGATCTTTTAACTTATTACAGCTGAATAATAATGCAAAAGCACCGAATATTTTAATTAAATTTGCAATCCAAAAAAATAGTTTGAATTCTACGAAATCAAGTTTATTCTAGATATTATATTAACCATTGGGGTTTTAATTCTCATTATAATGCCTAGTTTGGCTGTACAGCATTTAAGTATTTCAATGGTTAAAAACAATTGAATCACTATTTGTTCGAAACCTCAAATATTGTATTCAGGCGGTCAAAAGTTGGTTGGTACATACTTTGTGAAACAAATTATTCGTTTTACATTCTAATAAATTCCACCAAAGAGCGAATCATAGCATAGTAGTATTATACAAATACTTATATGCATATACCTATAAAAATTTTAATTATGCAATATTTTCATTTAGAAATATTATATATTATAGTATCTCTAACATATCCACTAATCTTTTTTCATCTCTATAACTATTAAATCTTCAGAAATTTTGAAACTCTACACGTCAGAAAATAAAGAAAACATTTTTCCAACTTATAAATGCTTGCTATTCAGAGTATACGAGGTCAGACAATTAAGTAATGCGACCAAATTAAAAAATCGAGTATATTTAAAAATTAAAGTACATCGCTGCGATTCCCTCCAAAGTAGTCCTCTTCTGCATCTATACATTTATTTCAATGAGTTTTCCAGTTTTGGTAATAATTCTCTTATGAGACCTCTCCGAGTAATTTCGTCACAGACACTGAACGCACTGTGACAGGGACCATTGTTGTGATACAGAATCGAAGTCTTTGCAATCTCTGAAGGCAGTCTGATCACCCTTTTTCGTAATTTTTCGAGCATACTGCGGTAGAATACTTGATTTACGGTTTATCCAGGTAGTACAAGCTCTTTGTGAACCACCCCTTTGCTGTCGAAGAAGCAACTGAACATGGGTTTCACTTTGGACTTGCTCATTATCGCCTTCTTTGGCTTTGGCGCTCCAGGAGAGAGCCACTGTTGGCTTTGTCGTTTAGTTTCAGGGTTCTATTGAAAAAACCAAGTTTCATCACCAGTAATAGCTCGATCGAGAAGAATAGGATCACTTTGAACCTGCTCGAGATAACCTTGAGCTATGTTCATTCGGTGAGCGTTTGGTTCATCTGAAAGATTCTTCAGTATCATCTTCGCGTACAGCTTTTTCATGGCGACCTCTTCGGTTAAAATCATTCTAACTGTTTCCCGCTTAATATTTGATTCATCAGGCAACATTTGAATGGTTAGTCGCCGGTCTTGACGAACAAGGGTGCGGACGCGCTGCTCATGTACGTCCTGTCGCACTTGACGCTCCCACGGCCTTTTTTAAAATCGTCATACCACCGAAGCACCTGACTATGACTCAGGACATCACTACCATACACTTTATGGCACTTTTTTAAAAGTTTCTGTCGCAGTTTAGCCGAGTTTCGCACAAACTTTTATCTCGCACTAAATGACGTTGCTCTAAATTTCTCTGTTCCATTTTCGTGACATGCACTACTCGCTCTTTGTTATAAAACACTAAACAGCTGGCGAAGAAATGATCGTACAAGGCTCGTCAAGGTCTCAATCGAGACAGTAGGTATCTACTATTACGGTGGTGGAGTTACAGGTTTGCAGTGTTAACACCGGCCGAAAAATAAAATCGGTTGCATTCCTTAATTGTCTGATTGCGTAAACAACCACCAATATCAGGACTACGATATTCTGATTAAGTGTTATCTCCATCAAATTAAGCCTATAAGACTTCTCAGCCGAAGCAGCATCTGTTTCGCGCTTGGATGTATTATAGATGGGGTATTATGTGAACCTTTGTGTCTTTTATACATCTTTTTGCAGTCGATTTTTTCAGTTACAACATCGATAAGCTTTTTTCTTCTGTGATTTTTCTTTCAATATTAATTATATTTTACAATGATTGCTGTATTTTAGTCCATAATATTGGCTTTTTAACAATTGAAGTACATAGATAAGTGAATATAGTTGATTTATAAAGTACGAATATTTTAATATAATACGTTTGTCAATTCATGGGAACTGGTAATCGTATCACGTGGTGTTTCTAATTATAATTTATTATTATATTATTATAATTACACTTATGAATTAAACACTTATTTTTGATATTATTGTATTTAATTTTCGTGATATTTTCAACGTTCATTTTTGTATACTCTAATTTTAAAATCACGACATTCATATGATTTGGTGGTATTTAAATTAGGTGGTGTAATAAAGTACCATATTAAAATAATAGTAAAATTTTTTAAAAAACTTATCATTTCAGATTGTTTGTTTGGCCATTTCATTTATTTAACCTTCATTTCTACTTGTATAGTTTGACTGTTAACATTTATATTTTTCTTTATATTTTAATTTCCAAATGAAATATATCAATGTGTATGCCATATATATATTACATATATATTACACATATATATTACACATATAATTTTATATTTATTGATAGATTTAATATTTCAACATTTAATAATAGTAATTAAATGCGTTAGATTGGACAGCAAAAGATGAAGATAATGAAGACATTAGCGTTTGGGAGGATAACTGGGATGATGATGATGTAGAAGATGATTTCAACAAACAATTAAGGTAGCTATATTTTAGATTTATTATATAACTTTTGCTTCTGAAATAAAGAAAGGTATAAATTTATAAAATTACTGAATTTTTCAAAAAATGGAATCTAATAAGTGCGACAATATGATTTTTCTTCATTGGTAAATAAAAGAATGCATCAAGAAAATATTATTGGTAAGTATTGGAATAAAAGTAGAACAAATTTTTCAGAAAATTATGTATTATGAAAATTTGAGAAGCAATGATTTAGTTAAATATTTAATTAAATATTCGAAATTTTCATTTTTATTTATTAGATGTACAACTTTGCTTCCGCCGTTTTACAATAGATGGCTGTAGTGGTAAGTGGTAGTCGAAATAAGTAGATCGTAGATGTTATACAATAAGCTTAGGTATTTTTAAACATAACGCCACCGAAATATTAGTTGATTTGTGTCTGTATCTTAAAGTTCTCGATTCTTAGGTTCGGTTATGAGATAAATTCTTATCATTTGCGGGAGGTTTTAATTTTCTGTTTCGATATGAAGAAATTTGCGGCTGAGACTCATCGAATGCTCCCGAATACACATGGTGTGGCCGGTATCAGTGAAAGAACGTGCCGAGAGTGATTTCAAGGCTTTAAGAATGATGATTTTTACGTCGAAGCCAGCATGACGGTGGAAGAGAAAATGTTTTCGAAGATGCAGAATTGGAGGAATTACCAGAACAAGGCTTGTGTCAAATACAACAAGAATTGACAGGATCATTGGGAGTGATACAACAAGCCATTTCAAAACGTCTGACAGTCATGGAAATGATTCAGAAACAAGAAAATTGGGTGCCGTACGACTTGATGCCGCAAGATGTTTATTTGCTTGTAAACAGCTGCTTGCAAGATAAAGACGGAAGGGATTTTTGCATCACAATGTGACTGTAGTCGAAACGTAGATTCATTACGATTATCGTAAGCACAGAAAATTATGGAAATATGGCGGCCATGCGTTCACGGCGACGGCTAAAAGTGATAAATTCACGATTCCAAATCATGTCTCAGTGTTTGGCGAGGCCAGCTCGGCGTAGTGTATTATCAGTTATTACAACCGACTAAAACAATCACAGGCCATCATTATCGAACGGAAATAATGCATTTGAGCCGAGCATTGAAAGACAAACGACCGCAATACAACGATAGATGTAAAAATGTGATTCTACAGCATGACAATGCTCGACTCTATATACTAATGATGTAAACTAATGATACATACTAATGATTTGTTATAATTAATTGACATTTTTATAAACTATAAAGATATTTATAAAATTCATTTCAGTTTGTTATATCAGGTATGTGAATAAGTCTTTCCCGTTTTTTTTTTCAAATTTTGAGCCTTTATTGTGAAAAAATGGTTACAAATAAATTATTGAAGGTATTGGCCATCGCTAGCTACAACTTTTTCCCATCTTTCTGGCAACATACGAATCCCGTTGCGAAAAAATTCGAATTCGAAAATGCTCGGGAGGATTTGTAATATGTAAAGTGAAGTAATTAAACAATTACGAACCTCTGAAAATATTGACGCTGAAAATTCGATATGCAATGAAGACGATGCAGGTCCGTAATTCCTTCTTTGACTGAGCTAAATTGACTTTTTACTTTTATGTAGTTCACTCCGATCACGAGCAACATATAAAAATGTGAATATGTTTACTTCTTTTTTAGATGTTTTCTAGTATTTATGCACCAGATTTGCGTAATTTTCGACAGTAAATTACCAAAATATATCTATACCACTATTATTATGTGGTGTAGCAACGCTATGAAATCGAATTTGAAGATTAGGATAGAAAATTCTATACAGTGTAATCCAAATTCCAATGAAAATAGATTCTTATACAAAAACACTTCTTATTATCACCTATGTAATCAAAAAGTATTGTGCGCCTTGATCCATAGTATGATGGTACCATTAAAATTTGTTGGATAAATATGAGCTGTAATTAGGTTTTACCAGCAGTCAAGCACATTCTCAAGAGTGACTATTTATCGGTATAGCGAAAGTGAGAATTGTTTTCCTTGTAAGTGAATGTATTTGACTGCCTGACTAATTTATGCTTATTTGAACGACTTAAGAAATTTAATATCAGGTATGTGAATAAGTCTTTCCCGTTTTTTTTTTTCAAATTTTGAGCCTTTATTGTGAAAAAATGGTTACAAATGAATTATTGAAAGTATTGGCCATCGCTAGCTACAACTTTTTCCCATCTTTCTGGCAACATACAAATCCCGTTGCGAAAAAATTCGACCGGTTTGGCCTCTATCCAGTCATCCACCCATTTTTTGGCTTCCTCGTAGGAATGGAAGTGCTGGTCAGCCAGGCCATGCGTCATCGATCTGAAGAGATGGTAATCAGACGGAGCAACGTCTGGACTATACGGCGGGTGGGGTAGGACTTCCTATTTGAGCGTTTCTAAGTATGTTTTCACCGACGGTGCAACATGTGGGCGAGCATTGTCATGTTGCAAAATAACTTTGTCGTGCCTGTCGGAGTATTGTGGCCGTTTTTCTCGCAGTGCGCGGCTCAAACGCATCAATTGTCGTCGATAGACCTCGCCTGTGATCCTTTCATTCGGTTTCAGAAGCTCATAGTAAACCACACCTAGCTGGTCCCATCATATACAGAGCATGAGCTTGGCGCCATGAATATTTGGCTTGGCCGTCGATGATGATGCATGGCCGGGTAGTCCCCATGATTTTCTTCGCTTCGGATTATCGTAACGTATCCACTTTTCATCGCCAGTCACGATACGATGCATAAAACCCTTTCTTTTATGTCGCTGAAGCAGCTGTTCGCAAGTGAAAAAACGCCGTTCGACGTCTCTCAGCTTCAGTTCGTACGGCACCTAATTTCCTTGCTTTTGGATCATTCCCATGGCTTTCAAACGCTTGGAAATGGTTGTTCGGTCAACTCCCAATGCTTCAGCAAGTTCTTCTTCATCATATACAGAGCATGAGCTTGGCGCCATGAATATTTGGCTTGGCCGTCGATGATGATGCATGGCCGGGTAGTCCCCATGATTTTCTTCGCTTCGGATTATCCGAACGTATCCACTTTTCATCGCCAGTCACGATACGATGCATAAAACCCTTTCTTTTATGTCGCTGAAGCAGCTGTTCGCAAGTGAAAAAACGCCGTTCGACGTCTCTCAGCTTCAGTTCGTACGGCACCCAATTTCCTTGCTTTTGGATCATTCCCATGGCTTTCAAACGCTTGGAAATGGTTGTTCGGTCAACTCCCAATGCTTCAGCAAGTTCTTCTTGCGTTTGACAAGAATCTTCATCAAGCAAAGTCGACAAATTCTCGATCTTCAAAGATTTGCGGCCGCCCGGAACGCTCCTTGTCTTCCACGTCGAAATCACCGCTTTTGAAGCGTCGAAACCATCCGCGAACACTTGAATCATCGACACAACCTTCTCCATAAGCCTCCTGAAGCAATCGATGCGTCTCGGCAGCAGATTTCTTCAAATTGAACCAATAAAGTGAAACTTCTCGCAAATGACGTCGACTCGGCTCAAATTTCGACATTTTCACGATATCAAAAATTTATGATGCGAAAAAATTTTAACTAATGTGTTAGTATGGAATTGTTGACATATGAATAAGCTTTGATTATGACATATGTAACCATTGAATACTCGCACAGTATTGGTGGCGCCATCTCTTACAAAAAACGGGAAAGACTTATTCACACTCCTAATAATATTTATCAGGAATATAAAAGTTTAGCATGAAAATCTGAAAATTAAGTGCGTCCGCGCACGCGTGAGAACAAGAGAGAACAAGAGAGAGAGAGAGAAGAACAAGAGAGAGAGGAGGGGAGACAGTGATAGAAAGAAATCAAACGGGGAAACAAGGAAGAGGCGGAAAAAAGACACAGAATAACTCTTACACATATGCATACATAGCGCCTGAGTGTGTAGAAAGTATGAACATCCGAGACACTGTCAACTGTATATTGTACTACGAACTCAGATCAATTCGCTTTAACTATTAGTGGTTTAATACGTTACCAAGATTTTGTCAATATACAACGTTTGTTGTTTCAAGATTTCGGGTCTACCATTGTCAAATCTACGGTATGGCTCAAGCTACTAGAGATTCAACAGAGCTATAGATTGCTCTTTCGAGACTTCGGATTGGCATAGTTTCGGAATGGACTGTTGGGATCTGATTGAAAGAGTAAATATAGTTGTGCATCTTCCTTGTATTGCGCGAAGCGGAGCTGTGCGGGGGTAGTTGCTAGGAAATATGGATTATTCTCTCGTGAATTAAAATTTCACGACGCGTTTACTAAATTTCTGTGTACCTCAGGTAACCGTAAAATCAGCTAAACGAGGAAGATTAGCTATCGGCGTGATAGCGAACAGCGAATCTCAAGGCACACTCGACGTGCGTGAAGAACATATAATTGCAAGTCCATGGCGGGAACAAAATTTGATTGAATAACATAATAATAAGCTAAAACTAGGTTTGCCATTTAAACAAAACAAATTTATAACAGAATGTATATTATAATTTACTATCAATTATAATTTTATGTTGATTTAAATTATGTTACAGGGGACTTAGGCGAACGAGCCGAAAGAACACCTGGCCGGGTTAAATAGCGCCGTAGTGCATCAGCTCCGTTTATTGATTTTTGTTGTAAATTCTTTTATATTTTTTATTATTATAATTAAAGACATTTATTAATTAATTATTAGTTTTTTATAATAAATTTTTTTTATTAAAGTTCAATTATTTTTGTAATAAATCGTAATCTCAGTCTTAAAGGAATAAAGAAGGGGCTTACGATGAGAACGTATGAGGATGGATTAAAAAGCCTCCTATTGCTCAGGCACGGGAGGTACAACTAATTAAGGTAACATCATGGGTGATCCAGCAAAATAAGGCAAGAC
The DNA here is from genome assembly GCA_018907035.1 of Sycobia sp. Sy_11. Lineage (NCBI taxonomy): Eukaryota > Metazoa > Arthropoda > Insecta > Hymenoptera > Epichrysomallidae > Sycobia > Sycobia sp. Sy_11. The sequence continues at coordinate 2,935,077 of JACCIC010000004.1, forward strand.
CATAGGCGGACCAGCCAACTAAGGTAAGAATTGTAGCGGTCCAGTCAGCTAAGGTAGGACTATCGACGGCCCAGCTAACAAAATCAAGACAGTGGATTATTTGCCCCAACTGAATTTTTTTAAAATGTCGGTCAGAGGAACTTACAACAAATATTCAAATTGTTGCCCATTAACAGTTTTGCAATATGCTAACCGATTATAAAAGACTGCAATAACATTTTGCAAGATTTGCTGAGGTATCAAGTCTATTTCATCAGTGATTCTTTCCCGTAATTTATCGAAGTCACGTGGTTTTATAACATAAACTTTATCCTTCAAGTATCCTCAAGGGAAACAATCAAGAGGCGTTAGGTTTAGAAACCGAGGAGGCCATTCAATTGTACCTCTCCGCCCAATCCATCTATCATTGAAGTATTGCATCTAAATATCGGTGAACATGAATACCGTAGTGTGCAGGACTACCATCCTGTTGGAAATAAATTTCATCCAGATTTCTACCCGTTAATTTCCGTATAGTAGATATAATTTGGTTTCGAAGCATGTTTTCATACGTTGCAACATTTAAATTACCTTGAATAAAGAAAGGATCAAGTATTCTTCCATTAAATATGCCAGCCCAAACATTTACTTTTTCAAGATGTTACGTGTGGTTCGCTCTCATCCAATATAATTGATACTACTCCAGTATCAAGAATTATGTCTGTTCACTGTTCCGCTTAACTCAAACGTGGCTTCATCAGAGTAAACAATGTTATTAAGCAGTAAAAGATTATTAGATATCATTTGCATCATTACATCAACAAACTCTACCCTTCTATCAAAATCATTTATTAAAATACAGTAATTAAAATTACTGTACCAACGTTGATTTGAAAGGATGCCATTTTTTCAATTTCAAAATGTTGTGCACAGATGCAGCTCCCTTTTCATGCTGTTGTGCAGAATGTTTGATACTGCAATGCGAGGTCTTCAATAAATGATTGTAATACGTCTAAGCTCTTTTGATCATTAGACAATATTTTGGATCTACCACATTTAAGACGATCTTTAACACCACCTGTCTCTTCAAAACATCTAATTATACGAATTACGGTAATTTTTCAAATAGGGTTGTTTTCTTCAACTTTGAATGTTTTATTGAATAAACGCTGTACCTGTTTGTAACTTTTCACTTGATTACCCCACCCTCGTATCACCAGCAAAGATATTCTTTCTCGTTCAGTAAGATGTGTTATTCTTCACTGCGATTAAAACTACAATTATTGAAAATGTACAATTTTCTAAATTTCGAAGTAAGAGTACTTTACTTTACTCTTGAAAACAGAAGATTAAATAGGAGTAAACAATTATTATTAATACATAAATGAACTGATTCCTAAAAAGAATAGTAAGCAAAACCTCTAAGATACAAGTAACGATCCTGAAATTGCTATGAATCATGCGTAGAAACTCGCAACTCTTACAAAAAAGATTGCAATAAGAACTGTTCTTGTAAAAGCGTTAGATTTTTTTCTTTGAAATTAATAGCCCCTACGTATCCTATAATTTCCAACGAGATGAATGTGATCCTAGCCAAACCAGAATGACTTTTGAGTGAAACCAACAATGGACCCGAATGTAAGTTCGAATGAATTCTAGACATAAGTTTGGCTCATAATGTTGCACCACAGAGTTCCAACTTTGGTAGACTTACAACTTTAAATAAACCTATCTTAGAGTTAGCAATGTTCAACCGTGGTGCACATCTACCACTTAGAATAAACACCAAGACTGCAGCTGAGAAAGTACGCTCAAAAGCATCAGAAAACCTAAAAAAATGCCAAGATTCAGACTTGTTCATTGAAACGAGGTTATCTCCTAGACAGTATGGCTTCAGGAGAGGCCGTTCCACTGAGGACGCCATTGTTCAGTTGCGTAAGTCTGTGAGTGAATCAAGTAGAAAATATGTTGTGGCAATCTTCCTGGACATAAAGAGCGCCCTTGACAATGTCTGGTGGCCCGCTGTGCTAACAGCATTGAAAAGCAAAGCATGCCCCAGGAGTCTCTAGAAACTGATAAAAGATTACCTGACGGGCTGTCGAGTCCTCATGCGAGATGGCTTTGAGGAAGTACAACTTGGGGTCAGTAAGGGATGCCCGCAGGGATCCGTACTGGACCCAACTCTGTAGAACCTAGTTCTAGCTCCCCTTCTTTGGCAGCTCTCAAGACTAGGGTGTGAAATCATTGCGTATGCAGACGACATCGCACTCCTAGTGGAGGGAGACTCGCGCAGGGAGACTGAAAGAAATGACCAGAGTTACATTGAAGAAGTGGAATCCTGGTGTCGCCTCAATAAAATGAGGCTGGCCTCTCAAAAGTGTGGAATGTTGATTTTGAGAGGTCACCTTCACCCGAAAGTCTCCCCCCCCCCCCCGAATTACGGTCGGCAACTTGAGAGTGAAGAGAATAGACAAAAAAAACCTTGGAATCAACTTCGGCGAACATTTTACAATCGGTTGCCATTTGAAAGCGGTACAGTCCAAATGTGTGGACTTGTTTAACAGGATTGGACGCCTGGCAAGATGGGAATGGGGTCTTAAATTTAAGGCGCTTAGTACTATCTATACCGGGCTGCTCATACCAGTCGCTATTTATGCAGCAGCAGAATGGCACGATTTGATGTGTGTAGAACAGCAACGCAAGTTGGCAAGTACTTAAAGACACTCGCTCATTAGAGTCACCGGCGCGTATAGAACCACCTCAACAGACGCCCTAGCACTGATAGCGGGAAAACTCCCCATCATGCTAGAATGCAGGCGTAGAGCGGAATTATGCGCGAACCGTAAAAATGCAGCGTCACCTGAGGACCAACGTCGTGCCGCGAGAGAGATATCTGAAAGATATCTCGATGACTGGCAGGAAATATGGAATAACTCGACAAAAGGTAGGCTGATATATTCCTACTTACCTAATGTCAAAGATAGGATTAAGGCAGTTAATCCAGTTTCTCACTGGGCATGGAGACTTTAAGTAATATCTCCCTCGCTTTCATCTAAGAGAGAGAGCGATACATGCACATGTGGAGAGCTGGACACATCAGAGTACGTGCTGACCGTCTGTCCGAAATATGAGGAAATTAGGATCAGGTTCCAAAGAGAAAATAATACCTCTCTTGAGGTCAGAGCTCTATCGAGCCATGTAAATTATAAAGCTTTTGAAAAACTAGCCAAAGAGCTCCTTCAAACAAAGGAGTCTCTTGAAGCAATAGAGCATCTGCTCGAAGCAGATGTAATAGAGGAACCTGAATAGGTAGGTAGGGAATGTATCAGTTGCTACGGACAATAAACACAAAAAAGGATCATATATGAATAACATAAATTTATACATAAAGCATATACACAAATATAGTGGACTGGCGCCATACACCGGTTCACAAAACTGTCAATAAAGATACCGAAAAAAAATTAAAATGGCAATATATTTATACATATACAAAACTAAATTTCTATATTCTATATTCCTAAATAAGCAGACCAGCACCATACACTGGTCTGCACATTGTAAATACACAATTAGCAATCATGAAAAGCCAGCCTTTACACTGGTAACCAACTCTAGTCTGAAAAAACACGGTGCAATAAAAGTGGTTCGGAACCCACTATAAACTGTAGGTCCACAAAAGTCGCAATGATGTACAGATCTGCACCGATAGAAAAGATCAGCAAAAATACAAAGCTCTGGAGCACAACCGGCCGATAAAGCGAAAGCTAGGTGCGGCCGGGAATGTTTATGTGCAACACAGCATATCTGAGTGACCTTTGTTTTTTTTTATGTACAGATCTACAAGTGGTTCGGAACCCACTATAAACTGTAACTCCACAAAAGTCGCATTGATGTACAGATCTACAACTAAAAGAAAAGTTCAGTAAAAATTAAAAGTTTTGGAGCACAACCGGCCGATAAAGCGAAAGCTAGGTGCAGCCGGGAATGTTTATGTGTAACAAAGCATAACTAAGCGACCTTTGTTTTTTTATGTACAGATTTCAACACTGCAGACCATCAGGCAGGACCTGATCAATATATACAACTTGTGCTTGAGATTTTCGGTCTTCCCTAACGAGTGGACAGTTGGCCAAGTGGTCAGAATTAGAAAAGGGGAAGATAAAAAGCCTGAGAACCCTGCATCCTACAGGCCCATTTGTCTATTTCCAATACTAGGTAAAGCCCTCGAAGCTCTAATACTGAACAAACTAAATAAGATAATAGAAACACAATTATCTCCAAGACAAATCGGCTTTAGGAGAGGGTGAGCCACAGAGGACGCCATAGTTCAGCTGCGTAAGTCTGTGAGTGAATCGTGCAGCAAAATATGTTGTAGCAATTTTCTTGGACATAAAGGGCACCTTCGACAACGTGTGGTGGCCCATTGTACTGACAGCATTGAAAAGCAAAGCATGTCCCAGGGGTCTCTAGAAGTTGACAAGAGATTACCTGAAGGGCCATGGAATCCTCATACGCGATGACTTTGAGGAAGTACAACTTGAGGTCAATATGGGATGCCCGCACGGATCCGTATTGCCCCAACTCTGTTGAACCTTATTCTTGATCTTCTTTGGAAGCTCTTCAGACTAGGGTGTGAGGTCATCGCTTATGCCGATGACATTGTCCTCTTGGTAGAGGAATACTCGCGTAGCGAGATGGAAAGTATAGGCCAGAGTTATATTGAAAAAGTGAAAACCTGGTATCGCCTCAATAAAATGAGATTGACCTCTCAAAAGTATGGAATGTTGTTACTGAGAGGCCACCTTCGCCCGAAAGTCCCCCCGTTTATAAAGATCGGCGATATAAGGATAAAGAGTTTAGAAAGCGTGAGATACCTTGGAATCCACTTCGACGAACATCTAAAAATCGGTTACCATTTGAAAGCGGTACAGTCCAAATATGTAGATTTATTTAACAAGATCGAACACCTGGCAAGATCGGAATGAGGCCTTAAATTTAAGGCGCTTAGTACTATCTATACCGAGCTGTTCACACCTATCGCTGTGCACGAAGCGGCAGGTGGGCACGATTTGATATGTGTTGAATAGCAAGGACCACGCTGTCCCGATGGTTAATCCAATTTCTCACTAGGCATGGAGACTTTTGGTCTTAACTCTCTCGCTTCCATCTGAGAGAAAGAGAGAGAGAGCACGCGAGCGATACATGCACATGTGGGAAGGTGGATGTACCAGAACACATCCTGGAGGTCTGTCTCAAATGCAAAGAAATTAGAATCATGTTCCAAAGCAGAAATAAAACCTCTATTGAGGTAATAGCTCTATTGAGCCAGGAAAACTATGCAGCGTTCGAAACACTAGCGAAGGAAGTACTCCAGACCAAGGAGTTAGTTGAAACGTTAGAAAATGCTTTGTTCGAAGAAGTAATAGAGGGACCTGCATAGGTAGGTAGGGAACAATTGGCAGTCAGAAATTTTACGAAAATAAGATAATCTAAGCATATATCTTGGCAATTTATACAGAAATATACATATTTATTATTTTTTTAAAATAAGTAGTCCAGCGCCATACACTGGTCTACAAACATATAAATATATAACCGCAATAAGCAAATAATAAGCCTATACACTGGTTAAGAACTCTAGTCTGGATGAAATAATATCCCATAAGCAGTGGTTCGGAACCCACTATGAACTCGAGGTACAACAAAAATTGCAATGATGTACTGAACTGTAACTAATAGAAAAGGTACCCAATTAATGAAAAGTTTTGGAGCACAACCGGCCGATAAAGTGAAAGCTAGTTGCGGCCGGAAACATTTATGTGTAATAAAACATAACTGAGCGATCTTTGTTTTTTTTGTTGTTTTTATGTACAGATCTAATGGGACGAGGTCCCTAAGGAAATGCCCGGCTCCAAAAAGGAGACTATTGAGAGAGTTTGCTTGTTCACAGCCACTTGGAGGAAAGCGTGCAATGCTGCTTTGAAGCTGCTTTACCTTCATTGATTAAATGCTGAAATTTAATAATAGTAAAAATAATTTTACCTTTTTATGAGACGGGTGCGATGAATGAATTATTACCAACTTAGTTGAGGACAAGTTCTAAGCAGGAGGTTGAATACTTCCGAGGCTTATAATAGGATCATTTAGCCATGCATTGGTTGACAATTATTCAGATAGTCCGTTATTATATAAATCTAATTTGAAATAACTATGTTTCATAAATAACTCCGATTAGGAACTGAGTTGGTAGTTACGCTCACGAAATTTATTCCAGTTATTCCAATAAGCTTCTAACACAGTGCTCTGTGACTGATAATCCTCAACGGTCACAGTTGCAGCAGCTTTCTGCTTAAACGTATTATATTTGAAATTCGACAATAAATCTAAGCACCGTCTTTGGCTCGTAAGCATATCTTCGGTAATCTTTTCAGCCATAATATTATTAGTCTATGCTCCTTCAAATTGGACAATATATTGTGCGTGTTGAATTATGTACAGGAAAAAGATAGCCAGGTCGAATGTGTATAGTGTAAAGCTATATCTATTAGTATATGCTCCTGAAATTGAGCGATATACTGTACATTGATAGCAAGAATCTACCTCGAATGACCAAAAAATGGCTGTGCCAATTCGTTGTTTCGAAGTTTATAAGTCAATAAAGACTTCAACAGTTTCCAAGAACTATATTGGTAAGCTAAAACGACTTCTCCAAGTCTATAGTTCGATATGCTCACAAGCAAGTAAAATAAGTCTATTTAACAGCAGTATAAAAGAACTCGAGCGTGAAGTTGACTGCAAAATCGAGCGTCGGTTCGATAATAGATCGTTATAGTTATCAGTATCCAAACTTGATTGCAGGTAGAAAACTAAACTATAGAAGGCCAGTCCTTATTCGTAGTAGTAGAACTGATATTGGCACTTGACTGCCAATTCACAAGCATATAAGACTTCAAAATTGCTTTTATAATACAAGTGGCGCAAACAATCTTAAAATATTAAAGCACAGAAATCTGAATTCTTATTTATAAAATATATAAATAATTTATCGAACTTCAACAAGTATTAGTACTATATTTTTTCAATTGACTGTAATCAAAACAGTTTTAATAGATATATTTCTAATATTTTTCGTAATGTTGAAAATGTTGCACATCATGAAAATTGTTTATATGACCGGCATGTCGATGTAAGTTATGCTTTACGCTCGGAGTTGAAAGCTCCGATAATTGACTATCCGTATCGTACTACTTTGAATTCGTGTCAATTTATCTTATATTATTGTGAAATTCATTATTTAGAAAACTATTTATTACTTTTATGGGAAAAAGTACAATATGATTAACCAATATACTTATTTTTATGCAAAATGAAATCAGTGGTAAAAAAAGAATAGCATGGTTTTTTATGAGTTTATTGAGCAATGTTAAAGCAACATATGTGATACAAACTGTGGAAATTCGAACTTTATTGCATTGGGCTTTTCTTTTACTATTGAAACTTAATGAACGAAAACAGTTGACCAATATAACATTCCGATAGAATACTCTTGGATCGAGATAGCAATATAAATAAAACACGAAAGACAAGGTACGTGTGAGTAGAGTAAAGGCACAGGGAATCGAGATAAGGGAGCTCTGAAATAAAAGTGACTAAAGAAAAGGAAAAGAAAAAGAGAGAATATGCATGGAGTACTTGACCATTTCCCTTAAATAGAACGTTTGATCTGTCAGTGCAATAGACCAATGTGTCCTTCAACTGAAACACTTGAAAGAAATTTAACTTTGAATATGGCCCTTGCACAAGTTAAAATATGGACTGATTCCTCCTCTTTACTGATCTTCTACTCGAGTATCCCGTAAAGATAAAAGATGCTATCTGAAGTTAGTGAGAGAACAGAATAAATATTTGATTATGATGGATAAATATGAATGGAACCAAAATAAAAATATATCGAAGTATAGTTCTTTGCCTAAAGTAATTAAAATTTCTAAAATATCTAAGCAATTGAAGGTTAATTTTTATTTTTTAATCTTGCAGATCGGAATTTCTACCGAACCACGTCGTTCATATGTACCGTTAAAACGAAAATTAACCCGGCACAAAAAGGAATAAATCTTATTAACACTTACACTTTCTATTTCGATGTTTAATGCAATATTAAAACTCTATATACATGTACAAATAAAATACAGTTGAAAATACCATACATGTGTCAGCAAAAAAATCGATACTTCATAACTTGTTAAGAGAATATATCAGGATGAGGTGTAAAGTATCCGGTCTGATGTACAAAGCTACTTTTTTCGGCTTTTTGCATTATTTCTCAATATTATCTCTATCAAGATTAATACACTTTTCATAACGATGCTCTAATGCAGTTAAACTATTTGTATAATCCGATTTGTCAAGCCCCTCAAAATACTCATTTACGCATCGATAACTTCATCGTTTCTTTCTAATTCTTTACTTTCAAGTCAATTTTTTAAATTATGAATCAAATGATAGTCATTGGGAGCTAAATCTGGTAAATATGGTGGATGGGTAAGGAATATGAATTCAAATTTGGTGATTTTAATCATCACAACAACCGACATATGGACCGATGTATTATCGTGATGAATAATATGGTTAAAAAAATGTCAATTAAAATCAAATTTTTACACATATATTTATTACATATATATTTATAGTATTTATAGTTATAGTAATTTATAGTAATTATATATATAATTATAGTTAGTACATACTTTTATATGCAATATGCATATAATATATATATATATAATATATTAAGTGTAAGATTAGTCACTTACATATAGTTTATGATTACAAAAATGACTACTTAATAAGTTCAAATACTGCTGTTTCATTTTACATTTTGTTCAAAAAATATTTATAGAAATTAAATCAATATTTATTAAAATAAAGAATCTATATAAATTTGAAACAAATATTTGGTTTTCATAAATCAAAAAAAATTTACTGTATTTAAATAAATAGTTAAGTAGTGTCATATGGATAAGACATTTATTTAATTTCAAACACATTTATTTAAAAATTTAATATTTTTTTCATTACAAATGAAGTGTTATCTAGGGAAAAATAGAGAAATTTATATACTATAAAGCATCAGATGAATAAAAAATATCAATTTGTAAAAAAATGTGAATATATACAGAATATAAAATGTATTACTCTGAAACTTATCATATATTTTACGAATAATACTACTTCCGTAATTTCTTAAAAAAGAGTACGTATACTAATCATACACTGGTATCGAGGAAGTGAGAGACTGCAAGCACAATAACAAGACCTCCCGCTGGCTTCATGTATGTGGGCCTTACACGCAACGACACTTTAAAATGCTATGCTAGTGTTCATAGCCGTCTCTACAACATGCTATTCAACTAGAACGTTTCAAACTATCGCCGCTCTGTGATCAATTCGAGTATAACCTTCTGCTTTGTAATTTGATAGGATTTTAGTCATACTCTAGACTGTGACATGGTCAGAAATGAACTACCTAGTTTCTGCCAAATTTCCCAGACAATTTTCTCATGTTAAGTGAGTGGAGTGTGTGCACATGGTCTATTGTGATTTTAGCCTTACTATTTACACTCTCACAAGTATCAGACCTACCCTCACCACCGGTTATTTCGATTTGTATGTACGATCGTGTGTTCATTTCCGTGCTCTGATATATATAAGAGCAATAATATTTTGTAAATATTATATACTAAAATATGTAAAGAAGTTGGATAAATTCCAATAATTACCGTTACATCTCTGATTCATATTTATTTATATATACTAAATCTTTTTTACGTTACTTATTTCTTTATTAAATTAAAAGTTTTATTCTAAAATTTGCAAAATTATATTGTGGCTTTTTATGTAAAAGTTTATAAATATGTTTTTTTCCGAAATATGAGGTTTTATTCTAAAAACATGGTTACATATCCTTTATTCAAAGTATCGTCCATCGGAAGCTAAAACTTTTCCTATCTTTTTCGCAATTTATCAATTGCGGATCAAAAAACTTTCTCATCTTTGTAGTTCAAAAACGTATTAAGCTAATTTTGATGCCCTCTACTGAACTGAAGAGTAATCCCGTAACAGCGTTCTCCATTGATGATGCAGAAGATCGATGAGCGTTCTGATCGAAACAGATGGTGCCAATTTAGACTATAAGATAGGTGAGGACGAATTTTCCATCGACTATTCTTCAAAGAGTTTTTAAGCGATATCGCAACATGTCAAATGTTATTATGATGAAAAATGACGGACTCATGCCAGGTCTCATATTCTGGCCGTTTTTTCTGTAATGCTCGCATCAAATGAATAATTTGGATCGATAGAATAGATAGAATAGTCCTTTGATGATTTAACCACTCGGAAGCAGTTCGTAATATGCAACACCATTGTGATCCCACCATATGCAGAGCATGACCTTATTTACTTGAATATTTTGTTTTTGCGTCGATTGGCGGGCTCACCGGGCTTCGTATATAATTTTCTGTCTTTACGGTTATCACAAGAAATCCAGTTCTCATCACTAGTGACAATGTGGTGCAAAACTGATTAGTTTTTATACCACTGCAGCAACATTTTTGACATGCAAAATCACGTCGAACGAAGATTTTGCATGTGTTCCTTTCGGCTTCAATTCGTACAGCACTCAGTTTCAACCTTTTGAATTAATCCCATGCTTTTAGGCGAAATAAAATAGTTTGTTGCGTGACGCCCGATGATTCAGCAAATTCTTCTTGAATCGATACGGATCCTCATTCAGCAAATCATTTAAATCCTCGTCTTCAAAAGTTTTCAGCTATCCGAATCAATTCTTAACTTCAAAATCGCCACTTTTGAACCGCTTGAAATACTCGCGGAATGTCGATTCTCCAAGACCTGCCGCCCCATAAGTTTCCGAAAACAAACGATAGATCTTAGCTACACTTTTCCTTATATTAACGAATACAAGCAGCACTTCCCGCAAATGGGGTTAGATGAACCGTCATGTTCAATTATTACGTATATTTTCATGCGCCCTATTTCCTCTATGAAAAGGTCGTTCTTCTCGATTAACTTCTTCGACCTAAGCTTTAAACAGCAGTCATCCTCTAAACAAAGTGCATTGAATTCAGGAATAGCATGTTGTCTGAGGAAATCTCGATCCGTTGTTATATTTGGCAGAATTTAAGACCCACGTTATCATTTCCTTGAACCACCTCGCTTAGGAACTTCAAACCATCGCGTGTGGCTCTGGTATGGCACTAGCGTACATTTTTTCACTACGGAATAATCACCATACCATGACTAATGCATTGTCGATGGACAATATTAATCCACTTTAAAAACTTCCCAACTTCAGAGTACCAGGTTGCAGTTGGAATAATTCAAGGCACAGCTAATTGGTCTTTGGTAATATTACATCGACGCTATAATGAAAGCACGCAGAACATGCAGCAAAATTCCTTGAAAACACATATTTTCCACAAACATTTAATATCTTCTAAGCTAACTTAATTCTATAATTATATTATCCTTACAGTGACTTCCTTCATTTGAATTATCTTAGTTAATAATGATAGTTGAAATGTCAACTTCATAAAATGAGAGAGAAATGTCCACACTATAGAATTGATCATATAACTATTTTAAATTATTAATATCTTCAATCTTTAGTTATCGTCAACTTTAGTATGAGTTATTAACTGTCCAAATAATAAATATATATTTTTTAGGATGCAGTTGGAGAAACAAAAGGCTCATTGCGATTTTATGAAGGATAATTAATTACATTCTAAATAATCCAGTATTTATATTTTTTTATCTAAAGAAAATGTGAATTGTTTTCCTTAATATATGGCATAACATGTATAATAATATGTTGAATAAAAATGTATAACATTAAATCGTAGAACTTTAATTCTATATTATTTATGAAGTAAATAAGAATTTTGAATTATTATATTACATTCTCAGAAGGTAAGTCTATATATAAAATAATTACATATTTTAAACTAAATTAATAAAAATATGAATAGTTCATAATTCTAAATAAAGAGTTATTAACTATATGTCAACAAAAATGACAAAAACAAAGTAAAGAAGATTTTTATGTAATATTGTAAGGAATAAAATTTCAAAATGGTGAAACTGAAAACATTATAAATCATAAAAATTTTGATGACAAGAAAATAATAAAAATTAATTTGATCACAGAAAGAAGAGAGTGGTTGAAAAAAAATTCTTACATACTCTTGAGAAAAAAATTATATTTTCCCATAATGTTTTTAATTTACCAACTTCATTAGGCTAAAACAATATATTATTATAAATATATTAGAATAAAATTCTTTTTCATAATTTAATTTACTTTTACAAAATATTCCAATTACCGAAAAAAATTTTAAAATAACTTTAATATTAAAATAACATTTTTATATTAAAATAAAAGTTACATCTCAAATTCGATTTTAGTTTATTAATAGAACAGCTCTTTTTTCCAAGATAAACAAATTTCCATTACTTATAAATGGTTTACAAAAGATATGTTGGAATGATGAATAATATATCGAAGTGCTCACATTGACCATTGACCATATTTACATATGTATAAGAAATTTAATTTTGAAAATTAAGTAAAATTTATATATTCTGTATCGGTTGATACATGACTGTAGGCATGTCAATATTTGAAGAATTCTTTTAAATTGTGCTAAATCTTAAGCTCTATGGAAAAATATTGCATAAAAATTATGAATCTACAGGTCAATGTCTTATATTAACTACTAAAAATCTATAAAACTGATGTTCCTATTACGAAACTGTCCCCTGCATTAATGCGCTATCGTATTTGTTATCTAAGAAACTCAATGACATTTAATCAATACATTCAAAATTTAATCCGAACTTGAAGATAAAAAAGTAATTAGATTTAGTTAATACAATTAAAAATACAAGTATACTTTCTAATTCTAGACTTCTTTCATTTGACGCAAAGATTTATTTCAATCCGTTCTGATTGATAAATTACTTAATACTATTGCAAACATGTTACACAATAATATGGTTTGAAAGAGTTCAGTTAAATTAAAAATTTTAGAATTATTAAATGTTTGCTTAAGTCAAAGTTATTTTAAATTTGATAAAAAATATTAACTTGTTGTTAATTTATTAATAGCTTTTTAATGTACTTTAAATACTAATTTTTAACTTCGCATACTCCTGCTCTCTAGATAATTTGTTTTATAATAAAAAAATAATTGTATTTATATTTAATGCCAACGTTTCGGATCACTTTATTGTATTTTTGCCCCTTCTGAAGGTAAAACTGTAATAATTATTAATAATGAATAGTCTTATAAATAACAATAACTAAATACAGAGAATTTCTAATATTTATAAATCATTTACAAGTTTACATATAAATAGCCGTGTGAAAGAACTATTAGTCCATTATGGAGAGTGAATGGACTCTCTACTGGATATTATAATATCGGTACATAAGCAACAAATGTGCATAAATAGTAATAGACATCTAGACACGACTATAACACTTAGGAAAACAAGTAAGATAGCAATAACTATACAGAATATGAAAATATTAAAAATTTCATAATATTTTTAATAATTGAATATAATATATCACATTTTTACATTCTATTTTTTAATTATTTGTATCATTTGCTTATTTAAATATATGGAAGCAAATACCCATACAATTGATTTTGATAATCAAAAGATCATAGATTTCTTTTCTGAAATGAAACACATTCATAATAAAAAAACTAATTTCAATAGCTAATATGATACAAATAAATTCAAACTAAAATATAAAAATGTTATATCCGATATTCAATTCCATGAAATACATTACCAAGTGCTCTGAAAAGATCGTAGGTTGATACATGGATAGCGTTACTATAATTAAATCCATATGATTAAGTTGGTATGAACCTTCAAAAGCTACGTGTATAAATTAAACAGCTGTCGAACAGTTGATTCGTGAGATATAGTATTGTAAGTAAAGCAACTTTCAAAAATAGATAAAAAAAATTTGTGTTAATCAAACATTGCTTTTTCGCAAAAAAATACTGTTGATGCCAACTTGGCTTGTTTAACATTATTAGGACTCTGCATCAGGAAAATGAACTGTTAAGAAGTGGATTGGTAAATTTGAACAAGGCGTAATGGGTATCGAAGACGCTGCATGCAGTGGATGTCAAAAATATACTGCCGCCAGCGAAAACATCAACCATTTCACAAAACAAGTTTAAATGATCGTAATGTGAAATTGATCACGCAAGCTGAGACTCTAAAAATATTAAAGAAGCGTGTTGTACATATCGTGCATAAATATTTGGATATGCGAAAGTTGTGTGTAAAGTGAATCCAAAGCGTGAAAAAATGCAAAGGTGGTTTGCAAGATCATGGCATCAATATTTTGGGATGCGCATGGTACAATAATCATCAATTACCTTGAGAAGGGAAATACCATCCGTACCCATTATTATATAGCGTTATTGATGTGTTTAAAGAAAGAAATCATGAAAGAAGGAATCCATATAAAGAACAAAAATGTATTATTTCACCAAGATAATGCACCATGTCACAAATCAATCAAGACGAAAGCAAAACTGCAAGAATTAGGGTATGAATTGCTTTCCCATAAACTGTATTCTTCAAATCTGGCCCCCAGTGACTCTTCCTTATTTACATACGTTAGAAAAATGCTTGCCGGAAATAACATTCAGCACTGATCTCGAGGCAATCGCCAAAACTGAAACTTATACTAGGCGAAAGTGAAATCCTACTATAAAAATGGTTTTGGAAAATTGTATGATCATTATAAGCGTTGTATTCCCTTCCAAGGCAACTATATTGAATAATAAAATACAATTTCAGCAAAACAAGTGTATTACGATGTGAACCTACGAATATTTCAGCCCACCTGTTCAGAAATTTCAAATTATATTCCATGTATATATTATATTCATTCTCGAATCTGACTAGTGGCTGGTTTGTTTTCCTTATTAAATGTTATATTTTAATGTTAAATACTTCTGTTGAATATATAAATATTTTTATACTTTTATATATATATATATATATATATATATATATATATATATATATATTTAATACTTTTCGCAAGCCAACACATTATGCATTATGCTAAACACAATATATGATAATAATACTATACTTTGTATATGAATGTAAAAGTCCTAATATTATGATATTGTTACTAATATAAGAAAAAACATATTGAATACATTTTTCATACTCTTTCACATTTTGGAAAAAACTTCAGATTTATATTTGTATATATTGTAATGAGGCAGAAATTTTAAAATAATTTTATTTAATTATTAGATTAAGTTTCCACGTACACAAACAAATTCTTTCCATTACACTTGATTCACCTGTAATCTCATTAGGGAAGCTTCGCCGGCCTGTAACGGAGAATTAAAGCACAAGCACCAAGGTACAATAAAAAATATATATACGGCAGTGGATACTCTTTCTTTTTTTCTTATTATTTCAACACACAAATTTAATAAGAACAACAGAAGGACAACAACGCCTTTTCGTTTTGGCGTGAATGCCGTACTCAACGCTATCCAACAATTGCCGCCATCGGCCCGTCGCCCTCACCTGGGATAAGACACGAAACAAACTTATCTCTTTTACCACCGGAGTGTGGTGATGGCTTCGAGTCCACTGATGTAAGGCCTTTTCTTTCGCATTCTTTCTTACTTTCTCACCTTTTCTATTTCTCTCTACTCTTCTTTTTTTAACTGTCCTCTTTCTTCTTTCTATTCACTCTTTTTTTATGCCACACACTTTTTATCTCGTTTCCGTTCTATTTTCTTTATAATATTATTTTATTTACTATTATTTCTATCACTCTCTACTCATGTTCCGCTCTCGCACCTTCCTTTTTCACTGCACTCTCTCTCTCTCTCTCTCTCTCTCTCTCTCTCTCTCTCTCTCTCTCTCTCTCTCTCTCTCTCTCTCTCCTCTATCTCTTTCTTCTGGGTGAGTATTTCACACACATTTCACACCACTCCTAACATAAATTAAAATTGTTGTTGTTCAACATCTTTTTTTGGCAGATCAATTGTTGCAGGTGGATAGATCATCGGCTGCTCAGTGCTTATTGTACATTAAACAGTTTAGCTTCATATTTAAAGCCCCCATCGAATTCCAGCTGTTTGCTAAGATAGACGACAACATGCATACTTGCTCGCCATATTGAAAGCATCGCACAAGAAACTAAAGCAAATACAAGGACGACTTCGACGCCGACTATTAAGTTCAATGATAGCTGCAAAGTATTTCTGTGCATTAATCTATATTTTTTTTTTCATTTTTAATTGTGATCATTTCGAGTGCCTGTAAAAATTACATTATTTTAATTAATATTTGTTTTGACAATAACGACTACGTAAAATTTTCGAGTTGATCATACTACCATCTGTAATTAACACAATAAATTATGATTCGTAAGAAACGAATCAAATCAGCTGATACGGCTTCCCGCAGCAGAGAGTTAGACAATTGGCAATGACTCAGACAGTTCAACGAAGGTAGTAGTTGTAGATTTCAACAAACCACCGACTACGGCTTATTCGATGCCCCCCACTTTCAATAACCGTGGTAAATTATCTGGAATTAAAATTGAAAGAAGTGCAACGCACGCTTCTAGAGTGTCTCTCGAAAAAAAAATCTAAGGAATTAAAGGACTTGTTTGGACGATATACAATTTCATATGGTTTCATTATTAAATAACTTTTTTATAAATAATAATTAATTTTATTTCATAGAATTTAAAGTTTTAACTTTGATTTACGAGATAGCCAAAATACAATTTGCTCGCCGCACATTGTTTATGGGGCTTGTATTTTTTTCAAAGCGGCCATGTTTACTTAACTGGGAAATAAGGAACGCCAGTCCGCTGGAGCGCCGCCGATGACCGCGTACGAGTTAGTTAATCTTGAGTTGTCGAATCGTGTAGTCTAAAAACTTATACTATTGTCCAGGTATCATCCTCTCTTCTTATTTTATAACATTTCGTATAGAGGCCGCTCTCCTTGTAAGTGAATTCGTTCGTTAGCGAATTCAAACAAGATTCGCGTCGCAACGCTCGAATCTCTGGGAGAGCACTTCCCCGACGAGTCCAGCACTCGTTGCACGCAACGTGCAAAACTTAAAAACAACAATAACTGCTCGCACCTTCGAATCATTTGTCATCAGGGGTTCTTATGCCGCTAGGCTTTTTCGCTCTCGTACGAGCCAATAAGACATCTCTATATTTGGCTCAATTGTTATAATTTTATTTGTAAGCCTAAATTACATCTACCTTCCTATCCTATTACATTTTTTATTATTCCCTTCAATCTTATATTTTTTGTGCTAATACTTATAAAATAAAAACAGGATTTAGTCGTGTTGACTAGATCTCGACGCAACATTTGGTGCCTCCTATGAGGTGCGAGCATAAACACAGTGAAGGTGCAGCAGTGCATAATAAAAAAGTACAACAGTACTCAACTACAATATCTTATCAAAGGAAAAGAGCATACAAACATCACGAAAAGTCAAAAGCATCACTTGTCCAGCTGCTGCAAACGACCGAGACATCAGTCATCAAAAAGGTTAAGTAATTGTTTTATATAAAGGCGTTTTCGTAAAGAGTGTTTTTCATAAGTATTTTGCAGTACGTAATAAGTCTAATACATTTATATTCGTGCTCAAGTAATAATAAATTTAGTTTGACGTTTTGTTAAATTTATATGTTTTTATTGCTTTCACGATGGATAAAGTTAAATTAATAAATCAAAAGCGCGCTACGCTTAAAGCACAGGTAACAAACCTTGCAAATATCGTTGCTTCAAATAAATGCGATAAAATAAATTTAAAATTACGATTAGAACGCGTCTCGGAATTGTTTCATTATTGATCCGGCCAATGAACGAATAAAGGAGATAGACGAAATACAAGATCGTTATTATGAACTAGTTAGTAGAATCGAAAATAATGAAATTATCAATTTAGATTCAAATAATGCTCAACCTAGCATATTGCCCGATAATACAACACTAATCGTGAATGCTATAGGTAATCGTCGTACATCAAAATTGCCCGTAACTGAACTGCCAAAATTCGAAGGTAATTTGGATAAATAGCTTACATTTAAAAACTTTTTTGGTAATGATTGACGTGCGTACGGATATTACCGATTTAGAAAAATTCTTATATCTAAAAAATTCGCTTCGTAGTGATGTTTTAAGAAAAATTCTTGAGTTCTGAGTGTTGAGAATTATCAAAACGCATGGCGCCTTTTAAAGGAATCATATGAAAAATATCGCGTTCTTGCTTCAAAACACTTAATGCTCTTCTTGACATTCAGTCCCTAACAAAGGTTACGCATAATGGATTGACACAAATAATCGATGAAGTTCGCCAGCATTTATCAATGTTAAAAACACTCGGAGTTATTCCCAGTGAATGTTTAATTGTGCGCATACTTGTAAGAGCATTACCGTCTGAAATTCGCGATAAATGGGAGGAAAAATTAAGTCTAGACGATCTGCCAATATTAGAACAACTGTATACCTTTGTCACGGAAACCTCATTTTTATTGATAAATCGCGAACGAAATGCAAGGCCTGAAATATCTAGTAAACGTCGACCGCATCAAGAAATAGAATTTTCGAAGGCTCGAAAAAACGAATCTGGCATGCGCACTCTTGTGACTGGTATATCAACTACGTGTGCGTATTGCACGCAAAATCATTTTATTTACAAATGCTTGAAGTTCATAAAATTATCAATATCACAGCGTTGGGATTTTATAAAAAATAAGAAACTTTGCCGTAATTGTCTCCGGGGTCATGCAAGAGAATGCAAATCATCGCATTGCAAACACTGTAACCGATTCCATCACTCTCTGCTTCATAACTTCGCTATGAAACTAATAGATAAAGCACTAAATGCGTCGAAAGGAAACGAGACAAATAATTTAAATTTAACAGACACCCATTTGTGACAATCAACTCTTGATTTGTCTGGGGTGTTGCGCGCACCTCGATCGCAATTAATGATGAATGCGGTAGTTCGCGTACGAAGCGCAGACGGAAAATTTATGGAAGCTAGCGCACTACTCGATACTTACGCGACTGCACATTTTGTAACTGAAAAATTTGCACGTCAATTAAAACTCCCAATGCGGCCTTGTTCAATTCCAATAAATGCCATTGACAAGATGCCAACGATTTCTAAAAATCTTATAGAAATTAATTTCCATTTACTTCATAGTGAATTTCAAAAAACTTTAACATTTTTAACAGTTCCGCGAATTGCAGACTTTGTGGCCGATGAACGCTTTCCGCGCGAAAGGATAGAAATCCCAAAAAACATCCGTCTTGCTGATCCTACGTTTCATTTACCACGAGCTGTAGATATTTTAATTGGTTCTGGCACCACATTGTCTTTGCGATCAATAGGACAAATCAATTAATCTAGCGATGATTGTGATTTAATTTTGCAAAAGACGCGGCTGGGTTGGGTTATGGTAGGCGGAGCGGCTGATAATACATAAAAGCGCGTTGTCTCTTGCAATCTTACAGAATTGACTGAACAAATAAGTAAATTTTGGTTAATAGAAGATCTCAACACAAAGATTGCAACATTATCGGAGAACATTTTATGCGAAAATCATTATATCAAAAATACAACTCGCGACGAAAGCGGACGTTATGTCGTACGCTTGCCTTTTCGACCCGGCATAAAAAAATTCGGTGACTCACGATCATGCGCTTGGCGGCGTTTCCAAGCGCTTCATAAAAAATTAAACATAAACATGTCCCTGAAAGAGGAGCACTCGAAAGTAATGCAAGAATATATTGATTTAGGGCATATGGTATTAGTCGATGACGACTTACTAGATGCATATTATATGCCTTACCATGCCGTTTTCAAATGCTCAAGTGCAACTACTAAAGTCCGTGTTGTATTCGGCGCTTCGGCAAAATCAGACAAAAATATTTTGCTTAACGATGCACTTATGGTAGGCCCTACTCTCCAAGATAAACTTTTTGGACTGCTAGTTAGATTTCGATCGCATGTGTACGTTATAACTGCTGACATCGAAAAGATGTACAGACAAATATTAGTTCACCCACACGATTGCAAATACCAACGTATCTTTTGGTATAGTAATAATCGCATCCGAACATTTGAATTAAAAACGGTTACGTTTCGTGTTGCTTTAGCGCCTTTTCTTGCGATTCGTACTATAAAAAAACTCGCAGATAATGAGAGTGCTCATTTTTCTCTTGCATCTGAAATCTTAAAACGGGACTTATACGTCGACGATTTGTTAACTGGTGCAAATTCCTTAGAAAAAATTTTAAAAATTCGTGACGAGATAATCGAGATTTTGAAAAGAGGGAAATTTAATATTCGTCAATAGACATCAAATAATAATCATGCTCTTGATAATATTAAAGAGAAATTGTTCGGATTAGATTGTGCTATCGAGTCGAATACGATAATAAAAACAATGGGTATCGGATGGAATTCTCATGAAGATACATTTGTATATACGGTAAAATCGACACACACGCCTTCCCAAGTATCGAAGCGTACTATTTTGTCAGAAATAGCAAAAAGTTATGATCCGCTCGGAAAAAAAAATCGGCTGGGACAAATCTGTTCCTCAAGATTTATATACTGATTGACGGTCATTTTCTGAATAGCTTGGCAAATTAAATAATTTCTCCGTAAGCCAGAAGCTTGTTTTAGATAATTCAAATAATATTGAAATCCACGGATTCTGCGACGCGAGTAAGGTTGGCTATGACGCATGTATTTATATTTGTTCTCGTGATAATGATCGTCGTACTCTGATTCGTCTTTGTTGCGCAAAATCTCGAGTCGCACCGTTAAAAGAAACCACGATTCCACGGCTTGAACTTTGCGGTGCTTTAACCCTTATTCGTTTTTATCGACAAATCCATTCCGTGTTGAATTTTTCAATAAATCATACTTATTTCTGGACAGATTCTACTATTGTGCTTCAATGGCTTAAGAAATCTCCATCAGTTTTAAAGGTTTTTGAAGCAAATCGGGTTAGGGAAATTCAACGAGTTGAAAACGCTGAATGGCGTCACGTTAAAAATGGATTGTCGCGAGGCCAATTTCCCAAAGAATTTCTACGAAATAAATTATGGTTGGAAGGACCGATATGGTTGCACGAAACTAAAAATAGTTGGCCCGAGAATTTTAATTTACCGATTCAAGAGCTGCTCGGATTGAAAAAAAGTGTATGACCATAAAAATTAATAAATGTGAAATTTTTAATAATTTTTCATCATTCTCTAAACTTGTCTGTGTAATAGCATATTGCTTACGCATGCGCCCTATAAATGTTTTTAAAGGAAATTTGTGTGTAGAAGAGAAACTTGCTGCAGAGCGAAAATTTTAAGCATAAAAATTTTAGGCATTATACAAAGAGAGCAATTTTTCGACGAAATCGAACATATTTCGAAAACGGGAGGAGCAAAAGGTAACCGTCTGGTAGCTTTAAATCCATTTTTCATAAAATCCGAAATTTCATATTCGCAGAAACATCCTATTCTGTTTCCAACCCATCACTACGTATCCGATTTGATTATTCGCGAAACACACGAACATTTTTGCCATACGGGTGTTCAAAGTACATTATATACATTGCGTCATCGGTTTTGGCTACTTGACGGAAAGAACCAAGTACGGAAATTGTTCGGAAATGTGTCCGATGTATTCGTTTTCGACCGTCCCCGATACATGCGAAAATGGGAATCTTACCGAAATCACGTGTGGAAGAGGCTGCTGCTTTCTCTCATACTGGTGTGGATTTTTTCGGTCCCCTATTTATCAAGGAAAAAAGGTATCGTAATAGAAACCGCGTTAAGGCATATGGCTGCGTATTTATCTGCATGTCCATTAAAGCGATACATATTGAAATCGTGAGCGACTTGACCACTGAAGGATTTCTCAGTGCATTTAAACGCTTTATCGGACGACGCGGTATTCCTACGCATGTATATTCAGATAATGGTATGAATTTCATAGGTGCAAGCAATAAGCTGCGTGAAATGAATGCCTTATTAGAGTCACAGCAGTTTAAAGATAGGATAAATCATTTTGCGACCGACAAAAATATAACATGGCACTTTAATCCACCTCTAACACCACACTTCGGCGGCATCTGGGAAGCCGCAATAAAATCTTTTAAGCACCATTTTAAACGAGTGGTCGGCGATTGACTTCTTACTTTTGAGGAAATAAACACACTAAGTATAGAGATTGAGGCAATTTTAAATTCGAGGCCAATACTTTCTATTTCTACGGATCCGAACGATCCAATCGCATTAACACCTGCACACCTATTAATCGGCCGTCCTCTCACGATGCTGCTCGAAAATAATTGTTTATCTGTTTCAGAAAACCGTTTAGACTCATGGAAAATTCTTGTTAAGGCAAAATAAGAATTTTGGAAACGCTGGCATAGAGAATATTTAAGTGAAATGCAGAAACGCCAAAAATGGACTAAATCTCGAGGCGAAATTCCAAAGGTTCAGTAGTAATATTAATGGACAAAAATGAGCCGTGTATGCATTGGCAGCTGAGCAGAGTGATAGACGTTCATCCTGGCGATGACGGAGAAGTTCGAGTGGCAACGATTAAAATTGCCAATGGCATTGTCAAGAGAAATATTACTCTTTTATGTCCAGTGCCTAATACTGTTTAATGTATTTAATATATTTTTATTGTAAACTATATAATTTATTTTATCATAATTAAGGATGTTGGTATTGCTCGTTTTCTCGCAACGGGGGAAGTATGTTTGGACGATATACAATTTCATATGGTTTTATTTCTCAATAACTTTTTTATAAATAATAATAAATTTTATTTCATAGAATTTAAAGTCTTAACTTTAATTTACGAGACAGCCATAAATACAATTTGCTCGCCGCACATTGTTTATGGGGCTCGTATTCTTTTCAAAGCGGCTATGTTTACTTAACCGGGAGTTCAGGAACGCCAGGCCGCTGGAGCGCCGGCGATGACTGCGTACGAGTTAGTTAATCTTGAGTTGTCGAATCGTGTAGTCTAAAAACCTATACTATTGTCCAGACATCCTCTCCTCTTCTTATTTTATAACATTTCGTAAGGAGGCCGCTCTCCTTGCAAGTGAATTCGTTCATTGGCGACTTCTCCCGATGAGTCCAGCACTCGTTGCACGCAACGTACAAAACTTATAAACAACAATATCTGTTCGCACCTTCGAATCATTTGTCATCAGGGGTTTTTATGCCGCTAGGCCTTTCCCCTCTCATATGAGCCAATAAAACATCTGTATATTTGGCTCAATTGTCGTAATTTTATATGTAAACCTAAATTACATCTACCTTCCTATCCTTTTACATTTTTTATTATTCCCTTCATTTTTATATTTTTTTGTGCTAATACTTATAAAAGAAAAACGGGATTTAGTCGTGTTGACTAGATCTCGACGCAACAGGACTGATTACGTGATGCGGTAATAGAAATGTCCAGTGTTTACAATTCTCTCACCAACGCTTATTTATGTTTACTAGAAAGGACAGTGTGTGCGTGAATTTATGTCCTCAATATCGGATACTTTTGTAAACATTCATGCTATTAAATCGACAATTGTTGAATCTACTTAGGGTGATCTCGGCACAGTTTACACTAACGCTGTCAGACGAAATAAACATGATTCGTTTTCTCATGTTAGCAAGTTATCGAACCGTGTACGTTTCAATAATAATAAAACTATTCCGATAAATAACAATGATCACATTATTATAGATCCAATAGAAAGCTCAGCAAAATGTTTAACTTCTTCTAATGCTATTAAAGAAGTAGTAATGAAAACAATTGACCCTGCTAAATTTAAATTGCAAGTTAAACGCATTAGTTTGGGCCCGAAAAATTCTATTGTTATCAAAGGGAATCATTGTAATGCGAACTCCGAACATTCTACTGCTGCTCTTGAAATAAAAATAAATGTGAAACAAAACCCTTGCTTAATAGTACAAGGTATACCTGCCGAACTGGATAAAGATGATATATCTCATTGCATACGCGCACAAAATTTAAATGGAGCTTCGCTTGATGAAGTAAAAATTGTTTACATTTATCCAGCTCATAAAAAAATATCGTTCTTGTATTATAGAACCTACGCCTTCGCATAGACTATCGCTATTAAACAAACGAAAAAATCTAAAATGAATGGTTTGTAGTATTAGGACCATGTGTCTGTGTTACAATGCTTTAAGTGCAACGGCTTTGGTCACATAGCTACTGATTGTAATAAAAAAATCTCTTGTATATACTGTGCCAATGAACACACTCCTCAATCTTGTAAAAACAAAGAAAATTAAAAATGTATTAATTGTTTCGAGATCAATCCAACTAACACATGCTCTCACGCGGCCAATGATAGATTCAAATGTCCGATTCTTCGTAGAAACATTGAGCGTAAAATTGCTTGGATAAATTATGAGTTATGATAATATAAATGATGTTAATCCACGCATTGTTCATATTAATGCGCAATCCTTCGAAGCACATTTTTCGGACATTATATCTCTACTTAGCGACACGAAACCTCATGCCTTAGCTATTACTGAATCTTGGCTCAAACCCAGGCGAGCATCGAGCTTTTTCGATATCCCATATTATAATTTTTATCGTGTTGATCGAGTCAGCAAAGGTGGAGGAGGAGTTGCTATCCTTGTCCATCATTCGATTTCGACAAGGATTATAGACTATTCACAACAGTCTGAAATATATATTAAAAGGCCTGAATTTCTTATGTGTATTTTATATGTTGGCAATTTAAAAGTCCTTTTTTGTATAATTTATAGTTCCCCTAAATGTGGCTTTTGGAGCTACATTGAAGTTGCATTTATAAATTGCAATGCAGCTTACGACTTTTGTATACACGTAGGAGATTTTAATATTAATTGGACAGTCACCTCTACTCCGCGCACTATCTTAAAAAATTTTTTCACTGTGTGTAAATTGAATTCGATTGCCTCCAAACCTACTCATCACGTTGGAACTTCGTCCACAATAGATTACATTTGTGTTAGCGATCCTTCAAAGGTTCTTTATTCCAACCAGACTTATATTCCAAACATTTCTGAACACGATGCACTTCTGCGTGACATATCTCTTCCGGATCCACAAACGTCTATAACAAAATCTACCTATCGTCAATTCCATCATTTTGAAATTAATGCCTTTTTAAAGGATCTTAATCATATCGAGTGGAGTAGCATTGATCACTCTGATGATGTAAATGAGAAAGTTTCGCTTTTCTATAATTTCCTAATTCGATATATGATAACCCATGATATTAAAAAACTTATTAAATCCAGAAATAGAGAGTGGACTTAGTACAGGAAATTTAACCACCCCACTGACCTTTCTGCGTAAAAGATTCTACGTAATAAAGTAAAAACGGCTACTCGTAATGCACTATCACATTACTACGCAAATAAGTTGCTAACAGCTAGAAGTAATACAGAGCTATGGAAATTAATTAAGAAAATGGGTGTTACATCTAAGGTTAAACAAACATTTCCACTTCCTACTAGTCTTGACGATATAAACAAATTTTTCATTGCTGATAATTAGGATAGTGCACTCTCCGATCAAAGACCCACTGTGAGAATATCCTCAGATATTCGATTCTTTTTTCGCCTCATTGAACCGATAGAAGTTGTCGAAGCTATTCTTACTATGGCTTCTAATGCTCATGGGATTGATAACATCCCAATAAATTATCTTAAACAAAGCCTGCCAATAACTTTACCCACACTTGTAAATATCTATAATTCTTTCTTACAATCAGGAATATTCCCAAATATTTCGAAAATTGCAAAGGTTATTCTAATACCTAAATGTCAACCGCCACGTGAAATGAGTCACTATAGACCGATTAGCATACTCTGCGCTACATCAAAAATTCTAGAACGTATTGCATATAAGAAAATTATGCGGGTTTATCACCGAAAATAAGATACTAGACAACTACCAGTCGGGTTTTAGAAAACTACATAGCACACAAACAGCTCTTGTAAGAATTTGCGATGATATTCGTCAAGCCGCCGATAACAAAGAAGTTGTACTTTTGGTAGCGATTGAATTTTCTGGAGCTTTCGACTTGGTTAATATACCTTTACTAAGCAGAGAACTAGAACACTTTGGTTTTTCTGATGCTTCGCTTAACTGGATTGCCTCATTTTTATCTAATAGGAACCAATATGTAAGCTCAACCACAGGTGAAAATTCCTCTATTATGACTCGCACCTCTGGGGTTCCGCAAGGTAACTTACTTGCTCCATCGCTCTCTATTTATTAACGATGCTCCATTAGCTCACCAATATAGTAAACATCACCTCTACGATGACGATTTTACTATTTACATTAGCGGGCAGTTTAGTGATTTAGAAATAATAATTACGAAGATGAACACTGACCTTCATAATCTATTTGTATGGGTGACTTCTAATGGCCTTTCTATCAACGCCAGTAAAACAAAATCCATTTGGTTAGGTATTAGGAACTATGTGAATCGACTGTCTATCTCTGATTTAACTCAATTCAGTTAAATCATGATAGAGTTGCGTACACGAATACTATTAAAATACTCGATATTACCTTCGACAGCTCCTTAACATGGGCCCCGCAATGCATACTTACCGCAAGAAAATGTTTTACAGCGTTAGCAAGATGACGAAAAAGCAGTAACTGCTTTACACTCAGTTAAAACTAAGACTTATTAAGCAGCTAATCTTTCCATTCTTAGATTATTGTGGTTTTCTCTTGACCTTTCCGCCGAATTGATGATGAAGTTATATCGCTGTAAGAACGCTGCAATTCGGTTTGCTTTAGATCTTAAAAAATCCGATCATATTTCCTCCGCCTACAGCACCCTAGGAATCTTACCACATAATCTACGTAGAGATTATCTTACCGTTATGCTACTGGCATCTGTACTGAAATACCGTGAAGCACTTTATATTTATAACAAGCTAAAATTTAAAAAAAGTATCAGTTTAGCCTCGTTCCGTGATGTTGACATTGGCCTATTTATTAATAGGGTACGATTGTCACGCAATATATATTCGTTCATCATTGCTGCTTCACGTTTGTGGAATGAGATACCAGCACATATAAGAGCTTCCTATAAAACCTCTGCTTTTAAGCCTGCGCTGATTCGATTCAATAGAGAATGTCATCTTAGTATTTGATTCATATTACACGTAAGCACCTCTTAAGTAAT
The DNA here is from genome assembly GCA_018907035.1 of Sycobia sp. Sy_11. Lineage (NCBI taxonomy): Eukaryota > Metazoa > Arthropoda > Insecta > Hymenoptera > Epichrysomallidae > Sycobia > Sycobia sp. Sy_11. The sequence continues at coordinate 2,962,444 of JACCIC010000004.1, forward strand.
ACTAATATTATTTTTTTTCTGTTATTATATTTTACTTTTATACATTTATATTATTATATTTTCATGTTTATATTGCTAAGAATTGTTGTTATATATGCGATATTGAAATTATGACTAATTTTTGTTATGATATAGTTTGAGTATAATTGTAATATTTCTATGCTGACCTACGAAGGACCTCGAGTCCTAAGGCTTTAATAAATGAAATTCTAATTCTAATTCTTTCTTTATTCTTCACTTTCTAATGCACTCCCTCTTCTTTCCTCTTCGTATCGCTTCTATTCTGTATAACAGCTATTTCAAACGTAACGGTTCATGTATATATATATATATATATATATATATATATATATATATATATATTGTGACGTTTTGGCCCTTGCTCTGGCCGCCGCCACAGAATATATTATTCACACACACAGCACCTACCTGCTGGTTCATCCGGCTGATGTCGATCCATCCTCTCTCCACGAAGGGGTTCGCTGTGGTCTTGTGTGAACTCCTCGGACAGCGCTCTCGTCCTCGTGCTTGTGGCTCGTCCGCGCGCGCACGTTCTCCCGTTCGCCTATACGCCGCTGTCACGACGTGGTCCGTGGCCCGAGCTTACACTCTGCATTTATCGGCCGTCGGTACTCACTATATATGCTGTCACCGCTGTAGATGTAAGGCGCGGGTGGTGCTCGGACTCTCTCTTCTTCTGCAGGCTGGAACACTCGGTTCGGATGAACTGCGACAGCACTCCACTCGTCCGGGGTTGGTGATGATCGGCTCGAGTGAGCCACTATCGCCCCTCTAGCTCTACACCTCTCGGGACCGGCCGGGCTGACCGTCAGCTCGCTCGTCGGCTTCGCCGTTGCTTCGCACTTCGTTCTCGACAAGCACTTCACGCGCATTCTTTGACAGAGAATCACGCCTCTAGGCTTAAAAACTCACAATAATCGTTACTAGAACAGGAAGAAAAACCCGTGAAACTCTCTGAGCAACTCAACGGTCGAACGCGCAATAATCATCACTCCTCGATGTGTCTTCCCCTTACCCCTCTCTCCACCGGGCCTTCTCATTTCTCTCGCTCTTTCGCGCGGCGGTGGCATACGCTTCTCGCTCCTGTTACGTATACGACTCGTGCATCAATTCGGGCTTGTCGTCGTTGTTCCTCTCTTCTTTGCTGTGGCTTCGTGCGGCAGCACTTCGAAAGAAGTAGAAAATGGCGATTAGTCGCTAATATGCACACCTTATTCCGAGGCACCTGGGGCAGAGGCCGTCGCTCATTTTGACCTTCGTCACAATATATATATGTATATACATATATATATATATATATATATATATATATATATATATAAGTATATTTATTTATATGTTGTATATGTGTGTATTTGTATGTGCACGTGTGTGTGTGTGTGTGTGTGTGTGCTCTTATGTGATCCATCTGTGCCAGGCAAAAAGAAATGACGGTTTTACCGTCGATCGTGTTCGATCGTCTCACTATCGATGGAGAATCTAAAATTGTTGTTTCGAAACTTTCTTATTATAAGTGCTATAAATATATAAATAAAGATTAGGTGGCGGCCCAGACATGCGGTAAGTACGTGCTCTTTCCGCACTCTCCGTCTCTCAAAAGAAGCGTAGCCCGTGACGCATGTGTGCGGGATACAGTACCGCTTATGCTGTACTTAGCCCTCGAGAGCCAAGTATATCTCTCTTCCCAGCCCCTCTTCGATTTTACGCCAGGAAATTCTTGAATGAAACGCTTGTTTCGGACGTCGATCAAGCATTAGCTCCTGCGCTTTGAAGGGTTTCGTTTTAATAGTATTGTAGTTTCGGTGTATTCTAGACTTCGGCGGATAGTCTATGAACTGTTATATATTGTTATATACTGTTATGTACTTTGAATTCAAATTTGCACGTATTCTGTAGACTTGTAAGTCGTACAAATATAGTTTGTGTTAGTGTCGCGTGTTATCTTAGTGTAAAGTATTATCTACCGCATCCGCGGGACAAGGACTTCGCCTTGCGGAGATTTCAGTGTGCGTGAAATCTCCGAGGGTATTCCCGTTGGCACTAGTGCCCATTGGCTGCCGTTTGTGGGAAGAGAGATCTAGGTCCCGAGACGTCGGGGCCACGATTCAGAGAAGAAGGTTCAGGGGAATAACCCTCCCCCATTGACCTTACCCGCCTCACGAGCACTGGGCTGTACAGTGAGGCGATCAAAGGAATCATTGATTATTATAAGCGAGCGATTTTTCCTCCTCGGATCATGAGGAGGTTTTTTATGCCTTTAGAGTTAAAATAAAGTAAAGTAAATTTAATTTTTCATTTTACTATTTTATTACACCAGAACGCATAATCCTGTTCCGAATTTCCCCTTTATTATTATTATTATTATTATTATTATTATTATTATCATCATCATCATCATCATCATCATCATCATCATCATCATTATTATTATTCATGAAAGAATAGAACACACTCTTTTACTTTATCTGTCTTACACCTTCTTCACTCACTTCTTTCCACTATCTTTATTATAATCACTATCATTTATAATCCACGC